>QRDG01000338.1:583101-974928 GCA_012064385.1 Puccinellia tenuiflora
AACCTTCATCCTTGGTTCTCAACGAACCCATAGTAACCATTTCTCATCACTCATCTCCACCAAGGCACTCCCTCGAATCACCCTCGAGGAAATGAACCTTTTGTCACACATTGTGTTGCAACCTCTAGCTGCCAAATTTTAGTTAAGATTAAGGTTTTCTATGATCTCGTAGATCCATTCCCAAGGCATCCATAACCGCGGACACGGCTTTTCGAAAAGATTAACCCTACAGGGGTGTACTAATTTACCCACCGGTACCGTCCGGCTCGCCTGATTAGCTCTCTTCCGGGGAAAGCTGGCAAGTGGGCGCGGTTAAACCTTTACCTCGCATTAGACTATCCAAGGATCATTTGTGGCGACAGGACAAGTTTATCCGGCCTATTTCAGCCCCTGCCCCCATCGGCACGCCCTAAACACCATCATCTTCATCGTTTCTTTTTCCACCTACACACTCACACGCAAATGGAAATAGCAAACTAAAGGACCCTTGGATACGCCCGCACAAGTTATTTAGTTATAGGGGATTCCATATGTCCCCACCAATGGAAGAACGCTCAAACCTTGGTTTCAAAGACAAGAACTCGCACTTAGGGGCAAGGATGAGGCAAAACACCATCCCCGATGGCAACTCATCCGAGCCTTTTTAAGCAAATTAATTAAGTACCAACAGTAACCACCATGTCCGAACATTCCATCAACAACATAATCATGGAATTAAATCACCGGACAAATATAGCATTTGACTAAGCATGGCTAAGCATATACACCAAAGTTATATATTTTATCTCCGGCAACACATAAAACCTAGGGTTGATAGGAGGGGAAACATGTGATGGTTTAGGGGACAATGCAATTCATAGGATTCTCTACATCTTGATCAAGACTTTGGAATCGAATGCAATATTATGGTGGATAAAATAGATATATAAAACAATAGGAGGCTATATGCCAAGAAGGTTAGGTTATCCCTTGCCTTGTTGATGGGGCGTGTAGTACTGCTCGTCGGGGAAGGTAGGGGTAACCTCGACTCCTGAATCTATCGATACCCAAACAAATAACAAAAGAACAAATAAATCACACGAGGACAAGGTGCAGTGCACAATCATGATGACATGTCAAATTTATGCAAGGATATACCCATAGGATTTAACCAACAATATTAGATGGAGTACCAAATAATTAGTGCAATTATTTGGAAGCAACCCCATATTTAACTTAATGTCCAAATTGCTTATAAACTATTATATTACTAAACAGTGGCTTAAATATGCATGAACATGACATGATTAGATAGGTATTGTTCTTCCGATCGTTTTGGTACCTTATTTGTAATTTTCTGAGTTTCGATGAATAAATAGCGAATTAAATATTTATTTGAATTTAATTCCTTTAACCAATTAAAGAATAACTTCAAATGGTTTGATAGCATTTGACATGCTGATCACTTTGATATTTTATTCACAATTTTTGGTTAATTATTTATCGAGTTATGATTTTTCCCAATATTGTTATTATTTTTGCCATTTTAATAATTCTTAATAAACAACAAGAATATTGATTCAAAAGAACATTACAATGATACCAACAGGTAGGGTTTGTTTTTATGAACAATTTGGTATATCATTTGCTCAATTTGAACAAATATTTAAATAGTTATCATTTTATTTAATTTATTTTAATTAACTGTTTTTACTGTTTGGGCCCCTCCAGATCGGCCCAGGACAGTTTCCAGGCCGGCCACATATCCGAGACAGCCGGCCCACTGGCCGGCCCAGACCGGGCACCAGGCCGGTCACGGACCAGAGGATGCCGGCCTCCTGGCCGGCCCAGACCGGAGCCCAGGCCGGGCACTTGCCCGAGAATCGGCCTCCTGGCCGGCCGGGCCGGTGCGCAGGCCAGGCACACGGGCAACAGCGACGATGGCGACCGACGTACGGTGACCGGCGACGGGAGAGTGAGAGGGGGAGCGGGAGGAAGCTTAGAGGGGCGAGGAGCTCACCCTGGTTGCGTGGGTGTCCTCGGCGACGGCGGGGAAGAGCAAACAGCGACGAGCGCGTCCTCGACAGAGCTCGGCCGGCGCGGAAGGGGGCGACGGCGTGCTCGCGGTAGGGAGCCTCCCGGCTCGATTCCGCCGGTGGGGAGGGGGAGGAGGATGCGGCGGAGGTTCCCGTCCGCTTCGATCTACGCGGGGCGGTCCTAGCCGACGGCTACACGACAGCGAGCGCGAGCTCGACCACGGCCGTGTCACTCGAGCGGAGGGAGGGGAACGGGGCAGGTGAGGGGAGAGAAAGGGGAGGAATGGGACGCGAGGGAGCTGGCGAACGCATCGTGAGCGTCTTGGCCACGGGGCACGGCGTCCGCGGGTGGGGGCGGCGGCATGGGCGCGGGGAGGAGGTGGCGGCATGGCGCCAGTGCGCCCTGTCGCCACAGAAAGAAGAAAGAAAGAAAATTTTGCGAAAACTCCCCTAGCCTCAATTAAATTAATTGCAAATTGGTCCAGTAGTAGTTTAGTGAAATTAATTGAGGCCCTAAACCATTTTCTAAAATTCTGCATAAATTTATGTGGGCTCTCAATTCATCTAGAAGCTCCACAAAATTTGATGTGGCAAAATAAAAGTTTTGCACAACATTTGTTCATAGGGTTTGAATAAAGTCATTTTTTATAATTTCCCAAATTGTATTTATTTGGAGCACTTAAGCATTTCCAAAAATAATGAAATTATTCATGGAGGCTCCCAATATAGTAATGAAGCTCCCCATAATTTTATTTTGAATTTTTGGAATGCTTAATCGGGTTTCTTTGTTTGAATTGAACCAAATTGAATTCTCCAATTTTGATTTCTTCGTTTTCCAAGAATTTTCTTTTGACAAAAATTATAATTGGATGATTGGAACTTCCTGAACAAATTGGAAGTTCAAAAGTATTTGTTTGCTAAGTTGAGAAAATGCATTTGGTTTGGAGGTTGAGAAGGTTTTGCTTGTCCATTTCAAATGTGTTTCCAAGTGTTGATTGTTAGGAGTAGCAATTTCATATGCATGCCATGATGCAAACAAGAATGCAAAAAGTGGAAAAATTATTCGTATTTTTCAGTACCGAACTGTTGCTGTTACAGGAGTGCCTCGGTATCTTTATCTTATGTCTTTTAATTTTCGCAGTCTTGTGAGTCGTATCATGAGTAGAGAAGTTATCTTGTAGTATGGTTTTGCATTGTGTCTTGTCACTCCTTGTGAGTCCTTTGTATCCATTGGTGTGTGGTTTTCTATAATGGAATATAAATGAGAAGTATCTTTTATTCTTCTGCACTTTATATTTTATTATGGCAATCTCTCTCCTCTGCTGATCTTGTGGTAAGTAATGATTTGACATTGGGTGCATGAGTAGAATTTTATTCGGTATTGATAAGCATGGCTTCGTTTAAATTGCAATAATTGCTTTGGTGCTTGAGTATAGAAGAAGAATTTAATTGCAAATATACTATCTTGTATATCTTACATGGTTGTAAACCTTCCAGCTCATACACCTTTGTATTAGATTTATTTCTGACAGTGATGATAAGCTTTATGTTGCATGCTTGACATATTGTTTTTGATTGCATAGTTGATTTGCATCTCTCAACACTGTTTGTTTGTTTTAAGGCCTTCCAAGCCTAAAGCCCTGTACTGAGTGTATGGTTCACTCGTGCATCCAATTCCCAAAGCCAAACTTTCTTGCCAGCTGTGTCCACCATATCTACCTATGCATGGTATTTCTTGCCATTCCAAGTAAATTTGTCATGTGCTACCATTAAAAATTCAAAATACTTCTTCTTTGTGCCTCTATTTTTAAGCTCATGAGGGAGCAGTAGACAGCTAGATATAACTTGTGACGAGCGAGGTCATTTCCCCCCTTTCACCCGGTGTCAGTGGATTACGTCTTCACTTGAATCAACCCGAGAGCAGCTTAAGCAAAATATAAATATAACTCACCAATTCTCCTCCGCGCAATGCAAATCTGAAAAATCAGCCCAAACATTGGACAGTGGTGAAACCAAGGAGAAAGAAGAGCATACTCGCTCTTCTAAAAACCAGCTGCTCTCACAAGTCTAAAAACCTTGCTTGTCATGGGGGATTAGATAGCTTCTTTGTTGTGAAGTCGTTGACGAAAGCATGCATACCTCAAAATCATTTTACTTCTGTTTTAAAAACCAAAAAGCTCTAGCACATGATTAATACCTACTTCCCTCTGTGAAGGGTCTCTCTTTTACTTATTGTTGAGTCAGTTCACCCACTTCCTCTACCTTCTACAAGCAAACCCACAATGTTGAATTTTGATGCTAAGCAAGTATGATATCTACATCATGTATTTTATGTCTCAAGATAGTTATTCATTCTTCTTATGTCAGTTCTAACTCTTTTGTTATAAGGATATAGCTTTGACGATTTGCAACTCGTGGGAAGATGACCGGATGGTTGAAGCATTTAAATGAATCTTTCTTGAAATATGGGCTGATAAGTATAATTGTTTCTTAAGCGGAGTCTCGTTTTGTCTTTTCTTAATAAATTTCTGTCTTCTTTCACCTTAACATGTTGTAGTTACATTACTTGTCTTCGAGAAGCTTTATGAGAGAAAGGTTACTATTTAACATATATTTGTGTTCGATGAGTAAATACTGATGCTTCATGTTCGTATTCTTTATTTATCGACACTTCACTCTATAAACCTGTGGTCATGTTTACCGAGTTCAGTTTTCGCTTGGGGACAAGCGGAGTCTAAGCTTGGGGGAGTTGATACGTCCATTTTGCATCACTATTTTACATCATAATTTATCTTTATTCATTGATATAATTCATATTATGATGCAATACTTATGTTATTTTATCCCATTTTGCATGTTTGGCAATTATTGGAGATGCATCTGCCGGAGCCTGGAATCAGCTGGAAAAGTACCTGTCAAGACACCTGACTTCGGAAGCCCCAAAAATTTCAGGAAAATTCAGAGCATAATATTTCGGGAAATAATTCACGGAGCCAGAAGGGGGCGAAGAGGCGAGCAACAGGGGGCAGGGGCGACCCCCTACCGCGGGTCCACCCTAGGCCGCGGGTGGGGCCCGCCCCTGGTCCCTGTGGCCCCTCTCCGGCTCCCCTTTGGCGTATTATTGACCCTTGACCTAAAAACATCGGGGGCATCGACGAGAAATTTTTCCGCCGCCTCCACGAGGCGGAAACCAGACAGAGAGAAGAAGAGCTCCGACAGGGAGAAATCTACCGAGGAATTTCCCTCCCAGAGGGGGGAATTGCCGCCATCGTCATCGCCATCACGCCAAGCATCATCGGGATCATAATCAACATCATCTCCACCATCAGCACCATCATCACCGCCGTCATCCCATCTCATCTCGCTGTAACAATTATCATTGTGTTGCTATTAGTTCATCGGAATCGTATCCCGGGCGTTGATTACCACTTGTAGTTGATGTTTGAGAGTTTTATCGGTGAATTATCATTACAATCAGATTGTTGCCCTTATTCATATCACCTCTTATCATGATCTATATGATGTCTTGTGAGTAGTTCGTTTAGTTCTTGAGGACATGGGGAAAGCCTAGTTGCTAGTAATTGCATAATGTTGAGTAATATTTAATGGTTTGATTTATGTTGTGGTGTTATTCCTCTAGTGGTATTGTGTGAACGTCGACTACATGATACTTCACCTTTCAAAGGTCCTAGGGGAATGCATAGTGTATTTAGTTTGCTTATGGTAGGGTTGCAGGAGTGACAGAAACCTAAACCCCAATTTGTGAACTAGTGCACTAGGGAGCGTAGGGTCTCGGAGTTTAAGGCCGTGGTTAGGTTTTTTATCTTAATTACTTTCTTGTAGTTGCGGATGCTTGCAAGGGGTTTAATCGCAAGTATGTATTTGTCCAAGTAAGGGCGGTACATTAGCATAGGTCCACCCACACAGCACTTTATCAAAACATTGAAGGTTAATCACCGGCGTGCAATGAAACTGGCTAGGCAGAAACTCCCATGTGTCCTCGAGAATGTTTTAATCTTCATAAGTAACACAACCGGCCTGTCCTTTGAGCTTAAAAGGATTGGGCTATTTGCTGCAATTATTGTAGCACTCTTTTATTTACTTGTTCTTTATTTGTTCTTTAAATTAAAAATCCAAAAACATTTCTCTTTTAGTGCTTGCAGTGAAACCTTGCTGAAAACCACTTGTCAACACCTTCTGCTCCTCGTTGGGTTCGACACTCTTACTTATCAAAAGGACTACGATAGATCCCCTATACTTGTGGGTCATCAATGGGCATGCATGCAAATTTGAAAACCATTTTGAAATTACGAACCAAACAAAATTCGGAAAAACATTCAAAACAAATATGTTAAACTTGCGCAAAGAGTCCTTTTACACAGATTTTGTGGCTGGCATGATTTTCCATGCATGCAATTTTGAACCCATTTCGAAATGAACGAAAGAAACTTTTGTACCCACTCGTGCCCGGCTTGCAGTGTCAGGATAGCCTTGATCTGATATCCCACGGCTTCAACTCGTGATCTCTACAATGCATTATCGTTCTCTCTTTTGATTCTCTCTGCTTGTCCTTTTATTTGTAAGTACTCCTAGCTAGGAGCCTAGGAGTAGTGTAGTACTTATAGCTCTTCAAGTATTTCTTTTTTTCACTCCATTTGAAGGCTTCTAGGAGAAGGAAAAGGGTATATGGAAAAACAATTATCATCTCATCGTCGGACCTCGCCATCAAACGTCCGGGGGGTGGGCCAACCATGGTATGAATGGACGTCTTGTCAACCATTTTGGAAGACCATATCCATACCTTTTGTTTTTCTTCTCTGAGATGCGGCCGAATGTCAAGAAGTAAACTCAGCTTTGAACTGCCAGCTTGCTCATGATATTATATAAGTTGCTCTAGCTAGTAGGACTACGTGCGGCAGGCAAGAAGAAAATCTGAAGGCGGCCAAACGTGGCATAAATCGTTTCTGTTTGGTCAAGCTCGTTGACCGCTAGTGCGACTCTTGTCTGCTGAGTCACAACATGTGGGACCCTCACTACGCCCAATGGTGGGGGGGGACTCTGGCGGTGGTTTCTCTCACCCAAAGAGGAGCAACAGTCGGCCGCCGCCGCCGAGGAGGAGGAGCAGCCGGCCGCAACCGACGAGGAAGAGGAGCAGCCGGCCGCCGCCGCAGATGAAGAGGAGCCAGCCGCCGAGGATAAGGATTCACGCGCATCCGACGAGGAGGAGCGTCCATTGTGATGTAGGGAGTTGTTTTAATGTTTAGATCTACAATGGTCGAGTTCATGTAAAAATTAGGGTTCTTCATGTTTATGTTTCGAGTTGAATGAAACTAAAAACAGTAGTATCTGCTCTCAGATTATTTTGTTATATTCCATTGACTAGACGAATTACTGGACATTTATCTCAAATTCCTAGACACTTAGGGCTCCTTTGATTTGGAGGAAATCTAGAGGAATGGATTAGGAAGTTTTCGAAAGCTACCACTATTCAATCATTTGATTCATAGGAAGTGTGGAAGGAAAACTATAGGAACTTTTCTTTCCAATCTCAGTTTCAGGGCAAAACGTACTGGAAGAAAAAATCCACTCAGGCCTCATTTTTCATTTCCTGTGCACAAGGAACGAGGGCAGGTTTCACACTCCATCCTTTCTCATCCCTATCTCTTTCTTATTACCTTGAATTTCCTTTCATACTAATCAAAGAACCCTACAATTGGGGAACCAGGTCCCCTCCGGCTTCCATTGATCATCAATAGAGTCTGGTTGGTGAGTTTTCTCGTGCATCACCCTTCCTCACGTGAGTGAGAAAGGCTGACTCTGACACCTGTCTCTCAGGGTAGATGTTTGTCACTGACGTGCAGGCGCCACAAAGCCCTGGAGCACGCCCGAGCGCTCTCTATCCCGCTCTGGACGCGAACTGGCATGACATGAATGAAATTATTGCACCAGTTCGCATCCGACATGGTGGTGACATGTCTAGATGGATCACATTGTTCTTTTGGCTCGCTTAGAGAAGGTCGAAACAAAACTTGTTTACAAATGGGGCTGATTATAACAGCTTTGGAACTCATTTGGAGCACACTTTTGATGATATTTCACAAAAGTGCTCGGATTGATCAAATTATCATGACATGTCTAGATGCCGCTATGTCTTGTCATTTTATAGTCCTATCTTGTCAAATGCAGGGTTTGGCAAGAGCCGAAGCGATCTCTCCCGCATGTTCTACTTCCTCATATTGTTAAATGTTCGTGATCTACTCGTTGGGGTTAAATTTACTCATTGCGGTTCCCATTGCGTTCTCACCAATCTCTCATGTAGTGTGGTTCCCGTCGCAAAGGGTCCTTTTACGCGATATATAGGCATATGTGGTTCCTGTGAAAATTACAGGATGTGAAGGATTTTCTCGCTGTGTAGATACCTTTTTTTTAATTCTCCCGAGATTCATCCGAATTTCAAAAAGTAAACTAAGATTTGAACTGCAAGCTTGTTTATGAAATTCAAAGAGAAACCATTCTAATTTAGGTTCGCTAGCTAGTACTATGGGCGGTAGATCGAGACACAGAAAATTCGATTATTCGAGACATTGGCATGAATGGCCACGCATGCAAATTTGAACACGTACATTTTGACGAAATGAACCGAACAAAATTAAAAAAAACTCAAAAGAAATTAATTAAGGTACGTACTCTGGCTAGTAGGACTACATGCAGTAGACCCGAAGATGAATTGATTATGCGAGACCTAGCTTGGCATGAATGGCCGCCATATGCATGCAAATTTGAAACATATTGAAATGCATGAACCAAGCAAAATTTGAATTTTTTCAAAAGAAAAATTGTCAAACTTGGGCAGAGAATCCTTTTACGCGACATGCATGGTGTCCCGTAAAAAATACTGGATTCGGAGGATTTTCTCGCTTTGTGGATAAATACGTTCGCTTTTCTTCTTCTCATGTCGGTCAGATTTCAAGAAGTAAACTAGATTTGACCTGCTAGCTGTCTCATAAATTCGGCAGAAACCATTCTAACTAAGGTGTTGTAGCGAGTAGGACTATGTGCGGTAGGAAAGAGGTAAAAACTATTAATTCGATACCTTGGCATGTATAGCCATGCATTCAAAGTTGAACCCATTTTAAAACGAACCAAATGAACTTCAAAAACTCAAAAGAAATCTTTTGAACTTTCACAAAGAGTCATTGTACGTACGTTACATGCATGGTTCCCATGAAAAACACCGGATGTGAAGGATTCAAAACCTTGTTATCAATGGCCAATGTATGCAAATTTGAATCCATTTTGAAACGAACCAAACAGAGTTCACAAATTTTCAAAACAAAACACATGTTACACTTGCGCAAAGAGTCATATTATGTGACATACATGGTTCCCGTGAAGACACCGGATGTGAACGATTTAAAACCTTGGCATGAATGACCATACATGCAAAATTGAAAACCATTTTGAGAAATGAACCAATTTTTTTTGAATAATTCAAAAGAAACATGCTAAACTTGCGAAAAGAGTGTCCTTTTACGCGACATGCATGGCCCCGTAGAAAATGCCGGACGCGAAGGATTTTCTCACTTTGTAGGTATATACCTTTTATTTGCTTTTCTTCTACTCAGATCCACGATGGAATTTCAAGAAGTAAACTTAGATTAATTTGAAGTGCTAGCTTGCCCATAAAATTCGACAGAAACTATTCTAAGGTGCTCTAGCTAGCTAGTAGGACTACGTGCGATAGGCAAGAAGAAAATTCGATTATTCGCGACCTTGGCATGAATGGCCACGCATGCAATTTTGAACCCATTTTGAAATGAACCAATGCAAGCAAATTTCAAAAATATTAAATTTTTGTTAAACATGCACAAAGAGTCCTTTCATGCGCCACGCACGGTCCCATGAAAAAGACCGAACGTGAAGGATTTTCACGCCTTTGTAGATACCTTTGTTTTTTTCTCTCTTCTGATATTCGATTAAATTTCAAGAAGTAAACTCAGATTTCAAACCATTTTGAAACGATCAAAAGGAAATTTGACAAATAATCGAAGGAAATATGTTAAAATTTCACAAAGATTCCTTTTACGCACACTACATGCATGGTTCCCAAGAAAAACACCGGATGTGAAGGATTAAAAACGTTGGCATGAATGGCCATGCATGCAAATTTGAAAACCATTTTGAAATGACGAACCAACAAAATTCGGAAAAACAATCAAAAGAAATATGTTAAACTTGCGCAAAGAGTCCTTTTATGCGGATTTTGTGGATGGGCACGATTTTCCATGCATGCAATTTTGAACCCATTTTGAAATGAACGAAAGAAAATTTTGAACCCACTCGTGCCTGGCTTGCAGTGTCAGGATAGCCTTGCTCTGACATCGCACGACCTCAATTCATGATCTCTACACTGCATCCTCATTGTCTCTTTTTTTTCTCTCTGTCCGTCCTTTAATTTGTAAGTACTCCTAGCTAGGAGACTAGGAGTAGTGTAGTACTTCTAGGTCTTCAAGTCTTTATTTTTTCACTCCATTTGAAGGCTTCTAGGAGAAGGAAGAGGGGATATGGAAAAAAATTATCATCTCATCGTCGGACCTCGCCATCAAACGTCCAGGGGTGGGCCAACCATGGTATGAATGGACGTTGTGTCAACCATTTTGGAAGGCCATATCCATACCTTTTGTTTTTTCTTCTCTGAGATGCGGCCGAATGTCAATAAGTAAACTCAACCTTGAACTTCCAGCTTGCTCATAAAATTAGATAAGTTGTTTTAGCTAGTAGGACTACGTGCGGCAGACAAGAAGAAAATCCGATTGTTTGAGACCTTGGCATGAATGCATGGACATGCATGCAATTTTGAACACATTTTAAAATGAACCAATAAACCCCTTTGTATTAGTCGCCATGCCGCTAAATTTGATGTCACATCCCGAATTTTGGTCCTATAAAATTTTCTTTGTCAAACCAAAAAAATTGGATTTGAATTTGGATCTTATAATCTTGGCACCTCCTTTTCTTCCTACATTTTCAAAAACCCCCAAGAATCTCAAGGGAAGTATGTCAATACCATCTTCAAAAATTCTCCAAAAATTCTGGGAGGACCCCTACCCAATATGTAACCCAAATATGCAAAAATAGTCCCTACCTTGCTAAGGAATTTTTGGAGATTTTCTCCACTTTACTTTCTGCCCCAAACCTTGTTATTATTGGAAACCCTACTGAAACTTTTCAAAAAATTACAAAATTTATAGGGTAGGTGCTCTGGACCAATACCTACCTACATGAATTTTTCTGGCCAATTGTCATTTATTTTAATTGCCCAAAATCCATTTTCTTTTTCTGGCCAGAAGTGTTTGTTGAAATTCTTGCTTAGCACAAGTTGCAAACCAACCAAAACTCACATCTGCAAAGTGGTAGGACTTCGAAATTGGCACCAAGTGACACGATTAGTTTTCCTTTTTGGACCCTAGGATGAGGAGATCATCCTGATGCCAATACCGGCATGGTCTGGGCATGAACCAGAACATGGCCGACGACGCCGCCCGTTCTTGGTCGCCGCCGGTGACCCCCCCCCCTCGCCTCCCCTCGTGTCCCCCAGCTTCCCCACCTCCTGCACGACCACCTCGGCGCATCCACGCACCCCATTCCCTCCCATGCACCGTGGTCCGCAAGGCGACGCGCCGCTCGGAACAGCGCCGCCGCGGGACCCCCTCTACCTCACAGTGCCCCTCCACAGCCTCGCGCCGCGAATCCCGTCGCCCAGCACCCGCACAGCGCCGCACTTCCGCCACACCATCACCGCGCCGCCCGTCGTCTCCTCTGCACCGCCCTCCCCGTGTCGCCGCCCCGTCATGGCCGCCCGGACCCCGCACCGCCCGCAGATGCCACGCCACCCCAAGCTTATCCACGGGCGCGAGAACCCGTCGTCCACGACGCCCTGCCACTACACCATCGACACGCCGTCCGTCGTCAAGCCCCCTGCCCGGCCACCGCACCTTGACACCTCGCCGCGGACCTCGACCGGACCCCCACCGTGGGGAGCTATAAAAGGAGCCCCCCGGCCGCTCCGAAGAAGCACCACCACCCACCATCCCTCTCCACCCCTCCTCCTCCCGGATTGGCAACCGGGGAGCCCCCAATCGCCGGCGACCACCCCGCCTCTGCCACTCAATCACCAACCGATTCCTTCCCCGCAGCCCTTCCCCGCACCATCCCCTCACCTCCCCCTCCAATCCACGCCACCAGCAACCCGTAGACGCCCTCACCGACCCCTGGATGCCCTAGTTCGCCGCCCTGCCCTCGACGGTGAGCACGCCGGCGTCGGCGACCTCCCCTTTCCCCCCCGTTTTTTTTTCAGGCGCATACCGATTCGGGTTTTAAAAGGGCGGGCCCACCCGTCAGGTTTTTAACATTTTTCCCGGATCATTTTCTTTTCTGAATTTTTCCTCTGTTTTGGAAAAACAGATTTTAGGGGTCAACTTTGGAGAGTCATAACTCTCTCAAAAAAATTCAAAAAAATATGAATCTTTTTGCAGTAGTTTGGTTTTGAAAAGATCTACCCAATGCCACTGGTTTCAATGGATTTGAAGTTCATTTGCCCACTGAACCTTGAAATGCTTTGCGGAGGGTTTTAACCATGTTTTTCAATTTATTTGATAGATCCAAACCCTACCTTTGAAGTGGAGGTGGAACCTATCCCTGAAGGCAAGCCATCAGCCCCCAACCACCTGTTTCCAAGTTGCCGATACCTTGTTTGCTATGAATATCATTTGTTTGCGCGATAGTTGCATCCCACATGTCTCATTTCATGCCTATTATTTCATGTGACCTAATGCTACTTTTACTTTCTGCAATATGATAAACTCATGTCCCGTGAGTTGAGTTCCGGTACCCCCGTCTAAATACACGTTGGGTCCTGCCCACGTGGATTGAAGCGGCTACTTTTCTGTAGAGTGTGGCGTTGTGTTGGACGGAACCATGCACCACTCCCCATTCCGGCGACGATGGACTGGGGGAACCGCCGCAGTCAATGGAATGGAGGAACGGAATCGCGTGGATGCCTCCACTAACTTATGTAGTCGACCAGTGGCTGCCACTGGCCGGAGACACCTCCGCCCTCGCCCGGGTGACGCTAACCGATTGTTTTATTTTCTTACTCAACCCGTGGCTGCTACTGGCCGGAGACACCTCCGTCCTCGCCTGGTCGATTCTGTTATTCATCTTTACACAACCTGTGGCTGTCACTGGTCGGAGGAGACTCCACCATCGCCCGGTTGACTTTACTTTACACTGCTGAACCTTATGTGGTTATACTATGCTCTTATGTATCTTGTGGACTAACGTTCGTTGCTGTCTTATGGCTGAGAATAAAACCGACAAAGATACCCACCTCCGTCGACTAGATTGAGTCTTATAGTGCCACTCGCCAAACACACCCGCACAACCATGCGTCGTTGAAATGGGCAAACCGTAGTTGAGTAGCCTATCGAGCCTCTTTTGATGCTACCCACTTGGCAAGTCTAGTCGGATACTGCATAGTTGTGGTCGGGGCTAGTCTTGTGAAGGTTCCGGAGCTAGGCGTTGCTCATGAGTTGGGGACATGCCAGATTCACTTCGTCATAAGACTTAGCCCGAGTGGTAAGTCGGTAGCTATACAAGGAGTGTATTGGTAGAGCGGAAGACTACGGGGGAATAGGTTTGCGCTGTCGCCATGAAGGGTATAGTACTTCGGTACCGGCGGTACAAGCTTGGTCCCCAACGTGTGGATAAAAGTTGCAACCTCTCGAGAGTGTCAAATCTAGAATCTAGTATTGTTCCTACCTAAGGAACGGTGTTGGGTCCAGTCACACTTGAGTCAGTCCAGTCGAACACGGAGTTAGGGATGAACTAAATGACCAGAGATGGTTAAGGTTGAATGAGCTGAAAAGTGGACTATAGATGGTTGAATGCTGGTTCTCGAGATTGGCCAGAGTTGGTCAAGGCTTGAGATCGTAATTGTCGTAAGTATGGTTGTGTGGATGTGAGACATGTTCTCATAAGCCACGACGTTCGTCACAGGTAAGTAGGTAAGTTAAGTCCAACCGTTAAGCTTGGGCTCGCTCTTGCACATGCCATGCCATATAGGATCGTTGGATACGGTTGATTGTGGATTGATGTCTTGCGAGTACATTCCATGTACTCACCTGGCTTTTCATGTGGCCAGATCCTCCTACCCCCGTCGCCGAGTACCCCTTGTACGAGAACTAGGTCCTCTGGTATCCAGGCAGAGCCCCGTGGAGTTAGGCCCTCTTCGTCACACGCTTCCGTCATCCTACTGACGCCCTCTGATGAAGTTATGTTCAATAAATAATGTACAAACTGATGTGTGCGCTAGGGCGCAGCCTTGTAACGAGACCCTTGTAAAATATCGTCGGTTCCCGACCCCCCTTGAATAAAGTGGTTATGTTTTGTTATCAAGTTGTCATATATTCAGTGCTCCTGGGACTGATATATGAGATGTCTCGGTCTCCGGATCGGGGTGTCACTTTGACGGCCATTTAAAACCAATCAAAAGAATTAGAAAAAAAAAGGAAAACTTAAAGGAAAAATCCAAACCTTCACTACTGTGGCAGTTTGAAAATACAAGGTGTTCTCAAAAAGAGGTACTCCTACCATGTATTGCTTATTATCTTGTTTTGGTTCGGTAGAGTGCAACCTGGACATGTACAAGAAGTAGTACAACTTCTAAACGTGGTGGTACAAGATGATTGTTCCAGGTATACCAAAAGGAGCAAGCAAATAAATATAAGAAGGTGTCTGCCATGGTAATTTAGTTGACTAGACACAACGATTCCTTTGGTTCCGCGCTAGCTTGGCTCTTCGCTTATTATATCCGCTCCTGGGCCAGAAGCTTGACTTCTTTGTTCCACTCGTTCTCTTTCTTCCTCCCTTACAGACCCCTCTCTAACAATCTCTCCTTCGTTCTTGTCTCCTCTTTCCTCCAGCGATGTACCCAGGCAACCAGGTGCCGATGAGAGAAGACAAACAAGCCATCGAGGGCTTTATCTTCAATCCGAAGCGCCCCCGTCGTAGGGGATTAAGAGAATCACTTCTCTTCCAATCCATGCGGTAACAAAGCCGCCATTGCTGCTGCTACCTCACCTTCCTCTTCGAGGTTTACTGATCACCCGCCATCCATTTTTATGCACCAAAATGAGGTGGGCACCCTACATTGTTTTTTCTTACTCTTCCGATGCGCATTGTACTGGTGAATTTTCCATGCAGCCGAAGATCTGGAATATTCGAACAAATTTGCTTTGGCCGCAGCTCGAAGACCTCCGAACAGATTTGGCGGAGAAGGTGCAGGAGGTCTCCAGCCTTAAAGCTAGTAACGCGGTGATGGAGACCGAGTTGGCGGAGATGGCGGCTGAGTTGGCGGAGAAGGTGCAGGAGGTCTCCAGCCTTAAAGCTAGTAACGCGGTGATGGAGACCGAGAGG
Organism: Puccinellia tenuiflora; assembly: GCA_012064385.1. NCBI lineage: Eukaryota > Viridiplantae > Streptophyta > Magnoliopsida > Poales > Poaceae > Puccinellia > Puccinellia tenuiflora. The sequence continues at coordinate 598,593 of QRDG01000338.1, forward strand.
TCTCCATATAGACGTTTTATAATTACGTTTTATTTGTTTCCTTAAATTCCATAAGTGGTAGGGGCAGACATGAGTTGTCGGTGCCCGATCCCTTTGCTGCCTCATTGAACTTTAGAATGTATTTGTAATATCTGTACGGTTCCGTTATCGATCAATTGAATTTGAACCATGTACAACTTGAAAACCTTCCCTTGGTTGCACTGCATGTTAACATTAGGCTTTCGTCCGGCTGCAGACTCCGTCCGGCTGCAGGCTTCAACTCCGTCCGGCTGCAGACTTCGTCCGGCTGCAGACTCCGTCCGGCTGCAGGCTTCAACTCCGTCCGGCTGCAGGCTTCAACTCCGTCCGGCTGCAGGCTTCAACTTCGTCCGGCTGCAGACTCCGTCCGGCTGCAGGCTTCAACTTCGTCCGGCTGCAGGCTCCGTCCGGCTGCGGACTCCAACTTCAGCTAACTCTGGCTCCGGCTCCATTTTCAGCCGGCTCCAGCTCCGACTTCAGCATTTCATCCACGACAGCTAAGACAAGGAGAAGATCGCGAAGTCTTCCCAGCAAGCTAGCAAGACTCCACGATCTCGGGGGCTAGTGTCGGGGGAATAACCCCCAGGTATACCAAAGTCCACGACTCGACAAGAGAACAAGAGAAGAAAAACCGCGAAGATCAAGCAGACGGTTTGAAGGCTATTGGCTGCCTAGAGTCTGCAGGCTGCAGGCTGCCCAGTCCGGCTGCCGGCTGCAGGCTGCCGGCTGCAGGCTGCCCGTCCGGCTGCAGGCTGCAGGCTGCCCCGATTAGTACTAGCTGGGCCTAATGGGCCACCCCTTTGTCCCCTGGGCATCCCCTTTATAAGGTGCACCAGGGAGCCCTTGAGAGGCAACCCTAAGAGGAAACCCTAGATGCATATTTGGGAGGTGGAGGCTCTTCTCATCCCCACCTACCCCTTCTTCTTCCTCTAGCTAGAGAGACAAACACAGCTCAAGGAGCAACCATGTAGCCCGAGATCTATACCATTGATATACATCAGACATGCAGGACGTAGGGGTGTTACCTCCACAGGAGGGCCCCGAACCTGGGTACATCGCGTGTGTTCTTGCCGTGTTTGTGCCCAATCCCGCCGGAGCGCCATCGCCGCCTTGCCCCACAATCTTTTCCATCCCTGATGGATATGCCGTGCAAACCACCACGACAGTCAGGCAATGCAACCTCGGCCGCCCAAGGCCGCCACCGTACGAGCGACGAAACCCGCCTCCGCCTCCGGATGAAGTCGGACGGGACGATCAGAGATGCGACGACAGACGGCGCGAAGACAGGAATCGTGATGATCGCCAACGCGAAGAACAGAGGAGGGAGCGCCTTCCATCTCCGCCTCCAAGGGGTCCAGACGGCTACCAGAATCCGGACGCCGCCTACATCATGTTCATCAGCGAGCGCGACGACAAGCGAAGCCGGCGCGAGCGATTCAAGGAGGTGAATGCGGTGGTTCCACCTGTCCCCCAGTACCTCAACTGGTCGCAAGAACCAATCACGTGGGATCGCAGCGACCACCCGGAGCTGATGCCCAACCCAGGCGGCTATGCTCTAGTCCTGGAGCCCATGATCATCTCCACCAAGCGCGCCTGCACCTTCTCACGCGTCCTCATCGACGGGGGTAGCAGCATCAACATCCTCTACCGCGACACGTTGGAGAAGCTAGGAGTCTCCGAGTCCAGCTTGACGCCGAGCCGGACGGTCTTCCACGACATCGTGCCAGGGCGAGCCGGCTCATCCATGGGCCTCATCCGGCTTGACGTCCTATTCGGCACCAAGACCAATCACCGCCACGAGACCATCTCCTTCGAGGTAGTCGACCACTCCAGCGCCTACCACGCCATCCTCGGGTGGCCGGCGCTCGCCAAGTTCACGGCGGTACCTCACTACGCCTACCTCAAGATGAAGCTACCAGGCCCACGCTGGGATCATCACCGTCGCCGGAGATTACAATCGCTCCATCGCCTGCACCTCGGACAACGCGAAGGTTGCCGAGACCATGGTCTGCAATGAGGAGATGAAGCAATTCAAGCGCAAGGCCAGCGAGGAGAAGCTGGAAATGCCGGAATCGGCCAACCCGGCCACCGAATCAAACTTCTAGGCGGCGCGAGATACTAAGAAGATCTACTTCGACAAAAGCGACAAGTCCAAGTTCGTCACCGTGGGGCGAGCCTGGACCCCAAATAGGAAAGCGCGCTCGTCGAGTTCCTCCGTGGGAACCGGGACATCTTCACGTGGTCCCCCAAGAACATGCCTGGTGTACCGAGGGAACTCGCCGAGCACTCTCTACATGTCCGGCCAGATGCCAAGCCGGTGAAGCAGTCGCTATGACGCTTCGCGGAAGGAAGAAGACAGTTGATAGGAGAAGAGATAGCACGGCTACTTGCGGCCGGATTCATCAAGGAAGTACAACACACGGAGTGGCTAGCCAATCCGTTGATGGTGGAAAAGAAGAACAAGCGGTGGCGGATGTGTATCGATTACACCCACCTCAACAAGGCCTGCCCCAAGGACCCCTTCGCATTGCCACGCATCGACCAAGTGATCGACTCCACGGCCGGCTGCGACCTCCTCTCCCTCCTTGATGCCTACTCCGGCTACCACCAAATTCCGTTGAACCCAGATGACCAGCTCAAGACCGCCTTCATCACCCCTACGGCCCATACTGCTACACCACCATGCCGTTCGGCTTGAAGAACGCGGGGGCAACATACTAGCGCTGCATGCAGAAATGCTTGCATGACCAGATCGGTCGTAACGCGCACGCCTACGTCGACGACGTCGTCATCAAGACCAAGGAGAAGCACACTCTGCTCGCCGACCTCAAGGAAACCTTCGACAACCTGCGCCGCTTCCAGATGAAGCTCAACCCGGAGAAATGTGTGTTCGGCGTTCCAGCCGGACAGCTACTTGGCTACCTTGTGTCAGCATGAGGGATCGAGGCCAACCCAGAGAAAATCGCCGCCATCGACAACATGCGACAGCCAAGGAACATCAAGGACATCCAAAAGTTCACCGGCTGCCTGGCATCTCTCAGCCGCTTCATCAGCCGGCTCGGTGAGAAGGCTCTCCCGCTCTACCATTTGCTGAAGAAGACTGACAAATTCGTCTGGAGCGACGCGGCAGATGCCGCCTTCAAGGAACTCAAGCGCGCGATGGCCACCACCCCGGTTTTAGCACCTCCAGCTCCAAAGGAGCCCATGCTCATGTACATCGCCGCCTCCAACCGAGTCGTCAGCGTCGTCCTGGTGGTGGAACGAGATGAAGCCGGCAAGCAGCGGCCGGTTCAGCGGCCAGTCTACTACCTCAGCGAGGTGCTCTCGCAGTCAAAGCAAAATTACCCACACTACCAGAAGCTCGTATACGGCGTGTACATGGCAACAAAGAAGCTGAAGCACTACTTTCAAGAGCATCCGATCAAGGTGGTAAGCGACGCTCCGCTTGCCGAGATCATAGGCAACAAGGACGCAACCGGCAGAGTCGCGAAATGGGCGATCAACCTGACGGCGCACGGAGTCGAATATGACAAGAGAACGGCGATCAAGTCACAGGAGCTGGCAGATTTCCTAGCCGACTGGACGGAGACGGACCACGTACCACCGCCACCTGATTCCGGCGAGCATTGGCTCATGCACTTCGACGGTTCCAAAAGATACTGGGGACTCGGCGCCGGAGTCGTCCTCACCTCACCCAAGGGGGGCCGACTCGAATACGTGCTACAAATCCACTTCACGGCGTCCAACAATGTAGCTGAATACGAAGCTCTCGCGCACGGCCTCAAGCTCGCCAAGGCCATGAACATCAGGCGGATCCTCTGCTACAGCGACTCCGACTTGGTGGTCCAGCAGACCACTGGTCATTGGGACGCCAAGGACCCCAACATGGCCGCCTACCGCTTCTTCGTCCAGCAGCTCGCGGGATGCTTCGACGGATGTGAATTCCACCACATCCACCGCTCCAACAACGAGGCAGCCGACACTTTGGCGAACATTGGCTCTCTTCGCGAGGAAATCCCACCCGGCGTCGCCCTTGAGAAGCTGTACAAGCCATCCATCACGCCGAATCCCGGCTCCGACTCCATCCGGATGCCACCGGGCGCAGAGTCGGCTAGGCCGGCTCCAGGCGAGCCGGAAGCCGTCGAGGTCGTCGTCATCGAAGAAGCTCCGCCATGGGCCCAACCCTTCCTCGCCTACCTCGCCAATGACGAACTCCCGGCGGACGAGCTCATCGCCAGGCAAATCAAACGCCGAGCAAGTGCTTACACCATCATCAACAACGAGCTGTACAAACGAAGTGTGTCTGGAATATTCCAGCGCTGTGTGAGCCAAGAAGAAGGAATCAAGATCCTCAAAGAAATCCATCAAGGCGAATGCGGTCATCACGCGTCCTCGAGAGCAATTGTGGCAAAGGCGTTCAGGCACGGGTTCTACTGGCCGACTGCGCTGGCGGACGCAAACCAGCTGGTCCGGCTCTGCAATGGCTGTCAACGATTCGCAACGCAGAAGCACACGCCGGCTTCAGCACTCAAGACAATTCCTATCACCTGGCCGTTTGCCGTCTGGGGGCTCGACATGGTTGTCCGCTGAAGAGATCCAGTGGAGGCATGACACACCTGCTAGTAGCCGTTGACAAGTTCACGAAACGGATTGAAGCCAAGCCGATCAAGAAGCTGGATGGACCAACAGCAGTCAAGTTCTTCAAAAGCATCATCTACCGCTTCGGCTACCCCAACAGCATCATCACGGACAATGGGTCGAACTTCGTCAAGGGAGAATTTGCCAAGTTCTGCGGCAGGACTGGCATCCGGCTCGACGTGGCCTCCGTCGCACACCCGCAGTCAAATGGGCAGGTCGAGCGGGCAAACGGCCTCATCCTATCCGGCATCAAGCCTCGGTTGCTCGAACCACTCGAGCGGGCAGCTGGCGCATGGGAAGAAGAGCTACCTTCCGTCCTCTGGAGCCTAAGGACAACCCCGAATCGCTCAACCGGCTTCACCCCCTTCTTCCTCGTCCACGGGGCTGAAGCCGTCATGCCAACTGACATCGAGCATGATGCACCCCGAATCGTGCTATACACAGAAGCAGAAGCTAAACAAGCCTATGAAGACGGAATGGACCTGCTCGAGGAAGCGCGCCAGCTTGCCGAGTCAAGGTCGGTGATGTATCAGCAAAAACTACGCAACTACCACAGCCGGCAGGTCAGGCCTGTCCGCTTTCGTGAAGGCGACCTCGTGCTACGACTAATCCAAGACACAAAGAACATGCACAAGCTTTCATCACCCTGGGAAGGACCATTCATCGTAAGCAAAGCGCTCATCAACGATGCATACTACTTGATCGACGCCCGCGAGCACAAGAAGGACACGATGGACAAGGAAGGTGACGAAACGGAAAGGCCATGGAACGCGTCACTCTTGCGTCGATTCTACACTTGAGAAAGAACCATGTATGTATCACCCATGCTATCAATAAAGAAATGAGAATGATGAACACATGAGCAGTTTTTTCGCAAATCTTTTCTGCATTTCCTTTCCGGTTTCTCCGGCAGCCGGCAAGCTTGCCTTTAGCGGCCGTGTAGCGTGACTAACCCCTAAACGGCTAACTCTTCGAATCCGGTTAAGGCCGGCAAGAGAACAAGCTGGAGGGGGCCAACAACGTGAAAAACGCATAAAGGAAAGTACTGCCGGCTGGAAAAATGCTATTCTATAAACTCGGCCAAGCCGGCAGTCGGCAACTACTTCTCCTATTACGGACGATTAACTACACAATGCTAAACGGCTAACTCTTCGGATTCGGTTAAGGCCGGCAAGAGAATAAGCTGGAGGCCGACTGTATGCGAAAGACGTAAGAAACAGAAATCGTTGCCGGCTGAGAAAACTCTGGCCCAACAAACCGGATCCTAACGTTATAGTAGTGTGCATGATCCCGCTGGACGGTGAAGTGCACACGAATGGCGGCGGGAGAGGCTACAGGCGAGTGCGAAATTGAGTTAAGCAAAGTAAAAGTATTCTCCATGATCAAAAGAGCAGGCTAACCACTTCATCGTTTCATTTCACGCACGAAAACGCCGCCAACCGGCTTCGAGAGCTCAAGCCGGGCACAAACACGACGTGCAGAAAATTAAAACTGCGCGCAAGTAAACAAATACAGGAACAAAAGCAAGTAGCATTCAACATCAAGAGCACGGCTTTACAAACAGAAGCTGAACAACGAGACAAAACAAGGAAGTCCACAGGCGGACAACCTCGCCTACACGCCAAGACGGCACCGGACAACCTAAAACTAAACGGGAGGCGGAGTCATATCGTCATCGCTCTCCTCCCACTCCTTGAGGCACAGGGTGCCGTCGAAGACCTTGACGTAAAAGACCCCCATCTGATGCTTCAGCTGGAAGCGGATGACGAAGGCAGAATCTAGGCGGAAGAACTTGGCGAAAGCTTTCCACCCGGAGAAGAACTCAATGCGGCGGCGGACCTCCCAGCCTTCGTGGCCGGCGGTGACGCGAGCCAGCACCTCCCAAGGCCCTTGACGGGCACCAACATGATGGAGGAGGAACCTGAAGGGGCCATCCCCCTCAAGCGCATCGGTGATGGCGAAAGGTAGCAACTGGACACGCTGCACGGGCTCATACAACACCAGGATAAACTCGGAGATCGGGAAGTTGTCCCAGCCACCGTAGATCGGGGACTCCGAGCGGGCAGGAGAGGGGCTCCGCTTGCCTCCGGTTGCCGCAACGGCGGCACCTCCATCACCGCCGCGGCTAACCTTTGGCGGCCGGCCCCGGCCGCGCTTGGCACCCGCATTGGAGGATTCTCCAACGTCGGTCTTCCGGGGACGACCCCTGCCGCGCTTCGCCGCTACGGGAGGAGTCATCTCGATCTCCTTCTTTGGGGCCATGTCTAAGCAGGGAGAGCTGGAGACGCGACAGTGAGAAGATGAAGATGAAGGAGAAAAACACGCCGGCGTTGATACTTATAAAGAGACAGGGAAGCAGTGCAACCGTCAGCGGCCCGTCTCCAAGCGACGCGTGTCACCAGCGCAGGAGACGGCGAAGCCGAGGGGGCAAAAGGCGAAGCGCAGGAGTCAAGACGATGCAAAGGCGACACGTGGCCTGCAAATGGACCAAGGAGGCGAAGCGATACCCGGGGGCTGCGCAGCCGGCAAGCCAGCTCCGCAGACCCGGACGCATATCTACATCACCCCGAGTCACGACTCGGGGGCTGCCACGCCGTCAACCGGCAGAAAATCCCCGGGGGCTGCGCAGTCGGCAAGCCGGCTCCACAGACCCGGACGCATATCTACATCACCCCGAGTCACGGACTCGGGAGCTGCCACGCCGTCAGCCGGCAGAGAATTCCCGGGGGCTGCGCAGCCGGCAAGCCGGCTCCGCAGACCCGGACGCATATCTACATCACCCCGAGTCACGGACTCGGGGGCTGCCACGCCGTCAGCCGGCAGAGAATTCCCGGGGGCTGCGCAGCCGGCAAGCCAGCTCCGCAGACCCGGACGCATATCTACATCACCCCGAGTCACGGACTCGGGGGCTGCCACGCCGTCAGCCGGCAGAAAATTCCCGGGGGCTGCGCAGCCGGCAAGCCGGCTCCGCAGACCCGGACGCATATCTACATCACCCCGAGTCACGGACTCGGGGGCTGCCACGCCATCAGCCGGCAGAGAATTCCTGGGGGCTGCGCAGCCGGCAAGCCGGCTCCGCGCACCCGGACGCATATCTACATCACCCCGAGTCACGGACTCGGGGGCGGCCACGCCGCAGCCGGCAGAAAATTCCCGGGGGCTGCGCAACCGGCAAGCCGGCTCCGCAGACCCGGACGCATATCTACATCACCCCGAGTCACGGACTCGGGGGCGGCCACGCCGCCAGCCGGCAGAAAATTCCCGGGGGCTACGCAACCGGCAAGCCGGCTCCACAACCCGGACGCATATCTACATCACCCCGAGTTACGGACTCGGGGGCTGTCACGCCGTCAGCCGGGAGAGAATTCCCGGGGGCTGCGCAGCCAGCAAGCCGGCTCCGCAGACCCGGACGCATATATACATCACCCCGAGTCACGGACTCGGGGGCTGGCATGCCGTCAGCCGGCAGAGAATTCCCGGGGGCTGCGCAGCCGGCAAGCCGGCTCGGCAGACCCGGACGCATATCTACATCACCCCGAGTCACGGACTCGGGGGCTGCCACGCCGTCAGCCAGCAGAGAATTCCCGGGGGCTGCGCAGCCGGCAAGCCGGCTCCGTAGACCCGGACGCATATCTACATCACCCCGAGTCACGGACTCGGGGGCTGCCACGCCGTCATCCGGCAGAAAATTCCCGGGGGCTGCGCAACCGGCAAGCCGGCTCCGCAGACCCGGACGCATATCTACATCACCCCGAGTCACGGACTCGGGAGCTGCCACGCCGTCAGCCGGCAGAGAATTCCCGGGGGCTGCGTAGCCGGCAAGCCGGCTCCGCAGACCCGGACGCATATCTACATCACCCCGAGTCACGGACTCGGGGGCGGCCACGCCGCCAGCCAGCAGAAAATTCCCGGGGGCTGCGCAACCGGCAAGCCGGCTCCGCAGACCCGGACGCATATCTACATCACCCCGAGTCACGGACTCGGGGACTTCCACGTCGTCAGCCGGCAGAAAATTCCCGGGGGCTGCGCAACCGGCAAGCCGGCTCCACAGACCCGGACGCATATCTACATCACCCCGAGTCACGGACTCGGGGGCTGCCATGCCGTCAGCCGGCAGATAATTCCCGGGGGCTGCGCAGCCGGCAAGCCGGCTCCGCAGACCCGGACGCATATCTACATCACCCCGAGTCACGGACTCGGGGGCGGCCACGCCGCCAGCCGGCAGAAAATTCCCGGGGGCTGCGCAACCGGCAAGCCGGCTCGGCAGACCCGGACGCATATCTACATCACCCCGAGTCACGGACTCGGGGACTGCCACGCCGTCATCCGGCAGAAAATTCCCGGAGGCTGCGCAACCGGCAAGCCGGCTCCACAGCATGCTCATCTGCACACTCGAATACCACGACTTCACCAAGGCCAACGCCATGTCGGTGCCTCCGCGCGCCGCCATCTCCACCTGCTCGTCGATGCCGGCTGGCGCCCCTTCAAGCCGGACGGACAGGTCATGGAGAGCAGTTGGCAAGGGAGCATCCGGCCATAGGTTCTCGAGCACGCCGCCGGCCGCTTCCTTCAGCCGTTTGAACTCTTGGCCAAATCGGAGAAGATGGGAGGCGGCAGTCGGAGCAGACTCAGCAGCGGCACCAGAGGACTCCGGCCGGGAATGAGCCGAGGCAGTGTCTTTCTGGATTTGCGCGTCTACCTCGGGATAAAGGCCTGCATTTCAAGCCGGTGAGGCCGAGTAGAAGACCCCAAACAAGAAGTCAAGGAGAAAGAGACTCCACTTACCGAGGATGAGTTCGTTTACGCGCTCGACCTCCTTAATCAGGCTGCCCACCAACTGCTCATGCTCGAGTTCACGCGCCTTGGCCGCCTGGACGATCTGGTCGTTGGACTCGACAGACTCCTTCAGCTGGTTCCTCAGCTCATCCGCATTCTTGCGGAGGGACTCGACCTCGCCCAGTCTTCGTTGCTCAGCTTCCCGCAGCTCCTTCGCCTCCTCGCCCAGCCGGACAACCTCCAGGCGGCGCTCCTCCGACACTTTTTCCGCCGTCTGGAGATCGGCCTTGACCAGCGCCAGGGCGGCGTCCTTCTCCTTCAGCTGCCTCTCCAAGCCAGCGCGGGAGGCGGTGTCGCCTGAAGAGGTCGGGTCATCATCAAACCAAGCTGAGCAAGAAAAAATACAAAACGCCAAGACAGAAGATGCGAGCAAGAAAGGAAACCAGACCTTTGGCCGCCTCAAGCTCTCACCTGAGCAACGTCGTCTCCTTAGCCGCCTCAGTAAAGCCATACTCTATCGAGGAGCGAAGCAACGCTATGTTGGCCAGATTCTCCTGAGCCTTCTGCTCCACCAGCGCGGCGAGGGGGAACTTCCCCGATACGTCGGGCAGAGCCGGCACCGGTCCGGAATACGCAGGGGAGGACACCAAGATTGACTGGCAAGGACCAGGGAGCGAAGCCGTCGCCCCCGCTATGGCCTTGTCCTTGGCCGTCTCGGCCACTGATAAGGAAGGAGTGGGGAAGGCGAGATCTCCAGCCCCGGCACCGAGCCGAGGAACTGTCTTGAAGGCATCAGCCGACGCCTCGACGTCGCTGCCCGAAACCGGAGGGTCGAAGTCGACCATGAGGGGAGCTGCGTCTGCCGGCACCCGGCTGTCCGGTTCCACATCCGCCTTCGCCGTCACCGCCTCTGGAGGCGGACCAGCCGTTTGCGCCACAGGAGCCTCGGGAGCAGGCCTCGAAGCCGGCTCCACCACCGCGCTGGGCGCCGCCACCACGGTCGGAAGCGGCACTCTGCGAAACGAAGAAAGCGTCACCACCAAGAAGTACAGGCCGCAAGATTTTCGCCACAGGACAAAGACTTACCCGTCGCGCGAGCCCAGTTCCACGGGCTTCCTCCTCTTCGAGCGTTTCGGCGGGGGAGCCGGTGCATCGTCGGGCAGGCGCTTCCCGCCTCCGGAGAGTACCTCCCCGCCCTTCGCAGGAACGGCGGAGTCGTCACCCGGCCGCTCTGTAGGGGCCGGCGCCACTCCGACCACAACGCCGGCCTCCGCGGTCTTGCCGGCGTCCGCGCCCGCTCCCGCCTTCTCCTCAGCCGCCTTGACAGCAGCCAGCTGCCTCGCGGCCGCCTTGGCGTCCATCTCCTCCCGGATCAAATCCGCCTACGCCAGCTCCGCGTAAATAGCCTTTTCCGTATCTTCAATGCTCAAGTCGTAACCAGGAACAACAGCAAGAATAGGATTAACCACCTGGACGCTGGTTCCGCCGGCGAGAGATTCCGCCCTCTCCACGTCCTCCGCCTCTGCCTTCGTCTTCTCCTCGTCCTCCCTCAAGGTCATCAACTGCTCCACAGTCAGACCAGCATCAGACGCTCCCAAGGCCAAATCCGCCTGCGTCATCTGAGCATAAAACTCCCTCTCCAAATCACCCAGATTCAAATCATAAATAAAATCACCACTGGGAGCATGACCAATCACCTCATCGTTGGCCCCACCAGTTGGGACATCCGTCTTCTCCGCCATCCTGGCGTCGACCTCGGCCCTGATATCGGCCACAATCGCATCCGCCTGGGCCTCCGCCGTGAGTTTCCCGGCGGGCATCAAGCCGGCCGTAGTAGGCCGGGATGACGTAGAAGCCAACTTTTTGGCAGGCAGCACGCCCCGCTTCTCGAATGTGCCCTTCCGCTTGTGGGGCACGGTGCCTGCATCGACATCGGTGGCCGACTTCGACCGCCTCTCCTTCAAGACCTGTCGGGGGAGGACTGCTTTCTTCTTCCGCACCGCCGCCTCCAACTCCTTGGTCCTACGGGAGGCTGGCGCCGGCTTGGAGGCTGGCACGGAAGAGGAACCTTCTGAGTCTGGCTCGGAACCACTGGAGAGATCTACTACCACGCGCACGACTCCGTCAGTTTGCCCGGCGGCATTGGGCTCAGAAGACTTACCGCGGGACGACGAAACCGGAGGTGGGACATCGCGCTCGAGGTCCTCGTCCCTGTAGGCTGCCGAATCGGAGTCGGAGCCGGCAGAGGGGACAGGGCTCGTCGCGGTACGGGCAGCATCGTCATCGCCTCCGCCACCTTCACCAACATCTGCACCCCCACCGGACGATTCGGTGGTGTCACCGCGCTTGTTCGGGACGACACGGGCACCGCCGCCCGATTCATCCTCAGCGGTGGCATCTGCTTCTTCACCCGCCTGCTCGTCGGAGGAATCCGCCTCCAACATGGCCGCCAGCGCCTTAGAAAAGGGACCACAGATGTCGGGCTCGAAGACGACTTCAAAGTCCTCAACCCTCTGGAGCTCGCAAAGCTGTACCACAGGCCGACTGGGTCAAGCGGCAGTCGGACGAAGGAATTGAAAACGGATTAGGAAGCAATGGCTAACCTCAGGAGCACGTTCCGAGCGGGTGAATGGATCGAGCCCAAAATCCCAGTCCACCTCGATCCTATTGGTGACGAGGCGGGAGGCCCACGCGCATAGGTTCTCCGGCTTCGGCACCTCCAAGCTGACCCGGGTGGGATCCCGGAGACCAGAGTAGAAGCACAACTTGTGCGAACGCGCCTGCAGCGGGTATGTCCGCCTTGACAGCCACGCCAGGGTTAGGTCCCTAGACGTTAAGCTGGCCTCCACCAACACCTTCAGCCGGCCAAACAAAACACCCTCAAGATCCCCATCCACTGGCGGTTTCCGACTCCAGGACTTGTGCGCCAGCAGCGAATTGGAGAAAGCCGGAAGGCCGATTTGGTCGACATCGGTGAGATTCCGGACGTAGAAGTAGGTGCTCTGCCACTTCTTGATGGAATCAGGCAGGTGAATCTTGGGCAACGGCGTGCTCTTCGTGTTAATGGAGACACGAAGCAATCGCGCTGCTGCCCGGCGGTCGTTTGAGCCCGTAGAAAGAAGAACATGCCGAATATCTCCATGCTGGGCCAGATGCCCAAATACGCTTCGCACAGCGTGACGAAGCATGACAACTGAGTGATGCAATTTGCCCCCAAATGGTGGGGCTACAGCCCATAGAAGCACAGGAATTCCGAGAAAAAGGAGCTTGCCGGAAGCCCCAATGCCCGCTCCAAGTGCGCGGAGAACATGACGAACTCGCCCTTCCTGGGCTTCGGCGAAATCTCTCCTTCAGGGGGAGCGCGGTCATCCCCAAGAACCGGTTTCGGCGGAGCTTCCAGAGGAACGCATCATCCACGGTGGAACCCATCCACGCGCCCGAACTCGCCATGGAGGATCTGTTTCCCGTCGCGGGAGAAGCAAATGCAAGGACGGCAAGAACGAAAGAAAGAATGGGCAAGAACCGGGAAGCGCAAGAGCTAGCGAGGAAGACGAAGCAGGAGTGGGGAACGGTAACCCCGGCCGTTCCCCCTCTTTCCCCTTTTAAAGCGAGGCAGGCGGAACCGTTCCGCCCACCACGCCGCGCGGAGCGCGAGCGTGCCGCGCTTTCCGCAGACGATCCCACGAGAAAGCAGTTGCCACAGAGAATCCAGCCCAGCGAAGCCGAGGCGACGTGCGCCAGGCCTCGGGCAGAACACCAACGGCTCCCCAAAGCGGCGAGGCGTGGCTGACACAGGCCACGACCCACGATTCCCAAGACGCCAATATTACCGGTGACCGGCCATTCCAAGCCGGACGAGCCGCCTCCGGCTATCACCACTCTACCCGGCAAACTTCATGTCGGACGATCTCAACTACAGCGACGCAATCGGAACAAGAGAAGATCGCGAAGTCTTCCCAGCAAGCAAGCAAGACTCCACGATCTCGGGGGCTAGTGTCGGGGATATGAACCCCGGATATCCCAAAGAGACCCATTTCTTCAGAACTCCACAGGCCGGTTGACCAGGTGCCGGCTGACCAGTGCCGCCTGGGACCTGCCGGCCGAATCAAGCCGCCTGCGTCTACCCGGACACGGACGTCCGGCTGGGCTGGAGCCGGACGTACCAACCGACAACTCCGTACGGGTGGGCCAGGCCCGTATAACCGCTCCTGGTGAACAGTACCCTCTGTCGGGCATCTCCTGTACAGAATCATGGCAACGAGCTCCAGCCGGCTCAGAAAGTAGATGATGTCATAGGGGCAAACTTGTAACTTCCTTGTAACCCAAAACCCTAGCCCGTTGCCTATATAAGGCGGGCTAGAGCCCCCTGCGGGGGGAAGACAACTAGAGCAACCAGAACACCCAAGTAGCGTCATCTTCAACCTCCAGCCGGCTACGACTCCTAGTCGGCTGCCACCCGAACACAGCTCAAGGAGCATCTGTAGCCCGATTCTGTGATCAAGCAATAAGAACAAGAAGAGCAGGACGAAGGGGTGTTACCTCCACAAGAGGGCCCTGAACCTGGGTAACTCGTGGGTGTTTATGTGCTAGTTACCCAATCCCGCGGGAGCATCCATCGTCGCCTGCCCCATACTTCTTTCCATCTCTGATGGATATGCCGTGCAACCCACCACGACACCAGCAACATGATGCTGGCATCCGCAAGATCAAAACGAATATTGCAAGTGGGAAGGCTAAGTGTTTCTCCATTGACGACTCCGGTGTTGTCTACTTTGGAAACCGTCTAGTGGTGCCCAAGAGGGGAAATACCAAGGGGTTGATACTCCAAGAAGCACATGAATCTCCCATATCCATCCATCCTGGTAGCACCAAAATGTACCAAGACCTCCGCACAAATTCTGGTGGACTCGCATGAAGTGAGAAATTGCCAAGTATAATGCTGAATGCGACGTCTGTCGCCGAGTGAAGGCTAAACATCAAAGGCCCGCTGGTACCGTTCGCCCCATAGCTATTCCCGAGTGGAAGTGGGATGAAGTTGGTATGGATTTCATCACTGGCTTCCCAAGGTCACAGAAGGGCAATAATGCCATCTGGGTCGTCATCGATCGTCTGTCCAAGGTAGCCCATTTCCTCCCGGTTTCGCAAGGATATAACTGCAAAGCAATTGGCTGAGTTGTATGTTGCCCGCATTGTTCCTCTCCATGGTGTTCCACTGAGGATCATCTCCGACCATGGGAGCCTATTCGTTTCCAGATTCTGGCAGAGTTTCCAAAATGCTATGGGAACCCGTCTCAATTTCAGCACAGCCTATCACCCTCAAACTCATGGACAGACTGAAAGAGTGAACCAAGTTCTTGAGGACATGCTTCGGGCATGTGTTATCTCCTTCGGTAAGGGTTGGGAAAAATATCTCCCCCTCGCCAAGTTCTCCTACAACAACAGTTATCAAGCTAGTCTCCAAATGGCCCCCTTTGAGGTTCTCTATTGGAGAAAGTGTAGGACTCCTCAGAATTGGTCTGAAACTGGAGAGAGGCCACTCTTCGGTCCGGATGTGATCAATGAGGCTGAAGAAAAGGTCCGTATCATCCAGGAAAATCTCAAGATTGCCCAATCCAGACAAAAGAGCTATTATGATAAGCATCATCAGGAGGTTCACTATGAAATTGGTGACAAAGCCTATCTTCGAGTCTCTCCCCTCCGAGGCGTTTGTCGCTTCGGGATCAAGGGAAAATTGGCACCTCGCTATGTTGGTCCTTTCACTATCCTAGCCAAGAGAGGAGACCTCTCCTACCAACTCGAGCTACCCTCAGACTTCCCGGATGTGCACGATGTGTTTCATGTCTCTCAACTCCGTCGATGCTTCAAAGATCCTATCCGTGGGGTTGATCATGAGGTGTTAGACATCCAGGAGGATTTGACTTACCGTGAGCATCCTATCCGCATCTTGGATGAAGCGGAAAGGAAGACCCGTAACAAGACTATCAAGTTCCTAAAAATCCAATGGTCTAACCATTCCGAAGAAGAAGCGACTTGGGAACGAGAAACTAGTCTTCGTCAGAATATCCCGCCTTTTTCACTCAAGCCTAGAATCTCGGGACGAGATTCCTGTAAGGGGGGTAGAATTGTAACAGCCCCAGTTCGGTACTGAAAAATACGAATAATTTTTCCACTTTTTGCATTCTTGTTTTCATCATGGCATGCATATGAAATTGCTACTCCTAACAATCAAAACTTGGAAACACATTTGAAATGGAGAAGCAAAACCTTCTCAACCTCCAAACCAAATGCATTTGCTCAACTTAGCAAACAAATAATTTTGAACTTTCAATTTGTTCAGGAAGTTCCAATCATCCAATTATAATTTTTGTCAAAAGCAAATTCTTGGAAAACGAAGAAATCAAAATTGGAGAATTCAATTTGGTTCAATTTAAATTCTATTTTTTAAACCCGATTAAACATTCCAAAAATTCAAAATAAAATTATGGGGAGCTTCATTACTATATTGGGAGCCTCCATGAATAATTTCATTATTTTTGGAAATGCTTAAGTGCTCCAAATAAATACAATTTGGAAATTATCAAAAATGACTTTATTCAAACCCTATGAACAAATGTTGTGCAAAACTTTTTATTTTGCCACATCAAATTTTGTGGAGCTTCTAGATGATATTGAGAGCCCACATAAATTTATGCAGAATTTTAGAAAATGGTTTAGGGCCTCAATTAATTTCACTAAACTGCTGTTGGACCAATTTGCAATTAATTTAATTGACGCTAGGGGTTTTTGCAAAATTTTCTTTCTTTCTTCTTCCTATGGCGACAGGGTGCACTGGCGCCATGCCGCCACCTCCTCCCCGCGCCCATGCCACCGCCCCCACCCGCGGACGCCGTACCCCATGGCCAAGACGCTCACGACGCGTTCGCCAGCTCCCTCGCATCCCATTCCTCCCCTTTATCTCCCCTCACCTGCCCCGTTCCCCTCCCTAAGCTCGAGTGACACGGCCGTGGCCGAACTCGCGCACGTCATCGCGTAGCCGTCGTCTAGGACCGCCCCGTGTAGATCGAAGCGGACGGGAAGCTCCGCCGCGTCCTCCTCCCCCTCCCTACCAGCGGAATCGAGCCGGGAGCCTCCCTACCGCGAGCATGCCGTCGCCCCCTTCCGCACCGGCCGAGCTCTATCGAGGACGCGCTCGTCGCCGTCCGCTCTTCCCCACCGTCACTGAGGACACCCACGCAACCAAGGTGAGCTCCTCGCCCCTCTAAGCTTCCTCCCGCTCCCCCTCTCACTCTCCCTCCGATGGTCACCGTACGTCTGTCGCCGTTGCCCGTGTGCCCGTGTGCCCGGCCTGCGCACCCAAGGTCAGTCGCCGTCGTCGCCGTTGCCCGTGTGCCCGGCCTGCGCACCGGCCCGGCCGGCCAGGAGGCTGAATGCCTCGGGCGGGTGCCCGGCCTGGGCTCCGGTCTGGGCCGGCCAGGAGGCCGGCATCCTCTGGTCCGTGACCGGCCTGGTGCCCGGTCTGGGCCGGCCAGTGGGCCGGCTGTCTCAGATATGTGGCCGGCCTGGAAACCGGCCTGGGCCGATCTGGAGGCCGGCCCAAACAGTAAAAACAGTTAATTAAAATAAATTAAATAAATGATAACTATTTAAATATTGGTTCAAATTTAGCAAATGATATACCAAATTGTTCAGACAAACAAACCCTACATGTTGGTATCATTGTAATGTTCTTTTGAATCAATATTCTTACTGTTTATTAAGAATTATTAAAATGGCAAAAATAATAACAATACTGAGAAAAATCATAACTCGATAAATAATTAACCAAAAATTGTGAATAAAATATCAAAGTGATCAGAATGTCAAATGCTATCAAACCATGTTAATAACACTTCATGATCACAAATTTTCCTTTAAAGTTATTCTTTAATTGGTTTAAAGAATTAAATTCAAACAAATATTTAATTCTCTATTTATTCATCGAAACTCGGAAAATTACAAATAAGGTACCAAAACGATCGGAAGAACAATACCTATCTAATCATGTCATGTTCATGCATATTTAAGCCACTGTTTAGTAATATAATAGTTTATAAGCAATTTGAACATTAAGTTAAATATGGGGTTGCTTCCAAATAATTGCACTAATTATTTGGTACTCCATCTAATATTGTTGGTTAAATCCTATGGGTATATCCTTGCATAAATTTGACATGTCATCATGATTGTGCACTGCACCTTGTCCTCGTGTGATTTATTTGTTTGGGTATCAATAGATTCAGGAGTTGAGGTTACCCCTACCTTCCCCGACGAGCAGTACTACACGCCCCGTCAACAAGGCAAGGGATAACCTAACCTTCTTGGCATATAGCCTCCTATTGTTTTATACATCTATTTTATCCACCATAATATTGCATTCGATTCCAAAGTCTCTTTTGATCAAGATGTAGAGAATCCTATGAATTGCATTGTCCCCTAAACCATCACATGTTTCCCCTCCTATCAACCCTAGGTTTTATGTGTTGGCCGGAGATAAAATATATAACTGTGGTGTATATGCTTAGCTATGCTTAGCCATGCTTAGTCAAATGCTATATTTGTCCGGTGATTTAATTCCATGATTATGTTGTTGATGGAATGTTCGGACATGGTGGTTACTGTTGGTACTTAATTAATTTGTTTAAAAAGGCTCAGATGTGTTGCCATCGGGGATGGTGTTTTGCCTCATCCTTGCCCCTAAGTGCAAGTTCTTGTCTTCGGAACCAAGGTTTGAGCGTGCTGCCATTGGTGGGGACATATGGAATCCCCTGTAACTAAATAACTTGTGCGGGCGTATCCAAGGGTCCTTTAGTTTGCTATTTCCATTTGCGTTTGAGTGTGTGGGTGGAAAAAGAAATGATGAGGATGGTGGTGTTTAGGGCATGGCGATGGGGGCAGGGGCTGAAATAGGCTGGATAAACTTGTCCTGTCACCACAGATGATCCTTGGATAGTCTCATGCGAGGTAAAGGTTTAACAGCGCCCACTTGCCAGCTTTCCCCGGAAGAGAGCTAATCAGGCGAGCCGGACGGTACCGGTGGGTAAATTAGTACACCCCTGTAGGGTTAATCTTTTCGAAAAGCCGTGTCCGCGGTTATGAACGCCTTGGGAATGCGTTTACGAGATCATAGAAAACCTTAATCTTAACTAAAATTTGGCAGCTAGAGGTTGCAACACAACGTGTGACAAAAGGTTCATTTCCTCGAGGGTGATTCGAGGGAGTGCCTTGGTGCAGATGAGTGATGAGAACCAAGGATGAAGGTTTACTCTCTTATCCCTTTTCGAAAAACATTCTGAGTAGTCGATGCCATGAGTCATTATGTCTTTTGAAAAGGAAAACCAGCTATATGCAAATTAGCTACTATACAGCTTAGAGCGTTGTCATCATTGGGCCTATATCATCCTACTAAACTTGCAAGTACGTCGTACTCAGTCTCTCCTTATTGAATATTATTTGTTTCAGAGGAGGACGACACCGAGCAGACAGGTGGGTTCTTCGTGGACATCGACGAGTAGTCTGGGGTTCCCAGGTGGCAGCTTGGAACGTCCTGGAACAGGCTGGCACGGGATGTTTATCTGTAGGCCTCTTAGGCCATATTTTGGATCTTGTTGTTAGAAAACACTACTTTGCTTCCGCATGATGTAATGATGGGTCTGTGACCCCTGTGTGTGATTTGTATCTTCCTCGTTATATGAGTTGCTATATGATCTCTTTGTGTCATAGAGTCTGTGATGTGCCAGTTGTTCCACAAGTCTTGACTCCTTATTATACATTGATAGCTATGCCAGTGTTTATGGCACGATCGATGTGTTGCGTGGGAGCGGTAATTCCATGCCCTTCGATTGTGTAGCCAGCCTGAGGGTTACATAGCCTCTCTGTATAATTCCGGGGTCGGGGCGCTACAACTCCCCCAAGATTGGAACAAGCCAAGGGAGTGCCGTTACCCATAGTGCTCGAATTTTATTCCCGAGGTGGAGATGGCGGCACCACAGCCAGAGGTGTCAAGAAATACTGAAGACGTCGGCGAAGCTCCAGATTCTCTGCTTCTAGTATTGCAACTTCTGCTTTCAGGCAACGAAACTGCTCGCAGAACTGATCAGCCACTCTATGAGCTTCCGACAGCAATGGAGCAATATGGGGATCCTGCTGCTGCAGCACTGTCCCTGGAACATCATGAGAATAACTATGTCGAGGGTTAATGGATCCCACAAAAGTGGTGTTGCCTGGCCTTGGATTCTCTGCCCTTCCTCCCGATTGGCGCGATGTTGCCCTTCTCACTTCTTCCAGCATGTTGCGCTCCAGCTCCACCTTCCTAGCGGCGATCTCCTCATCGGTCGCCCAGTTCATGAAGTCCCCACGATTAATGTCTTGTTGGATCCGACGAAGGCGCCTTGCTGCGTAATCTTCCCTGTTGGATTCGCAAGAAGACATCTAGATGGAGAGTCTCCGAGACCCTGGCAAGAGAAAACTCGAAACAAGAACACGACGAAAACACAGGATACGCTCCTCGAAAATTCGGGAAAATATATAGCGAAAAGTTTTGCAATAAAAGGAAGGCGACGGGACTAGGCGGAGTTGGAGGCGGCGTCCAGAGGCCAGGGGCGGGTCCCCACAACGGACTGGGGTGGGGCCGCGGCAGAGGGTCGCCTCTGCCTCCTGGACCCCATCTCGTACTCCGTCCAGTCTCCAAATTTTCCTAATTTTCGAGAAATAAATAATATAAATTTTCTGGAATTTTCCGAGACACTTTACTTACCGAGACAGTTACCTATTCGTTTTCTGATTCTGGAGTCTTCCGGTATTTGGTTTCGATGAGTTCTTCTGGAGAGAACACTTGAATAACATCAACATCCTTTTCCAAGGGATTACCGGAGATGTAGTGCTTAAGTCGCTGACCATTCACCACCTGAGGTTTGTCTCCGTCAAGATTATTAATCTTTATAGCTCCGGAGCGATAGACTTCCTCAATGATGAATGGTCCCTCCCATTTTGATAGCAATTTTCCTGCAAAAAATCTGAGACGAGACCTATACAAAAGCACTTTATCACCAACATTAAATTCTCTTTTCAAAATTCTCTTATCATGCCACCTCTTTACTTTTTCCTTAAACAAACGAGCACTTTCATAAGCCTCGTTTCTCCACTCATCCAAGGAATTCAATTTAAGCAACCTAGTTTTACCGGCAAGATTAGGGTCAGAATTAAGTTGTCTAACAGCCCAAAAAGCTTTATGTTCTAATTCAAGAGGTAAATGACATGCCTTCTGATAAACCATTTTATAAGGAGACATACCCATAGGATTTTTATAAGCAGTTCTATAGGCCCATAAAGCATCATTATGTTTCTTAGACCAATTCTTCCTAGACTTGTTAACGGTCTTTTGCAAGATCAGTTTAATTTCTCTATTAGTTAATTCAACTTGCCCACTAGTTTGAGGATGATACAGAGAGGAGACTCTGTGATTAACATCGTACTTAGCTAAAACCTTTCTAAAAGCTCCATGAATAAAATGAGATCCTCCATCAGTCATAAGATATCTAGGCACACCAAACCTAGGAAAAATAACTTCTTTAAGCATTTTTAGGGAAGTCTTATGATCAGCACTTTTAGTTGGTATAGCTTCCACCCACTTAGTAACATAATCTACAGCAACAAGAATATGAGTATTGCCATGAGAAGTAGGAAAAGGACCCATAAAGTCAAACCCCCAACAATCAAAAGGTTCAATAACAAGAGAGTAATTCATAGGAATTTCATTACGTCTACTAATGTTACCGAGCCTTTGACACTCATCACAAGATGAAACAAACTTTTTAGCATCCTTAAATAAAGTAGGCCAATAAAAACCTGATTGAAGAACCTTATGTGCAGTCCTCTCACCTGCGTGATGTCCTCCATAATCACTATTATGGCACTTCCTCAATACCTCCTCCTGTTCATGCTCAGGAATACATCTCCTCAAGATTCCATCAGCTCCCTCCTTGTATAAATGTGGGTCATCCCAAAAGTAATGCCTCAAGTCATAGAAGAATTTCTTTTTCTGTTGATAAGCAAAACTTGGAGGCAAAAATTTCGAGACAATAAAATTAGCATAATCAGCATACCAAGGAGCATCATGAGAAGTTACCTTAACGACGGCAAGTTGTTCATCAGGGAAACTATCATTTACAGGGATGGGATCATGAGGAATATTTTCCATTCTAGACAAATTATCAGCTACAGGATTTTCTGCACCTTTTCTATCAACAATATGCAAATCAAACTCTTGCAGCAAAAGCACCCATCTAATAAGTCTAGGCTTAGCATCTTTCTTCTCCATAAGGTACTTAATTGCAGCATGATCAGTATGAATAGTCACTTTAGAGTCCACAATATATTGTCTAAATTTATCACAAGCAAAAACGACCGCTAAAAATTCCTTTTCAGTGGTTGCATAATTTTTCTGTGCACAATCCAAAGTTTTACTAGCATAATGAATTGCATTCAACTTCTTATCAATTCTTTGGCCAACGACAACCCCTACAGCATAATCACTAGCATCACACATAATTTCAAAGGGTAAATTCCAATCAGGCTGTTGAACTATAGGAGCGGTGATTAAAGCCCTTTTTAGTACCTCGAAGGCTTCCTTACAATCTTCATCAAAAACATATGGAACATCTTTTTGAAGAAGATTAGTAAGAGGCCGCGTCGTCTTAGAAAAAATCTTTAATAAACCTCCTATAAAAACCAACATGACCGAGGAAACTACGAATACCTTTGATGTCCCTTGGATAGGGCATCTTCTCAATTGCTTCAATTTTGGCTTTATCAACTTCAATCCCTCTTTCAGAAATTTTATGTCCAAGCACTATGCCTTCATTTACCATGAAATGACACTTCTCCCAATTGAGAACAAGATTGGTCTCCTCACATATCTGCAAAACTTTGTTAAGATTGTAGAGGCAATTGTCGAAAGAAGTTCCATAGACGGAGAAATCGTCCATGAAGACTTCCACAATTTCCTCACAAAAACCATGAAAAATAGCAGACATGCATCTTTGAAAAGTAGCAGGTGCATTACACAAACCAAAAGGCATACGTCTATAGGCATAAGTTCCATAAGGACAAGTAAAAGTAGTCTTTTCTTGATCTTCAAATTTAACAGCAATTTGAGAGAAACCATAATAACCATCAAGAAAACAAAAGTGAGAATTCTTAGACAGTCTTTCAAGCATTTTATCAATAAAAGGCAAAGGATAATGATCTTTTCGAGCAGACTTATTAAGTTTCCTATAATCAATGCACATTCAATACCCTACAACTGTTCTTTGAGGAATGAGTTCAGTATTATCATTAGCAACAACAGTCATACCTCCCTTTTTGGGAACACAATGAACAGGACGAACCCATCTACTATCAGCAATAGGATAGATTATACCTGCATCGAGAAGCTTGAGTATCTCATTTCTTACCACATCCTTCATTTTTGGATTCAAACTTCGTTGATGATCAACAACGGGCTTCGCATCAGGCTCGAGATTAATTGTATGTTGACAAATAGATGGAGAAATCCCTTGAAGATCATCCAGAGTATATCCCAATGCAGCTCGATGTTTCCTAAGAACCTCCAATAATCACTCTTCTTTTGCTGAAAGGTTAGAATTGATAATAACAGGATATATTTTCGTATCATCTAAATATGTATATTTGAGAGTGTATGGGAGAGCTTTTAATTCAAAAACAGGATCTCCTTTTGGAGGTGTGGGCGTCCCCAATGACTCCACAGGTACATCATGCTTCAGAATAGCCGGCTGTCTAAAGAAGACTTCATCAATTTCTTCCCTTTCCTGCATAAACATGTCATTCTCGTGCTCCTCCATATATTGCTGCAAAGGATCATTAGGAGGCACAGCAATAGAAGCAATTCTTTCAATAATAAGATCCTCATTAGGCAATTCTTTATCATAACAATGTCTAGAAAATTTGGAAAAATTAAATTCATAAGGCTCTCCAGCAAATTGAACAGAGACCTTTTCTTTTTTAAAATCTATAACAGCACTACAAGTATTTAAGAAAGGTCTGCCAAATATGATAGGACAAAATTTATCTTTAACCGACCCCAAGACAAGGAAATCAGTTGGATATTTTACCTTACCACATAAAACTTCAACGTCTCTGACAATTCCCACCGGGTGGATGACATCTCTATTAGCCAATTTAATCTCCAAATCAATATCCTCAAGCTCACATGGCACAATTTCACGCATTATTTCTTGATAAAGTGTATAAGGAATAGCACTTGTACTTGCACCCATACCACATAATCCATAATAGCAATGATCACCTATCTTGACAGAGACAACAGGAGTACCAACAACTTTTGCACTTTTATCCTGTCTAACAATGTTAGTAGCAGCTTCACAAAAATAAATAGAACTTCCATCGACGTTCTCAGTTACAAGATCTTTAACCAAAGCTACTGGAGAGGAAATTTCAAGTTGTTCATCTGGTTCATAAGCTTTCCTTTCACTTTTATTAACCACACTAGCCACAATTGAGTGATCTTTAATTTTTATAGGAAAGGGGGTTTTTTCAAAGTAAATAGCAGGTAAAACAGATTCAACTGTTTGAACAGGCACTTCATCACTAGCAAGCACATCCGCTTTATAAACATCTTTAAATGGTTCATGATACTTATCCCACTTTTCTTTTGGAATATTAATATGGTCAGCAAAGGATTTACAAAGATCAACAACAATTTGAGAACCGAGCCCAAACTTAGTACTAAGCATATTAAAACGTTCAGTTTCCATGAAAGATTTAATGCAGTCATACTCATGATTTATACATGATTCTTTACCTTTGTCGATCTCCCAATCTTCCGCATTGCGATAAATCCTTTCAATTAAATCCCATTTACATTAACTTCTTTGTTTGTAAAGGATCCGAGAGAAGAAGCATCAAGCATATCCTTATCATAGCAAGGCAGCCTCGCATAAAAATTGTTAACAATTATATCATTAGGAAGCTTATGATTGGGGCATTTAAGCATTAGAGATTTCAACCTCCCCCAAGCTTGAGCGATGCTTTCTCCTTCATGTGGCCAAAAGTTATAAATATAATTTCTATCTTGATGAATTTCATGAAGAGGATAAAATTTAGAATAAAAGAGAGACATAAGCTCTTTCCAATCCATCAAGTGAGAATTATCCAAAAGCATATACCAATCCATAGCTTTATCCTTTAGTGATATTGAGAATAATTTCCTCATGATTACCTCTTTTGACATACCTGCAATCTTAAATAGCTCACACAGATCTTTAATATAAAGCAAATGATAACCTGGATGGATGGTTCCATCCCCTGCATAACGGTTACTCATAACATGATCAATAATTCCCATGGGTATTTTAAATGGATCAATTTCAGAGAGCGGAGGACTCTTATCCACCACAGGTGTGGTGGCAGAGTCACTCCCAAACAGCATATTAAGTGAAGAGTGCTCCATAACGAAGCAAAGTAACAAGCAAAAATAAAAATAGCACTTACAATAAAAGAGTTCCTTACCAGTTCCACTTACCAATAGCGCTACACTCCCCGGCAACGGCGCCAGAAAAGAGTCTTGATGACCCACAAGTATAGGGGATCTATCGTAGTCCTTTCGATAAGTAAGAGTGTCGAACCCAACGAGGAGCAGAAGGTGTTGACAAGTGGTTTTCAGCAAGGTTTCACTGCAAGCACTAAAAGAGAAATGTTTTTGGATTTTTAATTTAAAGAACAAGTAAATAAAAGAGTGTTACAATAATTGCAGCAAATATCCCAATCCTTTTAAGCTCAAAGGAAATGTCGGTTGTGTTACTTATGAAGATTAAAACGTTCTCGAGGACACATGGGAGTTTTTGCCTAGCCAGTTTCATTGCACGTCGGTGATTAACCCTTCAATGTTTTGATGAAGTGCTGTGTGGGTGGACCTATGCTAATGTACCGCCCTTACTTGGACAAATACATACTTTTGATTAAACCCCTTGCAAGCATCCGCAACTACAAGAAAGTAATTAAGATAAAAAACATAACCACAACCTTAAACTCCGAGACCCTACGCTCCCTAGTGCACTAGTTCACAAATTGGGGTTTAGGTTTCTGTCACTCCTGCAACCGTACCATAAGCAAACTAAATACACTATGCATTCCCCTAGGACCTTTGAAAGGTGAAGTATCATGTAGTCGACGTTCACACGATACCACTAGAGGAATAACACCACAACATAAATCAAACCATTAAATATTACTCAAAATTATGCAATTACTAGCAACTAGGCTTTCCCCATGTCCTCAAGAACTAAACGAACTACTCACAAGACATCATATAGATCATGATAAGAGGTGATATGAATAAGGGCAACAATCTGATTGTAATGATAATTCACCGATAAAACTCTCAAACATCAACTACAAGTGGTAATCAACGCCCGGGATACGATTCCGATGAACTAATAGCAACACAATGATAATTGTTACAGCGAGATGAGATGGGATGACAGCGGTGATGATGGTGCTGATGGTGGAGATGATGTTGATGATGATCCCGATGATGCTTGGCGTGATGGCGATGATGATGGCGGCGATTCCCCCCTCCGGGAGGGAAATTCCCCAGCAGATTTCTCCCTGCCGGAGCTTTTCTTCTCTCTGTCTGGTTTCCGCCTCGTGGAGGCGGTGGAGAAATTTCTCGTCGATGCCCCCGATGTTTTTAGGTCAAGGGTCAATAATACACCGAAGGGGAGCCGGAGAGGGGCCACAGGGACCAGGGGCGGGCCCCACCCGCGGCCTAGGGTGGACCCGCGGCAAGGGGTCGCCCCTGCCCCCTGTTGCTCGCCTCTTTGCCCCCTTCTGGCTCCGTGACTTATTTCCCGAAATATTATGCTCTGAATTTTCCTGGAATTTTTGGGGCTTCCGAAGTCAGATGTCTTGACAGGTACTTTTCCAGCTGATTCCAGGCTCCGGCAGATGCATCTCCAATAATTGCCAAATATGCAAAATGGGATAAAATAACATAAGTATTGCATCATAATATGAAATATATCAATGAATAAAGATAAATTATGATGTAAAACAGTGATGCAAAATGGACGTATCAACTCCCCCAAGCTTAGACTCCGCTTGTCCCCAAGCGAAAACTGAACTCGGTAAACATGACCACAGGTTTATAGAGTGAAGTGTCGATAAATAAAGAATACGAACATGAAGCATCAGTATTTACTCATCGAACACAGATATATCTTAAACAGTAACCTTTCTCTCATAAAGCTTCTCGAAGACAAGTAATGTAACTACAACATGTTAAGGTGAAAGAAGACAGAAATTTATTAAGCAAAGACAAAACGAGACTCCGCTTAAGAAAACAATTATACTTATCAGCCCATATTTCAAGAAAGATTCATTTAAATGCTTCAACCATCCGGTCATCTTCCCACGAGTTGCAAATCGTCAAAGCTATATCCTTATAACAAAAGAGTTAGAACTGACATAAGAAAAATGAATAACTATCATGAGACATAAAAGACATGATGTAGATATCATACTTGCTTAGCATCAAAATTCAACACTTGTGGGTTTGCTTGTAGAAGGTAGAGGAAGTGGGTGAACTGACTCAACAATAAGTAAAAGAGAGACCCTTCGCAGAGGGAAGCAGGGATTAATCATGTGCTAGAGCTTTTTGGTTTTTAAAACAGAAGTAAAATGATTTTGAGGTATGCATGCTTTCGTCAACGACTTCACAACAGAGAAGCTATCTAGTCCCCCATGACAAGCAAGGTTTTTAGAATTGTGAGAGCAGCTGGTTTTTAGAAGAGCGAGTATGCTCTTCTTTCTCCTTGGTTTCACCAATGTCCAATGTTTGGGCTGATTTTTGAGATTTGCATTGCGCGGAGGAGAATTGGTGAGTTATATTTATATTTTGCTTAAGCTGCTCTCGGGTTGATTCAAGTGAAGACGTAATCCATCGACACCGGGTGAAAGGGGGAAATGACCTCGCTCATCACAAGTTATATCTAGCTCTCTACTGCTCCCTCATGAGCTTAAAACACAGAGGCATAAAGAAGAAGTATTTTGAATTTTTAAAGGTAGCACATTGATCGGTTGTGGTTTAGGGGGGTTTTTGTCGTTCTCTCCACAGGGATCAAAATCTATTGGTGCTTTTCCTTTCTAGAAGCTCGGAACAACGAAAAGGTGGGATGGTGTTTACGGATCTAGACTAGGCCTTGCGGATCAAGCAAAAGAAATTAGAACGGTGACAGCAAAGGGGGGGCTAAGGAAGATTGTTTCACGGACAGCAAAAGGGAGGCTAAGGAAGAGTGTTTCACGGACAGCAAAAGGGAGGCTAAGGAAGATTCAACAAACACATAACATGAACAGCAGCAAAAGGGGGGCTAAGGAAGATTCAACAAACACATAACATGAACAGCAGCAAAAAGGGGGGCTAAGGAAGAGTTCACAAACAACAAAGTCACAGCACGATTACAAAGTTCACACAAACGGAGCGATTCAGAGAGTTTCAGAGAGATTTCACCGAAGGGTTTGGAGAGGATCGAACCAATTCGTTACAGCGGCAGCAGAGGAAGCAGAGGTGGGAGGCTAAGGAAGATACAGACGAAGGAGAAGCAAGGAAGTAGACAGGGACAGATACGGATCAAGGGCTTCTTCTTTCCTCTCGTTCCTCGCGGATCATCTTCGCCGTTCTTCTCCAAAGTTCTTCCTTGTTCTTCTGTTCTTGATCTGGGTGGAGTGGTGCGGAGCGGTGGAGTGGTTGGATGGATCTTGGATCTGGTGGAGTTGTTGGTGGCGAATGCGAATTGCGAATCCTTTCTTCTTGGCTAAGGAAGCCGCTTTATAGGCGCCGCGGAAATGGCGAGAGGGCCTCGGCTACGGAAGTGGCGAGGACCACGGTCCATGGCGTGGTAGGTGGCGCGGCGGGAACTTCCGCCGTCGCTTTTCAGCTTTTTTGCCCGGACGCACATGGGCTGCTCCCTCCTTTATCACCTTTTTGACTCTTCTGATTTCTTCTCCTCCAAGATGATCGATTCCCTCCTTGCTGGTTCAAACGCGCGCGCAGCACATGGGAGACACGCTCACTTTCATCTCTTCAGGCTTCGAGAGGCTCCCTCGAGAGGTGGCACCCTCGCGAGACATTTTCTCCTCGCGAAGCGTCACTTTGAGTTGGAGATGGAGAAATATGTGCCTTGGCACACTGATCTGCAAAAAGTGGATAACTGATGTAAAAAGATTTAAAACCTTGACTGAACTTCTTAAATGTGATCAAGATTTGGGGTTTTGGACGTCGAAAAGATGTGCATAAATCAGAGTGATCACACATGACAAATTTACTTGGAATGGCAAGAAATACCATGCATAGGTAGATATGGTGGACACAGCTGGCAAGAAAGTTTGGCTTTGGGAATTGGATGCACGAGTGAACCATACACTCAGTACAGGGCTTTAGGCTTGAAAGGATTTAAAGCAAACCAACAGTGTTGAGAGATGCAAATCAACTATGCTATAAAAAACAATATGTCAAGCATGCAACATAAAGCTTATCATCACTGTCAGAAATAAATCTAATACAAAGGTGTATGAGCTGGAAGGTTCACAAGCATGTAAGACATACAAGATAGTGTATTTGCAATTAAATTCTTCTTCTCTACTCAAGCACCAAAGCAATTATTGCAATTTAAACGAAGCCATGCTTATCAATACCGAATAAAATTCTACTCATGCACCCAATGTCAAATCATTACTTACCACAAGATCAGCAGATGAGAGAGATGGCCATAATAAAATATAAAGTGCAGAAGAATAAAAGATACTTCTCATTTATATTCCATCATAAAAAACCACACACCAACGGATACAAAGGACTCACAAGGAGTGACAAGACACAATGCAAAACCATACTACAAGATAACTTCTCTACTCATGATATGACTCACAAGACTGCGAAAATTAAAAGACATAAGATAAATATACCGGGGCACTCCCCCAAGCTTGGAACAAGCCAAGCGAGTGTCGTTACCCATAGTGCTCGAATTTTATTCCCACGGTGGAGATGGCGGCACCACAGCCAGAGGTGTCAAGAAATACTGAAGACGACAGCGAAGCTCCAGATTCTTACCCATAGTGCTCGAATTTTGCTTGCATTCGTTCATTTCAACATGGGTTCGAAATTGCATGCATGGCCATTCATGCCAAGGTCTCGAATAATCGAATTTTCTTGCCTATCGCACGTAGTCCCACTAGCTAGAGCACCTTAGAACAGTTTATGCCGAATTTTATGGACAAGCTAGCTAGCACTTCAAATCTAAGTTTACTTCTTGAAATTCGGTAGTGAATCTGAGTAGAAGAAAAGCAAAGCTATATATCTACAAAGCGAGAAAATCCTTCATGTCCGGTATTTTCGACGCGGACATGCATTTCGCGTAAAAGGACACTCCTTGCGCAAGTTTTAGCATGTTTCTTTTGAAAAAAAATCGAAATTTGTTTGGTTCATTTCTCAAAATGGTTTTCAATTTTGCATACATGGCCATTCATGCCAAGGTTTTGAATCGTTTGATGACTCCCAAGTGCAGGAGATCAATTGTAGTACCTTTCAATTAGAAAAGGTTGTCGAACCCACGAGGAGCTGAAGGTATTGGTTAGAAAGAATGATAAATAAAACAATAAAAGATGCAAATGTTTTTGGGATTTTTGGTTTTATAGTTGCAAAAGAATAAAAATGCTTAAGATAAATGGTAGCAAGTAGAAAGCTCTCAAAGAGAGAAAGCCCAATCCTCTATGTGGCAAGAGGACAAGCTCAAGTGGTGTGTAACTTATAAGTGGAAAACGTTCCCGAGGGCGGCATGGATATCACTAGGCATAGAGATTTATTAAACAACACGTTGCATATCTTGTCAAGTTTTAATCTTCTTGGGGCGGAGCCATAACTAGGCATAGCTAAATAATTAAACTACAACCCCTTATGATGGATCATGTGGCCAATTTAATGACTTGCACAAGAATTATTAAGACATAAAGTCCCACCATAGCATTACACTCTAAGGTCCCCGACACTTCTACCCACATAATATAACTGCATGACTCTGTCTTAGGCTTACTTGTCCTCCCAAGTCTTCCTCAATTCATTACACTACATTGTTCTCCTATGAGCCCTTACAGGTGAAGTGTTATGCAGTCGATGTTCGCACAACACCATCATAGAATCACATAGAAGATAAACTCTTGACAAAAATACCAACACATGTTATATATAAATCATTGCCAATTCATCCTATGCCCTCAGGAACATATGGGAACTACTCACAACGTGCAAATATGATCATAATCAATGGTATAAAGGGTACAACACAATCTGAAATAAATACTTCACCACCAAATAATGACAAGTACCCAATCACAAACATGAATAGGAGCACAAGGCAATGATCTAGGGTATAGCAACTCTCAAACTATGAGGGGAACGGAGTGGATCATGAAGATGGTGATGGAGATGGTGCTGGTCTTGATGGTGATGATGATGTAGAGGCCTCCTCCCACGCCAAGGAGGAGAGGTGATGACAATGGTGATGATTTCCCCCTCTTCGGAGCTCCGGAGCAGCAGGATCTGACCCCCTTCGGAGAGAATCAGGAGCTCCGCCGCCGCCACAGCCTCAGATAATTCGGAGAAAATTAGGGTGTCCCTTTTCGTGGAGGACGAAGGTGTTGGTAAAAAGCCCCAGGCGAGGAGGTGCCCGAGGCGCCGTTTGATGGGTCCCACGCGGCCATGTACATGGGCCACGTGGGCCCACCTAACTTGGGCCTCGTGGACCTCCTATCTTCGGTCTTCTTCCCACTGCCCTTCTCCTGATGAAAAACTGGCGTGGTATTTTTCCTTTAATTATTTGGGTTCGCGAAACTCCTGAAACAATAAAAACAAGAAAAAGGAGGTATTCTGCCTCCCAGATATTAAATACCAAAAATAGGGACTTTGTATGAAAGTCCCATAAATCATCTAAAACATGGAAAACATTGATATAACAGTGCATATAACATTCCCATATGATAATATAAGGTATAAAAATGATGATATAAAATGCACGTATCAACTCCCCCAAGCTTAAACCTTTACTCGTCCTCGAGTAAATAAGGACATAGATCATTACATGCATCGATGGACTTATGGTTGATAAATAAATACGGGCATTATATCATCATCATATTCAATTGCAATGTAAGATTAATGAGCTAAAACTCATACACATGAGGGCAACATAAGTAGAAGCTCTAGCAATCACCCCTTACTTTTGAAAACAAATAACCATTGTATGTTGGACAACTGAATCATACTCCTTTTCCCATGCTTTTGCCCTTTATGGCAAGCATTTGAATGATTAGAGTTAAATGTGAAAGCAAATATGAGTAGTGGTCTTGATAAAGTAGAGGTTAGATGTCTCATGCCCCTTGAATACAAGTACCTACACCATGATTACTCATCTTGGGAAACAAAGCAAGTTTAAGTTATCTATCATTGTAAGTAATGATGGTATTATCAAGAGCCTCAACTGGGGTACCTCTTGTCCCATGATATGGATCAAGCCCACATCAAAACAACAAGACAAACAAACATAATGAACAACCTCAACACCCTTTTTACTTACCACTTGATATAGCTTTTTATTGTAGGGTGTATCATAGAAAGTTCAAAATAGCATGTAAGTAAATTTCCACCATGAATGATGCATGGCTTAGATTAGCGGCCCAGGTTTCTCTCTAACCATTTATACAAACTCATTTAAACTTACTCTATTTCCACATTATTTCACCATGATAGGCATCCATAAACAAAAGCACATGATATCAACTGAATGAATGATGGAACATGTTGAAAGCTTTGCATGTGACAGCACATATGGGCTAACTCCCAACCTTAAACATTTATCAAGCCACTATCATCATAATATTAATCACAATGGTTCAGGTTTATTATTTGATATTTTGATGATGTAATTCTACAGTTGTCCAACATACTCAAGTTAATTAAATCCAAGGCAAGATGTGACTGAAACCTCTAAGTATGCCACGCTCATTTGCATGAGTGTTACCCATAAATCTCCAAAACAAGAGACCCATGGATGACACCATACTTTAATATTCATTGATAAACCACAAGATAGGGATACATGATAATGCTCTATGAGCTCACACAAGCCTGGATGAAATTGATAACTAAACGATAAAAGCAAAACACTCCTTGACTAGATAGATAAAAGAGATTAATAAAGAGAGAGGCTAGGTGGAACTCCCCCAAGATTGATGTTCTACCAGGCCCTCCTTTGCTGCAGCCTCCTCCTTCTCGTATTCTTCCTCCCATTCAGCCATCTTCCATGAGAAGGGTCTTCCATCACAGAAAGATGTAGGTGGATCATTATACCTGAGGGTGGCAGCTACTTCAAGCTTCTTGAAGCGTTCTTCATACTCGCAGTTCTGGTTTTCTACATCCCACATGAAGCACTGGATCTTCTCTAACTTGTCGATGACGTACTTGTACCTATCTTCCAGATCTTCAAGTCTCTTCTTGTAATCTTCAACCTTCTTCTCCAACTCCAGGTTCATGAAATGATGAGCATCAAGGCTGCGGTAAACCACAGTCCCATACCTGAAGGTCTTGTCTTCCAGCTCGTCCAGTCTTTCCTCCACGGTACCGGTGGTCTTGGGAGCCTTCACCTCCTCCACGAGCATCACCCCTTCCTTGAAGCACACGGTCTTCTGAGGTGCCATCACGGAGTTGAGGTAGTGGTTCACAACACCCTCATTGGTAGAGCTCTCCCCCTCTAGATTGGATCCGAAGCAAGACATGGCTAAAACTCAGGATGCAGGCGGCGGCGGATTCCGCTCGTCCGCTTGGTCCGCGCCGCTCCAAAAGCCCAAACGGCTCAGCGGACTGGCCGCGTGATTGGAACGGAATCACGGACGCGGCCCCCTCAGGCCGCCAGGCCTGTCTATCTCGTCCGCTAGGGAAAAAACACAGCTCATCTCGATCCCTCGATGGAAAAGAAACTGCAGCCAAAACAGGACACGCCGCCACGCGAGTCGCCGCCGTCGGGCCGGCGCCGCACGTCTCCGCCCAGATCTTGACCTGCTGCATCTCGCCCGTCGCCGTTGCACCCTGCTTGTATCCGGCCAGCTCCTTCCCCTCTGCGCCGAGGCTACCCGGCTCCCCTTGCCATCGCCGCCTGCTGAGCAAGATGAGCGCCGCGGTGGTGGAGAAGAATACGACCGAGGATGGGAAGAATCCGGCAGAGGAGGTGGATGCAGAGGAGGGAAAAATACCAGCGGGACAGGTCTGCCATCTATCCCCATCGATGCAGTACTCGAACGATGCAGCGGGCGGCGGCTTGTCCGCTCTGTCCATCGGATGCGGAGGTAAACATAACAGGCGGACGCGGCATCCGCTAAAAACCTGATTAGCATTTGCGGACTGAGGTGGACGGACGCGGATGTCCAACAGCGCGTCCGCCTGCATCCTGAGCTAAAACCTGACAGACAGAAACAGCAAGAAACAAAGATCGCTCGAGAACGCTCGGTGCGAGATTAGATCGTCGGAGAGGGGTATATATTGAGGGTTTTTAGGTCAAGACGGAGCGTCGGGATCGAAAACGAGGCGAAAAAGGTCTCCGAGGTGGAAAAGGAGTCGGCCCACGCGGCCCCTGTACTTGGCCGCATGGGGCCACCTCTTTCCCTCCTCGGGACTCTGTTTCGTCAAGTTTTCTTGCCCCACACTTTTATTTCCATAAAAAATGACTTCCATAAAATTTCACGTAATTCCGAGAAACTTTACAATACAAAAGTTACCTTTTATTTATTTGGAGTTGCTGAAACTGCTCGACCCCCTTTTATTATTTCTTCCGGTGTTTGTAAATTCAATGTTTAAGACGTTGTCCATTGACTACATGAGGTTTACCCTTCATATCACCGTAAAGACGGATAGCTCCTGAATGGTACACTTCCTGTATGACTAATGGTCCCTGCCATTTTGAGGCAAGCTTCCCTGCAGAAAACTTGAAACGAGAGTTGTATAATAAAACTTGATCTCCTACTTTAAATTCTTTTATCTTAATCTTCTTGTCATGCCAAACCTTAACTTTCTCTTTAAACATTTTAGCATTTTCATAGGCTTCATTCCTCCATTCATCTAGCAGGTTTAAATCAAGGATTCTTTTCTCTCCTGCAGTCTTAAAGTCAAAGTTTAATTGTTTAATAGCCCATCTAGCTTTATGTTCTAATTCAACAGGTAAATGACAAGATTTTCCATAGACCATTTTATAAGGAGAAATTCCCATAGGATTTTTAAAGGCAGTTCTATAAGCCCATAATGCATCATTAATTTTAAGTGGCCAATCAGACCTGGACTTATTTGCTGTCTTTTCCAAAATGAGTTTAATTTCCCTATTACTTAATTCAACCTGTCCACTTGTTTGAGGGTGATAAGGAGACGCAATTCTATGGTTAACATCATATTTTGCCAATGCTTTCCTAAAAACACCATGTATGAAATGAGAACCACCATCAGTAATCAAAAACCTAGGAACACCAAACCTTGGGAAAATGATGTCCTTGAGCATTTTCATTGTTGTGGCATGATCTGCACTTTTGGTTGGAATTGCCTCCACCCACTTTGTAACATAGTCCACTGCAACCAAAATATGAGTATGCTTTGTCTTTGAGGCTGGGAAAGGTCCCATAAAGTCAAAACCCCACACATCAAATGGTTCAAGTGGTAGAGAATAATTCATAGGCATTTCATTTCTCCTACCAATATTTCCTACTCTTTGACATTTATCACAAGATTTAACATATTCATGGCAATCTTTAAATAAAGTAGGCCAATAGAAACCAGATTGTAATACCTTTGCTGCTGTGCGATCTCCTGCATGATGCCCTCCATAGGGACTATCATGACAATCTCTTATTATAGCCTGTTGTTCATGCTCAGGTATACAACGTCTGATAATACCATCTACACTTTTCTTATAAAGGAAAGGATCATCCCAAAAATAATGTCTAAGATCATAAAAGAATCTCTTTCTTTGTTTATAAGTAAAGTGTGGAGGTAATACTTTTCCAACAATAAAATTTGCATAATTAGCAAACCAAGGAGATGCAGCTTTAACACTAGATACATTAACAATTGCAAGTTGTTCATTAACAAAGCTATCATTAATAGGAATGGGATCATCAGGTATATTTTCCATTCTAGAGAGATGATCAGCTACTTGGTTATCTTCTCCTTTCCTATCAACAATGTGTAAATCAAATTCTTGCAATAAAAGTACCCATCTTATCAATCTAGGCTTAGCATCTTTCTTGTTCATCAAGTATTTAATGGCAGAATGATCAGTATGTATTGTGACTTTGGAATCAGTAATATAAGGTCTAAACTTGTCACAAGCAAATAGTACTGCTAAAAATTCTTTTTCAGTTGTAGCATAATTTCTTTGGGCAGCATCAAGTGTTCTACTAGCATAATAAATAACATTCAGTTTCTTATCAACCCTTTGACCCAAAACAGCCCCAACTGCATAATCACTAGCATCACACATAATTTCAAAGGGTAATTTCCAATCATGGGGTTGAATAATAGGAGCAGTTATTAAAGCACTCTTCAAAATATTAAAAGATTCAATGCAATCATCATTAAAAGAGAAAGGAACATCCTTTTGCAAAAGATTGGTTAGAAGTTTTGATATTTTGGAGAAATCCTTAATGAACATACGGTAAAAACCTGCATGCCCAAGAAAACTTATGACACCTTTTATATCCTTTGGGTATGGTAGCTTCTCAATAGCTTCTATCTTGGCTGGATCCACTTCTATTCCATCTCCAGAAATCTTATGTCCTAGAACAATTCCTTCGGTAACCATGAAGTGACACTTCTCCCAATTGAGAACTAAATGTTGATCTTCACAACGCTGCAAAACTTTGTTAAGATTGAACAAGCAATTATCGAAAGAAGTACCATACTGTAATATCCCAAGATTTTCAAATTTTTGAAAAATCAGAAAAATCGAATTTTTTTTTAAATTATAATTATTTTGTTTTGGAAATCATGCATGCATCATTCTCTTGCTTGATTGCATTTAATTTTTCCAAAAGATGGAATTTTATTTCCACTTTGAACCCTATTTGAGAAAATGTCATATAGGGCCTGTTAGGCTCTATATAATAATTTTTGGTTTCTATGATTTTATTTGTTGGCCAAGATCACTAATTACCATTTAAATGCCCAAGGGTATTTTGGTAATTTAATTTGTGTAAAAATAATAAAAATGAGTTTGTCATGGTTTATACCACATGATACTACTAATATTATTTTTCTGGATTTTATTTAAGTTCAAAAGTTTTCATAATAGCCTATTTATTAAATTGACATAAAGGTGTCAATTATGTAAATATGCCATATTTTGTTTAAAAATAAAATATTATGGAAAAGGTTCCAAAGTATTTAAAAGGATTTTTTTTTGATTTTACAAAATTATTCAAATTGGTTTGAACCAATTTGAAATTGTTTTAAAAAGTTTTGTTGAATTCTGTTTTCATAAAAAGAAAAGAGAAAAGAACAAAAAAAAAAGGGGGAGAAGGCCAGCCAACGAGGCCACCACGGCCGAGCAGCCCAACCTCGGCCCATCTTTTTCCCGCGCGTGCGCAGCCCGCCAGCAGCCCGCAGCCCCTTCTCCCTCTCTCCCCGCTGACATCCAGGCCCCACCCGTCAGCGCCACGTCACCGTGACGTCATCGTGTTCTTCCCCAAATCCCGCGCCCGCGATGGCAACCTCCGGCCGGCATTTGATACTCATCAATCGGGCGTTTAAGGCCGAGATTCTTGCGCCCGAGCACGGCTATAAAATGCCACGGCCCTCCTCCTCCATTACCCTCTCCTCCCCTCCCGAACCTCGCCCCCAGGCCGACGAAATTACTCGCCGGAGTTGGCACTGCCCACCGCCGTCCTTCTCTATTTCCGGCGATCCTGGTGAGCGCCCGAGCCTGAAACCCCCTCCTTTCGACTCTCCATGCCCGTGCGCATCTCCCTGACCTCCCCGTCGATTTTCTCCTGCAGCCAAACGACACGCACGTCGTCGACAGGAGCACGCCGCCGCCTCGTGGACCTCCAGCCTCTCGCCGTCAACGCGCCAGGACGCGACCGACGCCACTACCTCGCCATCGGTCTCACCTCGTCGCTCCGCACCCCGTCATCAGGTCTCTGGAGCCCAGAAGCCACGGGAGTGACGAGAACGTGAACGCCCGAGCCGCGCCACCGCCGTCCTCCGTCGTCTCCGGCAGCCCTCCGTCACCGAGGTGAAACCCTAGATCCTGGACTGTTAGATCCATTTTGGATGGCCTAGATTAGATCACTTATTTTGAATCGGTACGGTTAGATCTAGACCGCTAGATCCAGATCCAACGGCCCAGATTGCAGGCAGCCATGTCATCGCCAAGTCATCATCCAGTCGGCACCCCCAGCCAGTCAGAAGCCGCCATGTCAGATCCAGTCAGCGCCAGCGTGGAGGAGATTTTTCTGGATTTATTTAATTCTGTCTGTTTTGCAGAAAAACCCCTGGAACTTAGATTTATCATATCTTTTTATCCATTGGGCCAAATTAAAATATTTTTATATATTTGAAATCCTTAGAACCATTAGAATCTTTCTGGTGTCTTAGTTTTCTGTTTTGACAAGTTTAAATTTATTTGAATTTCAAATGTGAAATTTGAGTAAATTTGTCATAACTTTAGTTTCAAAATAGCTTTTTGAGTAAATCCAATTGGTTTAGTTTAGTTATGAAGTCCTCTGTCCAGTAGGACCAACCCCATATTTTCTGTAATTATTTTGTTCAATAGTAGTTTTTGATTTGTGTTTATTCCCTTTTTGGGAATTGTTTTATGTTGTCTTTATATTAAAAATTGTTTTAATTGCATTTTGACTTCATGCATGTTTCTAAAAATCAGAAAACAATAGTTAGTATTTTACTTGTGATTTTAAATACATTTCATGCATTGAATTTTTTTATTGTATTGTTATTATTGTTCTGTTTGTTTATGTGTGGCTTGTTTATTTTATTAGTTTATTCGGAG
Source organism: Puccinellia tenuiflora (assembly GCA_012064385.1). Lineage (NCBI taxonomy): Eukaryota > Viridiplantae > Streptophyta > Magnoliopsida > Poales > Poaceae > Puccinellia > Puccinellia tenuiflora. The sequence goes on from QRDG01000338.1 coordinate 637,193, forward strand.
AGTCACGAAGACTTTGGTGGTTGCCACTCCTGCCACTCCTGTTGCCAAGGCAAGTGGCACACTTGCATACTTTTCGTCCTATTATTTTGATATATGCATTGTTGTAGCTTTTACTTAGAAAATTTGCATGATAGGCTTATTAGTATTGCTATGCTAGACCTGTTTAGTATTACCCTAGAATATTCCTAAGTGTCTAGTACCTATATGATAACTTAGTAGAATAGGTAAATGCTATGCTATGTGTTTTGTATCAAAAGCTAATGAAAATTCTACTAAGTTAATAAACTACCTGGGTGGGTGGTTGGAATAAAGCAATTCCCCATATATGGGAGGATGAATTGTAGAAGAGGGTGATTCCCTATTTTGGGAGGAAGGATCATACGTGGTCCCCTGACTTAGGAGGATGAATCACACTTGCGGAAAGCCACCCAGGATCAAAGGGATTTGAAGTTACTCCAAGTGAAGATTGCTTCCAGTGCAGCCATTAGTCATATGGGCTCTGTCTTGATCAACTAAGTTGCGTGGACTCATCCCGGCTTGACAGGTGGTGGTAGAGGTTTGTAGGTGGAGCGCGTCAGGCCGGTATGGGGTGGGAAATAGGGATGGCAATATTATCCACGGATCCGGATATCCGTGGATATCCAACCCGCTGGGTAAGGGTTTGGAGGGCATATTCTACTCATGGATTTTCGCGGGTGGATATCCATGAACTTGCAGGTTAGGCATGGATTTAAAACTGGCTCCATGGATACCCATCAGAAATCCATTTGAAAAGTAAGGCCCACATGTATGTGACTTTTTTATTTATGTTATCTTATTATTGTAAACTTGCAACTTCATATTATGTCGTGCCAATCGTTAGTGTGCTGTATCTAAAATTAATATTTGAAGTGTTTATTTTGTTATGTGACCTTTATTTTTATTGTTGATGTCCTCATGTACACATTGTTATGGACGGTGTTTATATTGCTTCATGGATCTGGATATCCATGGATAGCTGGATATCCAACAGGTATGGGCACGGGTAGCATCTGTGACCCATGGATAGTTTCGCGGGTGGGTAATGGATGAGCTCGTGGATATGGGCATGGATTTGGTTACGCTCGACCCATCCAAACCCGCCCCATTGCCATTCCTAGTGGGAAAACACTTCTGAAAGATCTCGTCTTAACCTTCTTCTTTTCCCCGAAACACCAATGGAGTGTGAGGGATAGTTTGGGTTGGTTAAGTCTAATGGTGAAAGTGCACAACCTCTGCAGAGTGTCAAACTAAGTACTTAGCCGTGTCCCCGGTTATGGACAACTATGAGCAGCTGATCAAGGACGTCAACGGAGGATCCCAACATTCCATTTTCTCTAAGTTAAAAGTTGATGGGTGAACAAGGGTAGATGAGACGGTGGTTTTCATGCCATAAAAGTCTCGTATAGATGAAAAGATGTTTTACAAAGAGTTAGGGAAAAATTGGCTTTATGCAAACAGCCTTCAAACTCCACAAGCCAAATATGCATATAGGTTATTAGAGTTTTCCTCTATGAGTCCACAAAGTGTCACTTGCCAGTTCCATTTTATGGTTCTGACCCACCTTGTTGATATCTTTTATCAGGTTGTTCTGACGATGAGTGAGGTTTCGTTAAGGGTTTCGAGTCTGCAACCAACATGTTTTCGCCTGTGGCTACATGAAGATTGGGACTCCATGCAATAATTTTAGTCTTCCACTGTTATTTTTGTTTATGCTAGCTTCGAGCTATGCAAAGTTGTAATGGATTATTTTAAGTCTGGATCATTTGTGTAATAAGTTGATACAATGTTATGGTATTCATCATAAACTGTGTGTGCAAACGATTCGATCCAGGGATTTGCACTATACACAGGGATCTTGCCTATTTTTAAGTGCAGGTCTGCTACACATACACAGAAAAATCATCCATAGAGACTTCCATTATCTTTTCAATATAATCAATAAATATAGCATTCATGCATCTTTGAAAAGTAGCAGGAGCATTACATAAACCAAAAGGCATTCTTCTATAAGCAAATGTACCAAATGGGCAAGTAAAAGTGGTCTTTTCTTGATCGTCCTTATGGACAGGAATTTGTGAGAAACCTGAATAACCATCTAGATAACAAAAGTGAGAGTGTTTAGATAACCTTTCTAACATTTGATCAATAAATGGCAATGGGTAATGATCTTTTCTAGTTGCTTTATTTAATTTCCTGTAATCAATGCACATCCTATAACCAACAACAGTACGTTGAGCCACAAGTTCATTCTCATCATTTGGGACAACAGTCATTCCACCCTTTTTAGGAACACAATGGATAGGACTAACCCACTTACTATCAGCTATAGGATAAATGATACCAGCTTCCATGAGTCTTATTACCTCTTTTCTTACCACTTCTTTCATTTTTGGATGGAGACGGCGTTGATAATCAACAACAGGTTTTGCATCCTCTTCCAAATTAATTTTATGCATATATAGAGCTAGGCTTATACCTTTAAGATCATCAAGAGAGTATCCAATAACTGGTCGATGAGCTTTTAGCACATCAAGTAGTTTCTCTTCTTCTTTAGATGAAAGATTAGCACTAATAATGACAGGATATATGTTCTTATCATCTAAATATGCATATTTCAGGTTGTCAGGCAAAGGTTTCAATTCAAAACTAGGATCCCCTTTAGGTGGTGGTAACACTCCTAAATTATCAGGTGGGATATGCAATTGTAACTGTGGTGGTTGTTGCCATAACATTTGTTCCAGAGCCTGTTTTTCCTTATCATTAAATGCTTCATCTTGATTAAGCATATAACATTCTACAACATCTGTTGAAGCTACAGCTATGGGAGCAAGAGTTTGTCGGAGATTGTCCCCGGGAACTAGGGGTGTCTCCAAGGTATCGTGTAAGGGGCTTAACACGGAGTCAAACAGTCCACAACGTGCTCCGGCGACGGTGCTCGTCAGGGTCGCTGCGGACGACACTGCAGAGATTGACACAAGGTATTACCCAGGTTCAGGGCCCTCTTGTGGAGGTAAAACCCCTACGTCCTGCTATGATGTATTGCACTGCTTGAAGAGTTTACAGTACAAGGAGAGCTTGTCGAGCTCGAGGTGGCTAACAATGGCTATTTGCTAGTCTTTAGATCTAGGGTTTTGGACTCTGGGATCTTCGACCCCTTGCTTGGGCGTGCTCCTCCTCCTTTTATAGGCGTCCTGGGCCTCTTCTGCCCAAACATTTGGGCGGGAAGGGCTACCACATGGCGACGAAGGAGGAGGCGCGGTGCACCGTAAAGGTGAGGTCTACCATAAAGGTAAAGCTCGTGGATGCGGTCCACGGCAGGGGAACGGCGTCACCAAAGCTGAAAAGGGGCACCGACCAGCTGGACAGCGGGCTGGCGCTTGCCGAGGTGGGAGGCGGCCCACGGTGACGTCGTCCTTGGAGCGTAGCTGCAGACTGTTCCCTTGTCACCAAAGAGGCAATACTCGTTGTCCGCTTTGCTTGGCTCCGCTTTGTTGACTGCTTTATACATGGAAACGGCAACTGCGGCGTCGTCGTCATCGCGCGTAGGCACGCGCGTCACTCTGCGCATGGCGCAGAGTCCATGTGCGCTATGCCGCGGGGGCAGAGAGCGCTTCCCGAGGAAAGCGCTTCGCGAGGCGAAAGGCCTCGCCAAGCCTCGCGGCTTGGTCCTTAGTAGAATTTGCGGGCGGCGTCGGAGACGCCTTGTCGAAGAGCGATCCCTCGCCAAGGGAAAGAACCCTTGGCGAGGAGAACCCTTCGCGAGGAGAGAAAAAACCCTCGCGAAGCTCGCCAGGCTTGGAGAGCCTGGTCCTTAGTGAAAATCACCTGAAGAATCTTGTGGGCCCTGGCAGGCCGGCCCGTGGTACCCTGGTTTCCACTGTGCCGACAGTAGCCCCCGGGCCCGCGATGGGCACGCCGAGGCCCATGACGAAGGCGAAGCGTCGAGGGGCCAAAGATGCCTGACAGGGCCGCGACACGTGTCACGCAGCGGTTGCGCCCGCGGCCGCGGCCTCCTCGGCTCCAACGGGCGACGTGGTGGGGCCCGCCACGACTCGAGTGCTGGTCAATAAAGCCTGGGCGCGCAGGCGGCGCCCATTACTTCTCCCGTAACTCCTCCGCACACTTCTCCCCACGCCTCCAACTCTCCGGAGAACTCCAACCTCCAGAGCACTCTTCTTCTTCTCCGGCGACCATGGCGCCCAAGAGAGCAGGTGCCGACTTGAAGGGCAAGGCCACCGCTCAGGCGAGTTCGTCGGCGGCGACGGTGCGGGCGGGCACGTCCGCGGCGATGGCGCGCGCTGCCGCTCTCGAGGGAGCGCTGCCGAAGACGCGCGTCACCGCTGCGACGATAGCGACGGTGCGCCACCTGGCGGCGGCGAAGACCAACGAGCACGGCGCCACCGAGCTGAGGCCGGCCGGTAGCAGGCTTACCGACACCTTCTACCCCATCTTCCTCCATACTCTCTATGCCGGCCTGGTACCACCATTCTCTGATTTCCTCTTGGCGATCTTGGAGACGTACCAGATCCAACTCCTTCATCTCCATCCCAACTCCATCCTCATCCTTGCTATCTTCGCCCACTTCTGCGAGGCCTACGTCGGCATCCGCCCCTCGGTGGCGCTCTTCCGCAGTTTCTATTCCCTTCGGAACTCCGCCAAGGGCGAGCGGCTCGGATGCGTCTCTTTTCGCATCGTCGACGCCCGGAGCGACAACTACATCCCCATCGCCTGGCTTGGCGAGGTCGCCATCACCAAGGTGACGAAAAAGGTCGACAAGTTCCGCGAGAAGTGGCTCTTCGTCGACGCCAAGGCCACCAACCCTCTCCTGGAGGTGCCCGAGGCGCCGCCGAGGAAGTGGGCGCGCTGGTCGAGCGCGGACTTCAGGGGCTCAAAGCTTGACGCGGTGTACGTGTACTTCCGTCACATCCGCGATGCAGGGGTCACCGGTCAAATGGTGGCGAAGGACTTCACCAGGCGCCGCATCGCTCCCCTTCAACAGCACGCCGAGCCGGTGTGGCGATACGATGGCAAGGACGACGCCATGCGGCTAAGCAGGGACGGCTTCGAGCCTGATGTGCTCCGCCAAATTATGAACGTCCTCTTCACATCGCCGGAGATCCCGTCCGCCAAGACAGAGGCGACCAAGCCGCTCATCGTCTTCGCCGAGGAGAGCATCGCGGAGCAGCGCTCGCACATGCCCATCTTCGACGAGTGGGGAATCGTGCCCGCGGGGCACAGCGGGCCTCGCCCTAACCCGTGGGCGGCGGAGCCGGAGTACGTGGACGAGGCTCCCGAGGCTGAGGAGGCCGAGTCCGCCGAGGAGGAGGCCTCGAGAAGCGAGGACCCCCTTGGCGAAGACGAGGCTTCAAGGGGCGATGACCCCGTCGGCGAGGGCGCCGGATCCTCGAGGAGCGCCCACGCCGAAGTGGACCTCCAGGTGCTTTCCTCCGGCGACGAGGAGGACGCCTTCCGCATCGTCCGCTCCCAGCGCGCCGATGAGGAGGAGGAGACGAGCGGCGGCGGAAAAGGGCGTTGCGAGCCCCGCTCCAAGGCCGTCCACGACAGGAGGGCCGCAACCGCGGGAGGCATCCCTCGCGCGGAGACAGGCGCGGCCCGGGAGGAGGCCGGAGCAAGCCTCATCCAGCCTCCCAAGGCAAAGAAGAGGGTGTGGGTGATGGCCGGCGAGTAAGCCCTCGATTTCTCCTTCTTCTTCAAGATTTTACTTTGAGAATTCCCCCCAAAGAAGCGGCGGCTCGGCGAGGTTGGGAAGACCACCGGCGTCGCCATGGAGACGCCTGCAGCCGGCGAGCCGCAGCAGGCAGTTGCTTCTCCCGCGGTCGAGCACCGCGCGGAGACGGTGATGGCCGAAGAGAGCGTGGCGTCGCCGATTCGGGCGGCGACTCCTCCAGCGGCGGAGCACCACGTGGAGGGGGAGACCGCAGAGGCGGCGACGTCGCCAACCAGGGCGGCGACTCCTCCGGTCCAGCAGGAGGCGGAGGAGGAACCCGTGGACGAGGACATCGTCGCGGAGCCGCCTCCAGAGGAGGGGGCCTCGAGAAGGGCTGACACGCCCGAGGCCGCGGCGGGCGCGGCCGCTGCAGAGGGGGCCGGAGGCACCCCTGAGGAGCAGGAGGAGGCAGAGACACCTCCGGAGCCCCCGAGCGATGGGGCCAAGGGCGAAGGGATGCCCAGCCCCCAGAGGGCTCCCGACGCGGGCGGCGACGGAGACGCCCCCACGAGCCCCCATGCCGCGGCGGGGGCCGTCACAAGTTTGGGGCAGGATGCCTTAGGCGCCTCGACAAGCGTCGAGGCCTCTGCGCCCCACAGCAGCGTGGGAATCTCCTTGGCGCTGCAGGCGCCGCAACGCCAGGCAGCGCATCGCCGGATCGTCCTCAACCGGGCGCGACGAGCGCTCGATGGGCTGGAGGAGCAGCTCGCCAGGGAAGAAGACGCCTTGGCGAAGGAAAAGGCGAGGCTCAGCGAAGCCTGGGCCCTTCTCTTCGAGAGGGTGGAGGTGTGCCGCCGGTGGGACGCGGCGGCCCAGGCGGAATGCCAAGAGGCCCTCCGCTTCGCCAAGGAGACCCGCGACAGCGTCAAGCGGGAGGCGCAGGAGGTGATGGAGGAGCTTGACGCCGCCAGGGAAGCGCTCGAGGCGGAAACCACCTCCAAGCACGACGAGCTGGCGGCCGCGAAGCAAAAACTCGCCGCCGACACCGAGGCCGCCAAAGCTAGCCTGAACGAGCTCCGCGAGGGGCTGGACGCCCGCGAGGCGCAGCTGGCGCCTCGTGAGGCCGAGCTGAAACAGCGCCAGGAAGAGCTTGCCCTCCAGGAGAAGGAGCTGCAGCGGCGCGAGGAGCAGGTCCAGCTGCTGGCGAAGGACCAGGCCACCCGCGAGGGGCAGCTGGAGGAGCGTGAAGGTCGGGTGGCCACCGACGTGGCCAACCTTGCGGCGGAGCACAAGAGGCTCCAAGAAGAGGCTGACCTCAAGGTCAAACTCGTCCGCGAGAACCTCTCCAAGGAGTACGACGAGAAGGTCGCGAAGCACGAGGACCGCCTCACGTCCACACGCAAAGGGCTCGAGAAGCGCGTCAAGGAGCTTGAGCAGGAGGAGAAAAGGTTGACCTCTTGCCTCCAGGCCTCCCGGGAGGCCCAAGCGCGCGCTGAGGGGAACGCCATTGCCTTGGAGAAGGATCTGGACGAGCTCCGGCAGCAGGTGGGGCCGGTCACGGCCCTGGTGGAGCAGGCACGAGACCGTCGGGAGAGATCTGAGGATCGACGTCCCCTCCTTCTCCGCAGCGACCGACGACGAAACCTCGTACTCGCTCTTCTTCGAGCAATTCCTTGGAAAACTTGAAGGGGTCGCGAAGAGCTTTGACAAGCGCGTCGTGGAGGAGAGTCGCGACCTCCTTGTCGTTGGCGTCACCAACATCTTCAGCAACCTCGTGAGGCTCCAGCCCCCACTTGACCTTGAGGACGTGATGGCGCCACCACGTGCCATCAGCGACAAGGCGGGGGAGACCGCCAAGCAGGCCGCCATCGCGTACGCCAAGAAATTCGACCAAGCCTTGGTCGATGAAGACGAAGGCGACGACGAGGAGGCCCTGGAAGGGGCGGAAACCACCGTGGGTCGCGCAGGCACCTCAGGAGGCGCGACGGCCTGAGCTCCTTGCCTGTTGCTGGACGTGCCGAGGGCAAATTTATCTTAGTCATTTTGATTGTGAACTTTGTAAAAACTTGTTAAGTTATTGGAGTATGCTTGTGGACGTCCCTCGGGAGGCTTTTGTCTTTCCCCTTCATGTCTTTTTCGCTCTACGTTTTAGGACCCTCCCTTAGCGCTACACCACCGCCGCTTCGGTATGTGCGAGTCAGTGCTCCACAAGTCCGGGGGGTGCGTGAGGCCTTGAGAAGTAAGAGCTCCTCGAAGCGCGATGCTTGGGGCCCCCCTTTGACGTGCAAGCAACCCATGAGGCATAGGAGAGAGAAAAGAGACTCGAGGGGCGAAAACTAGCGGGAAGAGATCTGAACAAGTGTTTAGACTTAGCTTGCCGAGGTGTTTTTGCCTTGGAAAAGGGGGTTGGTTCCCTGGCGAGGCGTTTTCGCTTTGTCGTTGCCTGAGGCTTGGAGAGCCTGTTTTCCTGCACTTGGAGAGATAGGCGTACCCACAAGCAATAGACAGTTAAAGATTCTTATGGTGCTCGTAGGTTCCTTCATGTGTGTCTCGCGAGGAGAAACAGGCACCAAGGTTTTGGTGATCCTTGGTGAGTTGACGTGCGCGGGAGCTGACCCATGAGTTCAGAGCTCCTTGGGAGTTGACATGCATGAGAGCTGACCCGCAAGTTCAGAGCTCGGATCCCTTGGGTTTTAGGCGCTGCCGGGATGCTCCCGTGGCATGGCACCCTGCTAGCCCCCGCTCGTGAGATACACAGGAGGGATCATACGAGCAGGAATAAACAACAATAACGGCTTTGCCGAAGTCGCAAAACATACTGGCGCGATGCGCAAAAGTTCAGAATGACCTGGAATAGGTGTTCATTACACTGGCGTGGCCAGGAGTTTTTCTTCTTTGACGATGAAGCGTTGCTCCTCCGGGAGCGCGCTCCCCTATTTAGGAGGCATGTTGGCGCCGACGGTGACACAAGCCCCCGAGCCACTCGCCTCCAGAGACACTTGTTTTGTCGCAGCCTTCTCCTGGGAGAACAGCTGCTTCTTCTTCGCGGGGGGCCTCGGGAGGGGTTCCTCGTCCTCGTCAGCGGGTGACGCCACCGCGGCAGCCTTGTAGCCGAGTATGGCGTTGTAGGGTAGGCCGATGTGCGCGACGTCGAAGTCGATCAGCTCGGTGCGGTAGTTGGCCTGGGTGCCGAAAGTGACGGCGAGCCTCACCTGCCCCAAAGGGGTGGTAAGACCCTCTGTCACTCCCGAGAAGGGCCTGGTAGGCATGAGCCGCTCATAGGGCACCTGCAGCTTCTCGAATGTCTCGACGGAGATGACGTTGAGGCCGGCACCCCCATCAATGAGCGTCTTAGAGACGGCGATGTTGTTGATGGTGGGGGTGCAGACCAACGGGATGGTGCCAACGGTTGAGGTGGACTTGGGGTGATCGCCGGAGTCGAAGGTAATGGGGCACTGGGACCACTTGAGGGGCCTGGAGGCCTCGACTCCAGGGAGGGCTGCCGCGACCTCGCGAGCAAGTTGCTTGAAGTGGCGGTTGGAGCGAGGGGCCTGAGCCCCGCCAAGGATACAAGCTGCCCCGCGAGGCACCTGGTAGCCTTCGTCAGCCTCGGCAGGCAGGTTGTCGTTTGCGGGCTGAGCAGCGTTGGCCTGGGGGTTCTGCTGGTAGTTGTCGTTGTAGTTGTTGTTCCAGCGTCGCCCCCCGCGGCCGCTGCGGCCTCCGCCGCGGCCTCCGTTTGCCTCGCGAGCCTCGCGAGCCTCGCGAAGCCTCTTGATGTCGAAGCAGTCCTCGGTGGCGTGAGAGTGCCTGTTGTGGTAGATGCAGAAGGGACGGTCATCCTTCTTCTCAGGTCCTGCGGCTGGAGTAGCAGCTTGGCGAGACTGCTTGGCGTCAGGCTCTGCCGCGAGGACCGCAGTAGTTTTGCGCTTCTCGGAGGATTTCTTCTTCTTGGACCCCTCGGCGGGGTCCCCTGGCTCGTTCTTGACGAACAAGCGGCCCTCTTCAGCCTTGGCGCACTTGTCCGCCAAGTCGAAAAGCTTGACGACGGTGGTGATGTTGTCGTGGATGCCGAGCTTCTCGAGCATCCGCACGTCTGTGACCCCAGCCTGGAAGGCCGAAATGACCTGTGCGTCGGTGGCGTTGGGGATCTTGTTGCGCACTTGGCTGAAGCGCTGGATGTATTTGCGGAGGGTCTCGCCGGGCTTCTGACGCACGGCACGGAGGTCGTTGTAGGTGAGGCCGCGCTCGTACGTGCCCTTGAAGTTGGCGACGAAGCACCGGCAGAGCTCCTCCCAAGAGTTGATGGACTCGGCGGGAAGGTTGGTGAGCCATGAGGACGCAGAGTCCTTGAGGGCCATGGGGAACCAGTTCGCCATGACCTTGTCGTCGCCCCCGGCGGCCTGGATGGCCAAAGAGTAGAGCTGCAGGAACTCCAGGGGGGTTGTTCTTGCCGTCGTAGCGCGGAGGGAGGTCCGGCCTGAACTTGACTGGCCAAACGACGCGACGAAGGCTGCGAGTGAACGCGGCCGTCGTGCCGTAGGTGACCGTGCCGTTGGCAAGGGTGGCGCGGAGGTGGCGCCCGGCGGTGGCGATGTCCTGGACGGCGCGGTTGCGGCGTTCTTGCCCGCGTTCGATGCTCACGCGAGCGTCCTCAGGGGCTCGCTGCACGATCTGGCAGTCATGCGGCGACGACGCGTGCGATGCAGCGCGGCCGTCGCGAGGAGGAGCCCCCGCTGGAGCAGGTTGCGGTGCCACCGGTGGAGCCGGGGCGGGTGTGGGTTGGAGAGGAGGCGCGGGAGGTGCGCCGTGCGCCACGTCCCCCACGAGCGCAGAAGGAACCAGCGAGCGAGACGGCGCAGGTGTCGCAGCGCGAGCGGCGCCGATGAGCTCGGCAACGCGGTTGAGCCAGGCCTCCTGAGCCGCCGGCGTGGGGCGGTACTGCAGCAGCTCCTGCGCCATGAGGAGCGCAGTCGCCGGGCTGGGCGCAGGGCGGCCCAGCGAGGAGGCAGCACGGTCCCGCGACGGGGGCAGGGAGGAGGCCTCCTCTTCGCCAAGGTCGTCCTCAGCGTGGTCGATGTCGTCGTCGTCAGGGTGCTCGACGCGGGGCTCGGGGTCGACACGGCGCTCCGGAGCAGAGCCCCCACGCGGGCGGCCACGCGGGCGGCCTGCGGGAGCGGTGGCGGCGCTAGCCGTCCGGCGAGCGAGACGTTCGGCATGAGAACCGGCCATGGCTGTGTCGAGGATGAAGACGCGCCTCAGCCCCTACCTGGCGCGCCAAATGTCGGAGATTGTCCCCGGGAACTAGGGGTGTCTCCAAGGTATCGTGTAAGGGGCTGAACACGGAGTCAAACAGTCCACAACGTGCTCCGGCGACGGTGCTCGTCAGGCTCGCTGCGGACGACACTGCAGAGATTGACACGAGGTATTACCCACGTTCAGGGCCCTCTTGTGGAGGTAAAACCCCTACGTCCTGCTATGATGTATTGCACTGCTTGAAGAGTTTACAGTACAAGGAGAGCTTGTCGAGCTCGAGGTGGCTAACAATGGCTATTTGCTAGTCTTCAGATCTAGGGTTTTGGACTCTGGGATCTTGGAACCCCTTGCTTGGGCGTGCTCCTCCTCCTTTTATAGGCGTCCTGAGCCTCTTCTGCCCAAACATTTGGGCGGGAAGGGCTACCACATGGCGACGAAGGAGGAGGCGCGGTGCACCGTAAAGGTGAGGTCTACCATAAAGGTAAAGCTCGTGGACGCGGTCCACGGCAGGGGAACGGCGTCACCAAAGCTGAAAAGGGGCACCGACCAGCTGGACAGCGGGCTGGCGCTTGCCGAGGTGGGAGGCGGCCCACGGTGACGTCGTCCTTGGAGCGTAGCTGCAGACTGTTCCCTTGTCACCAAAGAGGCAATACTCGTTGTCCGCTTTGTTGACTGCTTTATACATGGAAACGGCAACTGCGGCGTCGTCGTCATCGCGCGTAGGCACGCGCGTCACTCTGCGCATGGCGCAGAGTCCATGTGCGCTATGCCGCGGGGGCAGAGAGCGCTTCCCGAGGAAAGCGCTTCGCGAGGCGAAAGGCCTCGCCAAGCCTCGCGGCTTGGTCCTTAGTAGAATTTGCGGGCGGCGTCGGAGACGCCTTGTCGAAGAGCGATCCCTCGCCAAGGGAAAGAACCCTTGGCGAGGAGAACCCTTCGCGAGGAGAGAAAAACCCTCGCGAAGCTCGCCAGGCTTGGAGAGCCTGGTCCTTAGTGAAAATCACCTGAAGAATCTTGTGGGCCCTGGCAGGCCGGCCCGTGGTACCCTGGTTTCCACTGTGCCGACAGAGTTTCAATTATATCTTCAGAAATTGGCTCTTTCACAACATGTTTATCAGCAAACTTGGAAAAATTGAACTCAAATCTTTCATTATCACATTTAATAAACACTTTCGCTTTAAGTAAATTAATTTCAGCTCCAACAGTACGCAAGAAAGGTCTACCAAAAATGATAGGACAAAATGAATCTTGAGGGCAACCAAGCACGATAAAATCAGTAGGATATTTTATTTTACCAACTAGAACTTCAACATCTCTAACAATTCCAAAAGGACTAATATATTCTTTATTAGCAAGTTGAATTGTCATACCTGTCTCTTCCATGACAATAGGATCAATATCAGGCTTGATTTCAAGATAGAGAGAATATGGAATGACACTAACGCTTGACCCAATATCACATAAACCATGATAACTTGAAGTCCCAATAGAGCATGATATTATAGGTTTTCCCACCTTGGCCGAATTACCTCTGATAATTTTAGTAGCGTCTTCACATAGATAAACATCAATAGGATCTTCTTCATTTAATTGTTTGATAACAGAAATTTGAATATTGACTTCCACCTGTTCATATGGATGAGGACATCTTCTTTTACTCTTGTTAGTAACAACAATAAGTAAATTTTTCTTAACTTGGTTCGGATATGGGGGTGGCTCAACATACTCCTCAATTCTCACAGATGACACTAGCTCTATCTGTTTAATAACTTTAGAAATAACAATAGATTGTTTAACAGGTTCAACATAAGTTTCAAACCCACTTTTAGGAATACAGATATGCTCAGCAAAAGATTTAATGTATGTTCTATAGTCATTCTTGTTCCGGTTGCTGGTGCCTGTTTGCTTTGATATCCTTTGCTAGCCAAAAACTCTGTACTGATCGGGAATGCTGCTCGTGCATCCAAACTCCTTGAGCCAAATATCTTTCTAGCAGCGTCCACCATACCTACCTATACATCGTACTTCGTGCCATTCCAAGTAAATTTGTCATGTACTACCTTTAAAACTTCAAAATACTCCAATTTGTGTCTTTGTTTTTAGCTCATGAGGAAGTAGTAAGGAAGTTTATTATATCCCGTGTCAAGCAAGGTAATTTACCCCCTTTCACCTGGTGAGCGTGGATTACGTGCTCACTTAAATTTGCCGAGAGCTGGCCAAGGGTTCCTAGCCCGCAAAATATAAAGTCAACAAATCATTAATATCTCCTTCACACAAAGCAACCTGAGAAATCGGTCAAACAGTGGTTAGTGATAAACAAAGGAGAAGGAGGAATGTACTCGTTCCTCTATGGGAGCCGCTCTCACAAGTCTAAAAGCCTTGCTTGGTATGGGGGACTAGCGGATTTCTTTGCTGTGGATTCGTTGACGAAATCATGCATATCTCAAAATTGTTTTACTTCTGTTAAAAAAAATAAAAAACTCTAGCACATGATTAATCCCTACTTCCCTCTGCGAAGGGCCTTTCTTTTACTTTATGTTGAGTCAGTTTTCCTATTCTTCCTATCTACTCAAAGCAAGCTTGCAATACTGACTCTGGGTGCAGTTGATTATATTGCATCTTTATGCCTAATCATGATTCTTTATGTTGACATTATCTATAAGATAAGCATGTTGAAAGTTGAAGCAATGCTGAAACTTGCATCTTCCTTTGTGTTGACTTCAAATAATTTGGACAAGAAAATATAACCTTGAAGACTTTCATGTTATGATCAATCTTTATTCTTTCATGTCTCCAAAGTACTATTCATGAAAGGTTTTGCTTGAATGATGCAACTTGATTACTCATTGTTTGCTTGATTATCAAATATAGAGAATTGTTTTGGATCACTTTATTCATATCATGTGCTTTACATTACTATTTGATCAAGGTTATGCTAGTAGCATGTCTCATCAAAAATTATTTTGTTTATCACTCAGCTACTCGAGGACGAGTAGGAGTTAAGCTTTGGGATGATGATACGTGTCAAACGTATCTATAATTTTTGTTTGTTCCATGCTATTTATATGCCATTGTTACATGTTTTAATATCTTATTACATCATTTTTTAGGATTTTTGTCGGACTAACCTATTGACAAGATGCCCATTGCCAGTTCCTGTTTTTGCTGTTTTCTATTTAAGAAAAGTTACTTCTGGAAATATTCTCGGAATTGGACGATAATTTACAATGATTTTTTATGCGACAAAAGGAAGCCGAAGACCAAAGGGCAGCCTGGGGGGGGGGGGCAGCCAGGGGTGACCCCTGGCCGTGGACCCACAGGACCCGTAGGTGGGACCCGCCCCGGCGCCCTGGGCATCGCCTCGGCCCCCATCGACGCCTATTAAATCCCTTTAACCCTAAACTCATAAGGGCGATGATTATTTCACAGAAACACGACTCGACGCCGCCGCCTCCTCGATACCTAATTCGGGGAGAATTTGAAGCTGTTCCCGGCATGCTGTCGGAGGGGAGATTGATCCCGGAGGGCTCTACATCACCGGCCTTCCACCGGGATGAAGTGTGAGTAGTTCCACCATGGACTATGGGTCCATGGCAGTAGCTAGATGGTTGTCTCTCTCCCTTGTGATTCATGTTTATGATCTTGTGAGCTGCCCTACATGATCAAGATCGACTATTGATAATGCTATATGATGTGTTTGTTGGGATCCGATGGATTATGAAGTTATGATCAGATTGTGCATGGTTCTTAGTTATTAATTTATGTTCTTGCATGCTCTCCGATGTGTGTAGTTGCTTTGGCCAAGTGATTGCTTATGTCTCCAAGAGAGAGTATTTATGCTAGATAGTTGGTTCATGCCCCCTCTTGTGCCTGGGCACGAGTGACAGAAACGTCTAAGGACGAGGGTGTGGTATCTTGACTAAGGGTAAAACATCGGTGTTTATGTCTACGTGATTATAAATATTTGCTTACTTCATATGCTTTACTTAATGCAATTGTCTGTCGCTTGCGACTTAATACCGATGGGTGACATGCTGCATAGCGATCCCTAGGTGGACTTTTTAGACAAAGATGCAGTCGGATGGCGGTCTTTGTTCCTTCTTGTGATGCCTACATGAATATTACCGTGAACACTTTGATATAGCCAGATTAAGTTTGTTTCATAATTCTGTCAATTGCCCAACTGTAATTCGTTTACCCTTCATATGAGTATTTTATTTGTTGGAGAGACACCACTAGTGTACCCATGGCCCCCGGTCCATCTTTTTACATTGTTTACAACCTCATTTACTTGCTTTCCATCATCATTTTCTTGCTGGTCCGTTTTCATAAATCATTTCACTACACTATACGTTTAACCGCTTTGTTTTTAGCAGACCGGGAAGATTAACAACCTTCCTGCCGTTGGGGGCAAAGTAATTGTTTGAGCGTGTGCAGGTCCATAGTCATTGACGATTCCACGCCAGAGATCATTGACGGACACCTCGTTGTTGATTTCAAAGTCCTACTGGTTCGATTAAACCTTGGTTCTTCACTAAGGGGAAAGCTACCACTCGCTACATCCACGCCTTCGCTTGGGGGACCACCCAACTATATTATTACCAACAAGCAAGGTCACATTTTTCATTTCCTGTGCACAAGGAATGAGGGCAGGTTTCACACTCCATCCTTTCTCACCCCTATCTCTTTCTTAGTCCCTTGAATTTCCTTTCATACAAATCAAAGAAGCGCTGAAATTTGGGAACCAGGTCCCCTCCAACTTCCATTGATCATCAATAGAGTCTTGATGGTGAGATTTCTTGCGCATCACCCTTCCTCATGTGAGTGAGAAAGGCTGACTCTGACACCCTTCTCTTGAGGTTAGATGTTTCTCGCAAATACATTATAACTTGGCACTGACAGGTACTATAACTGTGTGCACCGGTGTGACAGAACATGCCAGAACACGCCCGAGCACTCTCTGTCCTGCTCTGGACGTGAACTGGCATGACATGAATCGAATTATCGCGCCAGTTCGCGTCCAACATGGTGGTGACATGTCTAGATGGATCACATTGTTTTTTTTGGCTCATTTAGAGAAGGTCGACAAAAAACTTGCTTACAAATGGGGCTGATTACAATAGCTTTGGACACATTTTTGACGATATTTCACAAAAAGTGCTCGGATTGATCAAATTATCATGACATGTCTAGATGCCGCGGTGTCTTGTCATTTTACAGTCCTGTCTTGTCAAATGCAGGGTTTGGCAAGAGCCGAAGCGATCTCTCCCGCATGTTCTACTTCCTCAGATTGTTAAATGTTCGCGTCTACTAGTTGGGTTCTCATTGCGGTTCCCATTGCGTTCTCACCAATCTCTCCCGTAGTGTGGTTCCCGTCGTAAAGGGTTCTTTTATGCGATATATAGGCATATGTGGTTCCCGTGAAAATTACCGGATGTGAAGGATTTTCTCGCTTTCTAGATACCTTTGTTTTTTATTCTCCTAAGATTCATGCGAATTTCAAGAAAAGTCGTTTTACGTATGTTACATGCATGGTTCCCATGAAAAAACACCAGATGTACCTGAAGGATTCAAAACCTTGCCATCAATGGGCAATGCATGCAAATTTGAACCCATTTTGAAACGAACCAAACGAAATTCATAAATTTTCAAAACAAACATGTTACACTTGCGCAAAGAGTCATATTGCGTGATATGCATGGTTCCCGTGAAGACTCCGGATGTGAACGATGATACGTGCATTTTATATCATCATTTTTATACCTTATATTATCATATGGGAATGTTATATGCACTGTTATATCAATGTTTTCCATGTTTTAGATGATTTATGGGACTTTCATACAAAGTCCCTATCTTTGTTATTTAACATCTGGGAGGCAGAATACCACCTTTTTCTTGTTTTTATTGTTTCAGGAGATTCGATAACCCAAATAATTAAAGGAAAAATACCACGCCAGTTTTTCATCAGGAGAAGGGCAGTGGGAAGAAGACCGAAGATAGGAGGGCCACGAGGCCCAAGTTAGGTGGGCCCACGCGGCCCATGTACCTGGCCGCGTGGGACCCATCAAACGGCGCCTCGGGCACCTCCTCGCCTGGGGCTTTTTACCAACACCTTCGTCCTCCACGAAAAGGGACGCCCTAATTTTCCCCGAATTATCTGAGGCCGTGGCGGCGGCGGAGCTCCTGATTCTCTCCGAAGGGGGTCAGATCCTGCTGCTCCGGAGCTCCGAAGAGGGGGAAATCATCACCATCGTCATCACCTCTCCTCCTTGGCGTGGGAGGAGGCCTCTACATCATCATCACCATCAAGACCAGCACCATCTCCATCACCATCTCCGTGATCCACTCCGTTCCCCTCATAGTTTGAGAGTTGCTATACCCTAGATCATTGCCTTGTGCTCCTATTCATGTTTGTGATTGGGTACTTGTCATTATTTGGTGGTGAAGTATTTATTTCAGATTGTGTTGTACCCTTTATACCATTGATTATGATCATGTTTGCACATTATGAGTAGTTCCCATATGTTCCTGAGGGCACAGGATGAATTGGCAATGATTTATATATAACATGTGTTGGTATTTTGTCAAGAGTTTATCTTCTATGTGATTCTATGATGGTGTTGTGCGAACGTCGACTGCATAACACTTCACCTGTAAGGGCTCATAGGAGAACAACGTAGTGTAATGAATTGAGGAAGACTTGGGAGGACAAGTAAGCCTAAGACAGAGTCATGCAGTTATATTATGTGGGTAGAAGTGTCGGGGACCTTAGACATAAAAACTCTACACTGTCTTCCTTGTTAACCAAACTTTCATTTGATGAAAATACTTGACTATGAAACTTGCAAGTATGAAGAAACTTTATAAATTCAAGCTTTAACGGTAGTTCTTCGCTAATGAGCTTTAACTTAAATAACCAGCAAGTTTAAGCATTAATTCACTTAACACCTCAAAACAATTGGCAAGTTTCAAGTTATTAAAACATGAAGATCTACAAAACTATGCAAGTTTTTCATCACACCACTACCACATGCACGGCATTTTTATCATTCCAATAAATCAAGCAAGCGACCATAAACAACTCTCTAAACAAATATAAGTGAAGCATAAGAGAGTTAAACATAAGCAACTAGCAGCTCTAAACAAGATAAAAGCTAAAAGCGAGAGCTTACTAGCAAACGAACAGTAGCTAAGAATACTTAACAAGATATAAGTGAAGCACAAGAGTATTCTAATGAAAAAGCGGAGCGTGTCTCTCTCCCACACAAGAAAGCTAGGATCCAACAAATTACATGACCAGCAAACAAACTAAAACAAACTGAAATAAAAATAAAATGAACCTCCAAGAATAGCACATAATATGTGAAGTGATAAAAATATAGTTTCAACGGAGTCGATGAAGAAGAGGGGATGACTTGGGCATCCCCAAGGTTAGATGCTTGAGTCTTCTTAAATGTTCAGGGGGATGCCATGGGGGCATCCCCAAGCTTGTGCTTTTGTCCATCCTTCAACTTCTTTCGTCATCTTCCCTCGTGGAACGTAAAACTCCCTTCGCACAAAACTTTTCATAAACTGATTAGAGGGTTAGTTCGAATAAAACAAAACTCACTTGGATTCCACTAAGAAAAACTGCACAAACTTGATTTAGCATTAGCTACTGCTTACTAAGCCTCAAGGGTGGCACTCCTTCAACAAAGTACCACTAATGACGTTAATAAAAGAGGCAAACACAAATTAAGGCAGAATCTATCAAAATTGGACAGTCTGTAAAGATCTAGTTTTTAGACGCACTTACGGGGATCAAATCAAAAAACTCAAAACTAATAAAGATAGATAAAAGTATAAGGCTTTCTGTCAAAATGTTCCGGAAAAATATAACATTCTGGGATTTTTCTAGATTTTCTACAACAGAAGCTCAGAATCTGTTTCTGGACAGCAAAACAAAACTTTGTACTTTCTAAGAATTAGAGGCTAACTCTTGGCACACAAAAACTAAAAAAAGGATACAATGAAGTTTCTACAGAAGAAACAACTCCATGACTCAAGAAAGCAAAAATAAAAAAAATTAGGTTGCCTCCCAACAAGCGTTTTTCTTTAACGCCTTTTAGCTAGGCGCAATGCCACATATCAAGTTTTTTTGAAATCAAGATCATCATCATCTTCATCAAATTCAAGAATGGTGCAGCTTGGAAAAGGATTTTTAGTACACTCATTAGGAGCAACACTTTGTGGGACAAAATCAAAAGTTTTAGCTTTACCAAATGGGGTTTCTCCCTTTAAGTCTTGAGCTTCCTTTACCAATTTCACCTCCTCTTTTACTGCAGAAGATGTATTTCCTACTATAATATTGTAGTTGGTACGTAAGAGAGCAGACCATCACATGCACGCTGGCCGTTCGATCGTCAACGCAGACCATCGCTAGCACTTCGACCGCTCGATCTAGCCCTCTGCATCGCGCACAGACTCCAGACCATACAGACCATCGTCGCCTTCCCACAGATCCCCGCCTGCCCCGATCTCTACAGCCGGCCTCCCTCACACCCGGAGCATCGGCGGCCGCGACGACGACATGGAGTATCTCGCGCTGCCGGGGTCATACGGCGACCCGGAGAGCCCGAGCTCGGAGGAGGAGCCGGGCATGCGGAGAGGGTTAAGCTGCGGGTCATCGGCATGAAGTGCTCCGCGTGCACGAGCGTCGTCGAGGCCGCCGTCTCCGCCCGCCTCCATCCCACTGCTACAGAACCGTGCACATGAAGGTTTGGTCCCGTGATCCCTCCCTCCCTTCCTCCCCTCAAAAACTTGGAAATCAACCCGCACTCTCCATCTTCCACCCGATCTGATCTTCATCTTACGAATCGCGATTCTGGAGACGTCCCCTCACCATCAAGATCCACGGGCGAGCCGGAGCATGGGGTCGCCGCATCTCGGCCACCACTCTGTTGTGTGTTGGGGGAAGGGAGGCACTACTAGAGCGGTACGGCGGCGTCGCAGTTCTTGCACAGGATGCCCTCCTCCAACTCCTGTAGACTAGCGCGGCCGGGAGCAGGCCAGGATCTCCAGACAGTGCATCCTCCGAACCAGGTCCACCATCGGCATTGAGTCTGCGACCGTCCGCATGGACGACAAGCTCGTCAAGAAATCTGGGACACCGCCGACCAGCAAAGGTACTGCCGCTTTTGCTCTGCGCACTTCTTTTACAGACTGAAAAATGAGATTCAGTTTAATTGGGCTTGTTTCGTACGTGATCCTCTTGATTCAGTTTTTAAAGATAGATATATTGGATTACACAAACAAGAGATATCAGACAATTTCATTCATTTTTGCTTGAATATCATCAACTGAAACTGTAGAGGCGGGAGGATACAGAAACATGATCAAGCAAATGAAGTCAGCAATGCATGCTAGATGATACGATATCAAACTAACTTGTTAATTACGATTAGCATACTTACAATACTCAGCATCCAACTACGATATGCAGCTTTTAAGGAATCTATGGCAAGTATAAGATGAGGATTTGAATCCTACCAAGACACAAATTATCACTAGGGTGACTTTCAGTCGTGCATGAAAATAAGTATTTGAACCAGTAACTACAAACTGAATCTGGCTGGGCGAGCCAGTCATACTTATTCACAATAGGTATTAGAGCTGCTAATTTGACATGGCACAGTACACGTAAAAGGTGAATCTGAAAATAATTCTGTGAACTATTGTATCATGTAGTACAGTTTCTACTGTTCGACACTGAAACCTACATTCATAGACATTTCAGTAAATACTTGACAGTGAACATGCAAGCAAGAAAATTAATAAATGGCATGCATGGCTATGTTAAGATGACAGGGAAGTTTACATTTTTAAACAATTCAAGAGTATTTTTGAGAGAACCTTTACTATATCAGTATATATATCTCTAATAATCATAGTCATTTTCATAGTTTGAGTGTCAACCCAACATCAGGAGAAACTTAGGATGAGAACCTGACAAGGACAGAAAAGAACACAACCGAGAGACGAAGAAAAAAGATTCAGTTGTGCTTTGAATGTGTGTTTTTAGCGACTAGCTGACCAATTCAAGGGTTGCGCTTAGTGGAGCCCAGAAATGTAAATGGTCTAAAAGGGTACATTTTCAGTTGGTAATTTAATGAAATGCCTCATTAGCTCTCATCTTGTTTCAGTATGACCGACTTGAGTTTTAATTTCCAGCGTTTTCTAGCAGGAACTTATCTCATCTTGATTTTCGGCATTCCTTCGTTTTTGATAATGTCTGCTTCAAAAGATTAGGGACAATGCATTGGTTGTAAATGCTCCTCACAAGTGACCTGAATTTAGTATTTGTTGACATGCTTCTCTTGTTCAATGTTGTCCTAAAATTTCTTGACGAGCTAAGTGCTAATGCTAGCTATTCATGCTAATTTGTAGCAAATTTACTTTTGTTTCTCTGGTTCCTTTTCTTTGTCATGAAAATTAAAACAAAAAAATTCTATTAATTGATAAATGGATGATTGACACTCTGGTTCAGAACATCAAGATACTTATGTTTCCGTGTGCATCGGTCAAGATGTTTTTTTCTTGGGGAAGCCAAGATGATAGAATGTACTATCTCGAATTGGTAAATTGAAAATAGGAGGATATGTATCCACTTGGCTGGAACTAATATGAAGCCAAAGTGTTGTTGTAAAATTAACACCTTATACAAATTGTAATAGAAGGCAACACACTACTTGTCTGATAACTAATATGAAGCCAAAGTGTTGTTATAAAATTAAGACCTTATACAAATTCTAATAGAAGGCAATGCACTACTTGTCTGGTAACTAAATGAAGCCAATGAATGTACACAGGTTTGCTGTTGGATTGCTGATGGTGTTCCGGGGAGTGAGTGGCAATGACCATTGCAGCTGCTACCACTGCCTTACAATGTGTGCCTACGTCGAGCTGAACGAGCTGGAAGTGTGACAACTAAAAGGAAAAGATCAACGGCCCTGCCAGCCTCCCACGGCCGCGGATAGAACATGCTAGCCATCTAGATACTTGCTTGAGTTTGGACTTCTATACCATTCGTCGTATAGAAGCTTGCCCCATTTTTGCATTTTTTGTCCAAAATGGGTTGAATGGTGACTCTGATTGTATCTGCAAAAGCTTGCATCGCTGAATCATTTTTTTTCTTCTTTTGCATCGCTGAATGAATTGGTGCGATCAACATGCACTAGCTAGGTTTCTTGCGCATGCATGAAATATTATAGTTGCCACACAACTTTGATCAGAATATATAACTTAGCTCCTATGCAACTAGAATGGTTTGTATTGCAAGATCAACCATGTTGCAAGATGTTTTAGTTAATTTTTGTTCTCCGATGCCCAAGTCTCCTAATTTTGTCAGTACATGATTAATCTTTAAAATATTCCTTCAATGCGACTGGTTGGAGGCGCATAACTTATGTGTTCAGTGATTTGATTGTGCAGTAAACTAAGTTTTTGTGTTGTGACTTGGATATACATGATGCAACCAGAGAAAACTGAAACTCGATTTTTGTTTTTTACTTTTCTTTTGCTTTTTGTTTGGAGAGGATTTTTGGAATAACATTGGATTGAAATCCAACATATTTCTTTTTTTTTTAATCCAACATATTTCTATTTGTCTTCAGCCAAAATAAGGATGAAACCTAACATGTTTGTATGATACTAACTATTATTTTTCGACATGTACATATTTTTTGTATCCGTTGCAAGCATTTTAGCTAGTCAACTTTAGTAGTGTTCTTTGGCACAAATACCAACTTAGGTTTTTTAATTGCTAGAGTCACTTCCTTTTTAGATTTGAGTGAAGAAAAAGTGGCTCCTAGAGTATCAATTACTTCTTCCAATTTATCATTTCTCACAGTTTGATTATTAGCCTTTGTAGATTCAAGAGACTTGATGTTTTTAGCAATAACTTCTAAGTAACCTTCAAGTTTGTTAATTCCATCAAGGATTCCCTTATCTAATTCCCTTATCATATCTACACTTGGTACATTATCTTCTTTGACTTCCAACCTCCGCATAACATGTTCCAAAGTGATTTCAATTTTAGCACCATTAGTTGGTGGAGTCCCCACAAGGCTTTCTATATCATTAAAGGCTTCCAATGCATTAATTCCGAGGAAGTTTCCACCTGTGGTAGTGTCTAGGATGTACCTATGCCAACTTGTAACACCAATATAAAAATTTCTAAGGAGAACTGTGGCCAAAGGCTTTTTAGTGGATCTATGATGAGCATTTTTTTTTTATTCTATACCAAGCATTCTTCAAACTCTCTCCACCTCTTTGTTTAAAAGTGAGAACCTCGGACTCGGGGGACTTGACAAAAGGAATAGAGCTAGACATTCTACCAAACCAAATAACAAAACAGATAGTAAAACAGGAATAAAGACTACACTAATTTTTTTGGAGTTTTGAAATTTTTAAACAAGTAAATAAACGAAACAAGAAGTAAACTAAGCAAGACAAAAAACAAAGTAAAGTGATTGAGAGCGCGAGACTCCCCTTGCTTCAGCTCCGAAGTCCCCGGCAACGGCGCCAAAAAAGCTGCTTGTTGGTAATAATATAGTTGGGTGGTGCCCCAAGCGAAGGCGTGGATGTAGCGAGTGGCAGCTTTCCCCTTAGTGAAGAACCAAGGTTTAATCGAACCAGTAGGACTGTGAAATTAACAACGAGGTGCCCGTCAACGATCTCTAGCTCGGAATCGTCAACGAACGTGGACCTGCACACACTTAAATAATTACTTTGCCCCCAACGGCAGGAAGGTTGTCAATCTTCCCGGTCTGCTGAAAATAAATCGGTTAAACGTATACTGTAGTGAAATGATTTATGAAAACAGACCAGCGAGCAAATGATGATGGAAAGCAGGTAAATGAGGTTGTAAACAATGTAAATAGATGGACCGGGGGCCACGGGTTCACTAGTGGTGTCTCTCCAATAAACAAAATAGTCATATGAAGGGTAAACGAATTACAGTTGGGCAGTTGGCAGAATTATGACAGAAAGTTAATCTAACTATATCAAAGTGTTCACGGTAATATTCATCCGACAGCACTTTGTCTAAAAAGTCCACCTAGGGATCGGTATCCATCATGTCACCCATCGGTATTAAGTCGCAAGCGAGAGACAATTGCATTAAGTAAAGCGTATGAAGTAAGAAACATTTATAATCACATAGACATAAACACCGCTGTTTTACCCTTAGTCGCAACAGCATATCCTCGTCCTTAGACGTTTCTGTCACTCGTGCCCAGGCACAAGAGGGGGCATGAACCAACTATCTAGCATAAATACTCACTCTTGGAGACATAGGCAATCACTTGGCCAAAGCAACTACACACATCGAAGAGCATGTAAGAACATAAATTAATAACTAAGAACCATGCACAATCTGATCATGACTTCATAATCCAACGGATCCCAACAAACACATCATATAGCATTACAAATAGTCGATCTTGATCATGTAGGGCAGCTCACAAGATCGTAAACATGAAGTACAAGGGACAGAGACAAGCATCTAGCTACTGCCATGGACCCGTAGTCCAAGGTGGAACTGGCACTGGGCATCTTGTCAATAGGTTAGTCTGACAAAATCCTAAAAATGATGTAATAAGATAGTAAAAACATGTAACAATGGCATATAACTAGCATGGAACAATCAAAAATTATAGATACGTTTGACACGTATCAGGCTCAGTGGATTTTTGCTTCCTGTACGTTTTCCCCCGAAACTGAGATCGGGAATAAAAGTTTCTACAACACAGTTTTACACTTCCTATGAATCAAATTATTAAAAAGTGGCAGCTTTGTAAAACTTCCTAATCCTTTACTATTCCACTACATTTCCTCCAAATCAAAGGAGCCCTAAAGTGTCCAGGAATTTGAGGTAAATGTCCAGGAATTCGTCTAGTCAACGGAATATAACAAAATAATCCGAGAGCACATACTACTGTATTTAGCTTCATTCAACTCGAAACATAAACATGAAGAACCCTAATTTTTACATGAAATCGACCATTGCATATCTAAACATTAAAACAACTCCCTACCTCACAATGGACGCTCCTACTCGTCCGCTGCGCGCAAGTCCTTATCCTCGGCGGCCGGATCCTCTTCATCGTCTGCGAGGCGCTCCTCCTCATCAGCGGTGACTGTCGGCTGCTCCTCTTCCTCTTCGGCGGCGGCCGGCGGCTCCTCCTCCTCGGCGGCAGCGGTCGGCTGCTCCTCCTCTTTGGTGACGGCGGTCGGTTGCTCCTTCTCCTCGGCGCCACGCGGCTCCTCCTCCACGGCGGCGGTTGGATCCTCTTCCTCGTCGAACGAAGTGTCCTGATTCCCGTTCGCCATGTACTTATCCATCTGCGCCCATAGTTCTGCAAGCTCGGGAGCGTAGACCAGAGGAGGCGGATTCGGCGGCGGATTCGGGAAGGAGAAGATGAGTGGGTTAGTGGGCGAGGACGAGGACGAGGCCATGGCTAGGTTCTGGGGGAAACGGAGAAGGTGTGATTGCAGTGCAGCCAAGGGCTTCGATACCGAACTATGCACCCAAGAGGGGTTTAAATAGTGGTACGCTAGGAAGGTGATGAAAATGATCGTGCAAATAGGCCGATGATCACTGACCTACGCGTGGATGGTGCTACGTGTAAATGCCATGGGATGCATACACACGCCTACTTCCTACGCTGTTGTAGCGCCAATGACATGTCCGTGCAGGGAATCTGAGCAGCGGTGAGGAAAATTTTTGACCGGGCGGCGACCGGGCCGGACACGAAGCATCGAATCTGGTCAGGCGCGCATCGGTCGATGCATGCATGGAAGGAGATCTCCTCCCATATTGTACCCTGCAGTTAGCTCGCTGACTTTCGGGGCCAACAGAAGTGGGGTTAACATGTCAGGTAGCCTTCTTATACCGTCAATATGGAGTATCTGTCTAGCGAAGCATGCGTTGCATTGCGTACTTGCGTGGGATGGCAGCCTGACAGACGCTAGGGTGCAGCACACTAGGACACGACCCGATGAAACATCATTTCAACCAGAAACGCTAGGATGCAGTACAATTTGGGCACGGGCAGCATATGGCCACCCCTTGGTCATTTGGTACCCAAGCACGATAGGGCATTTTTTCCTTCAAACTACCATATTCAAGGTTTAGTAAATTTTCTGGAAACGTGTCACATAAGAGTATTCGCATGATCATAATTGGTGACATCCTCATGATAAATACATTTGAGTAAGACGAGCATGATTATTCACATTGAGAAAGCAACAAATTAAATGAGTCTCTTTAGTCATCACAAGAGAGAAGTTCTAAAGAAATTACGATGATAGCACATTTATATGATGTTCAACGTCGGTGTTAAAAAGTTACCAATAGAGATGGTGTTAAAAAAAAACAGTTTTCCTGGTGTTTTCCTCTTAGTTGATTTCACCAATTTTTGTTACCACCGCACCCATGTAGAGGACCGTGATGCAATTTCTTGCGTAATTAAATTGACGTGATTCAACAAGAGAGATATACTCAACAATCAATCAAGAAACATAAAAAATAAAGTACAACTATAAAATGCCATCCATCTCATATCTAGAGTTAGTTGCAGCCACCCCCATAAGTTTTCCAGTACCCTATACTCCTTTTTAAATGTCCCATTCCGGACACTACTTGGGGTTGATTTTGTTCAATAAACTGGATCTAGTCCATCTTTTTTTAATTTTTTGGAATAGATTTTGCGCATTTTTTCAGTAAAACAACAATATATTTTTTGTATGGATTCGTTTTTTTGTACGACCACTCAAATTGTTCTGGAAACACATGCATATAGAATTATACCCCCCATTTCGAAAAAATCTCCAAAAATAATCAATGGTCGGCGGCTCACTACCTTGATTTGCTGTGGATTTTGTATTTTTGCGAAAATACAAATAAACTTGTTTAATTTTAACCCATTTTGACATAAGGGACATGCAGAATTGCACACATATCACAGAGTACAAACTTCACTTGAGACTTATGTTTGCCATACAACATGCACATGCGTGTCGAATTTTTGGGCGGATTATCGTCACACTTGCCATAGATGTACATGCATGGACAAATCCCCTTGGTACGGTCATTTTGGTTGAAAAGCCATATATGATAGCTCTTTCTGAGAACACGTTTTTTTTTCTTTCCAAAAAGTGTCTTATTCAAGGTTTGGTATTTTGTTGGAAATCAGAAAATGAGGAGTTGGCGGTGGGAGGGGGGTTCACTCGTAATTTCACCTTGAGACAACTCTGCAACTCTGTAGGCGAGATTTGCCGCTTCCTCCGCGAGTCCCCCCAAACCACGCCCTCTCCCACACCCACTGCCGTACAAACTCTCTGTGCAAGTTTGAGAACACATTTTTTTTCTTTTCCAAAAGTGTCTTATTCAAGTTTTGGTATTTTTGTTGGAAATCATTTCACATCAAAGGACTCTTTGTGGATGTTTAAGTTGCTTTTTGAAAATTCGGAGGAAACTTAGAAAATAAACCAAATGTATATGTTGAAATATAAATATATCGCATTAGCTCTTTTCATTAGTTCGGACTTTCGAGTATTTGCTTAAAAATCGGGCTTCTATGTTATTTTGTAGTATAATATTCTTTGCATAGCCGTTCACAACACACCATTTTAATGCGAACCATGTGATAATTGGATCCACATTTTTTAACTAGTAATCATTATCCAATTTTCTTCTTTTGATTCGGTGATCATGGATGTTGAGCTGATACACAGTTGATTTGGCCCACATCCTTGCAGAAAAGAAGTGACAGGGGGAGTACGTTACCAATTTTCTATTAGTCGGCCAAATTCAAAATCTCATGAGCGCCAATACTCCCTCCTGCCCCAAAATATTTCGCCCTCCAAGTTTCAAACTCTTCGAAATCCCCCTTCAGCCCCTCGGACAGAAGACCCAATGGCCATAGTAAATGAGGAGTTGGCGGTGGGTCGGGGATTCGTTCGTAATTTCACCATGACGACAGCTCTGCAACTACTATAGTCCAGATTCGCCGTTCCGCCAGCAAATTCTCCTCAGACCGCTAAGCCCTCTCCCACATACAGCACCACTGCACCACCGCACCGGAACATCCATCCCTACCTACCTCGTCCACCGCACTTGATCTGGTTCAAAACCTACCTAGTGCACTGACCTGACCCGCATCACCGACGCTGTCGTGCACTGCACCGGATCTGCCGAACACGTCATCCCGCCCCGCCACTAGCCGCCTCAGCGACCGCATCACCCTCGGCAAACTCGACGAGACCACCACGATGCCGTGTGTGCGTAAACGCCACCGCGACCTAGGTAACCATATCTCCCTGCGCCTTTTGCTATGTTAATATAGCCGGTTCTTGAGTGCATTTCTAGTTTCTAAGTATTTTTTGTTTTCTTACTACATTCCTAAATCTTGAGTGCTCTAACTGATATCCGCCTCTTGTTAAATAAGCTCACTGTCTCGTTAAAATAAATCAATAAAAATAAACTCATTGTACTTGGGTTTAAACTCGATGCATTAAACTTCATTGTATTTTTTACTTGTTGTACATGACAAATCTTAAGCCACTAAACATATCTATACAGGTTCAGAACAAACAGTATAGCATGTTCGGGTTCAAGCTTATTTCAATGAATTGTACTCCTATTTTACTACATTCTTAAATCTTAAGTGAACTGTATTTCTACCTGCTTCACCCTAGCAACGCGCAGACTTTATTTCTTGCTTGGTATCGTTCTGCTATCCTGTAATGCACATTTCCATTTTACTGCTCCAATTATAAGCATTGAACCTCATTGTATTTTTTTACTTGTTGACTTGTTGTACATGACAATTCTTAAGCCACCGAACATATCCAAAAGTTCACAACAAACATTATAGCATGTTCGGGTTCAATCTTATTTGAGTGAACTGTACTCCTATTTTTACTACATTCTTTAATCATAAGTAGACTGTATTTCTACCTGCTTCGCCCTACCAACGGCGCAGACTTTATTTCTTGATTGATATCGTTTTGCTATCCTGTAATGCACATTTCTATTTATACTGCTCCAATTATAAGCATTGAACCTCATTATATTTTTTAATTGTTGTACATTCCAATTATACTGCTCCAATATACTGCTCCAATCTTAAGCCACTAAACATATCTAAAAGTCCAAAACAAACAGTATAGCATGTTCGGGTTTTAGCTTATTTCAGTGAACTGTACTTCTATTTTTACTACATTCTGAAGTCTTAAGTGAACTGTATTTCTACCTGCTTCGCCCTAGCTACGGCGCAGACTTTATTTCTTACTTTATATCGTTCTGCTATCAGCCTATCATGTAATGCACATTTCTATTTATACTGCTCCAATAATAATTATGTGTTGATGTGGTTCTATATTAGTCGTGACACTAACTCTTGCAATTATTTCACGCAAAGCTTCCACCTGGAACACGGAATATGGTAGAGGGAAGCTCCTTTATAATCTCGTATGGTCCTTTCACTTGTGTATTTATGTACGCAGACTTTTATCTTGTTTGAACCTGTTCGCTTATGATTAGTCGTAGCTTTTGTGCAGAGGAGAAACAAAGAAGCACAACGTTCCTCGATCCAAGTACTGGATGTAGTGAACACCTTCAAAGATTGTGCTGAAAACAATATGAGCTACAGGGAAACTCAACAAAGAACTATTGTAAGTCCCTTGTTTTTAGTGCCACATGCTTAGCTAGTTCAATTGCATGTATCTCTGTGGCACTATCTTAGTTGGCTGATGATTAGAACAATGTCACACTATGTGATCCAACATAATGCATACACAAGGATCATAAGGACCTTTGTGCACTTCGTACGCTCATATACTCTATATGTGTATGATATATATGTTGTAGTGGTCTTCCAGTTTATATGATGCACATTGTTTGTTTATCTGTGGCACTATATGAGTCAGTCAATGATAAAACAATGCCCCTTTGACAGTTGTAGATCCAATAGTTGTAGGCAGAATAAACAAGAAATCCCTCTTTTTGGTGCGTCCAACTATTGTTTCTCAGACTATACAATGATCTGGCATAGTTTTCTACTACATATGAGGCACACAATGTTTAATTGCTGATTTTTTTATGAGTAAATCTCGTGGTGTCTATTAGTGTCAAGGAGATTATGGAAGCGTGTGCCCCTCTTTTGACTATGTAATTGATAGATTTCCGTTGTCCAGTGATCTGGCTAGTTTATGAGGCACACAATGTCTAGTTGATTTATTAATTGTTCATGTTTGATACACTTGTATTTAGGTTAGTGTCTATGAAGCAATCTACTCCCTCCGATCCATAAAAAGTGTCGCTCATTTTGTACAAAGTTAGTACAAACTTTGTACTAAGTGGGCGACACTTTTTATGGATAGGAGGGAGTAGTTGATTGCTTGATTTGTGGTATGAGGCCAATGACAATTTTAAAGTCTTTGACAATCTGCTTGGTGTCTTGTTTCTCTGGTATGTTGTAACTTGTTTTATTTTAGTTTCAGCCAGCAAAGAAAGCTATGAATTCAGAAGCTACATCAAGTGATGAGGTCGTTTTAGAGAGCAGTGACTGTCGCTATGGCTCTCATCGCCCCATGGCTTCCACATTCCCAGTTATTTCAGATGAAAGAGATGTTGCCTCTGCACTTCAAGATCCAATTGATATAATCACCATAACACTCCAAGAGATATAGGAATTAAAAAATAAGCAAGCTTTGATTGAGAAACTACTTAAAGATCTCATCATCATCTCTGATGTTAAGCCACAAGTTACATGAAAGCTTGTCAAAACACCGAGCAAAAAATCTCGGATGCAACTGTCATACTGATTTTATTATTTTTTTTCCGGGTCTATAATATATTTTTTACAGTTTATGTAATATTTTTTCCTGCATCATTTGTGCATTTCTGCACACTTGCTGCCATCTGTATCTGTCCGAGATAGAGCAATTTCTAGTTTAGCTTGCTAAACATTACTGTTCCAGCTTCCTAAACGTAAAATGGCTTGTTTATTAATAAAAGCAGGCCCACTCGCTTAGGACAAGTGGGCTGACCCATTTAAAATTAAAGCACCAACCATATAGCCCAACGTGAAGCATATGAGGTCAAACGACCCATGGGCTTTAGACGGCCAACCTATTTACCTAAACGGGCTGGCTGTGAAGCTTTAAAAGGACGGCCCGACTAATTTCACGGGCCGGCCTACTTAAGTTACATGGGCCGGCCCACGTCAGATATATGCCCGGTCCATAAGTTTCACAGAAAATCCACGTAACCTTGACGGGCTGACCCACATATTTCGCGGGCCAGCCCTCGTAAGATACATGGGCCGGCCCTCTAACAATTGACGGGCCGGCCCGCTAAATTTTGACGGGCTGGCCCGCTAATGCTTGATGGGCCGGCCCACGTAACTCATACAGGCCTTACTTGGGCCTACTATCTGCTACGGTTGGCAACCGTGGCAGAAAGAGATGACGGCATCACGGCGGACTTAACGGTGTTTGCCACGTGTCCGTTAGGTTCATCAACCACGGTGACTTTTCCGTGGTTGATGCGCGCCCCATCTACCACGATTTCGGCCGTCCGTGGTAGAATGTTTTGCCACACGGATTCTACCACGGTACCGCTGTCGTGGTAGAAAACTTTTAACCACGAAAAATGGCCTTTCTACCACGAAAATCGAGCGCGGTAAAAAGCAACTTTTCTTCTAGTGAAACATATATTTTTTGAAAATGAAGTCTTCACAAAAAGAACAACCTTGCGTAAAGTTTCATGGCTTTTAAGCCAAATAACTAAGGTCATGGCCAAAATTGGCACAAACATGGACTCTAACCTTGTAAATAAAATTGCCAAAGCTAAATTCAAAGATTTGGTGAGTTTTTTTTTTCAATTTTTAGTGCCAAAATTGAGGTTTTTTGTGAAGCAGGTACCATGAATAAGATTGCAAATTATACTTTCAGAACATTCACACAATTAATATCATATGGGAGGAGCAAACCCTGAACTTCTAGAGTATTTTAACTTTTTAGCTATATTCCATGCATTAAATGACTCTAATGTGATTTACCGACATTAACTAAAATTTAAACTACATGCGTGTTGCAGTTTGGTCACAAAATTAGAGAAAAAATTTATAGATGTAGTACAGCATGGTTCTACGCAATACTGCCAAATATAGTCGAAAAATTCGCCCCTTTACTATGAATGGTCACATAAATAATTTTAGGCCATAATCTGAAAAATCAAATGAATCGAGTGAATTCAAAAAAAAAATGAAAATCTAGTGGGAATCTTCATTTGTAGTGCACTAGTTTCATTAAAAATCATAAATTTGCAAAACAACAATTTTTGTAGACAAATTTGGCACACACATGGATTCTAATATTGTAAACAAGACTGCCAAAGCCAGATTCCAAGATTTACTAAAAAAAGTTGTTTTTTTAGTGCTAATTGAGATTTCTTGTGAAGCATGTACCAGGAATAAGATTGCAAATTAGATTTTCATAATTTTTAGACAACTATATCATTTGGGAGGCTCAATACCCAAACTTCCAGAATGTTTGAGATTTTTAGCTATATTCCATGCATTAAATGATTTTAATAAGACTAGCCAAAATGCCCGTGCGTTGCTACGGGTTGATTTTCATGGAATCTAGCTATTTGAAAACCCCCACCCCACCATAAAACTCAATAATCATGACGTCTGACCCGACCGAATCAAATCATCCCACACACCCGAGAAAACCTTGTTGACTCGTTCCCTTCGTCCTCCTCGCCAACCCCCCCCCCCCCCCCCCCTCGGAGAGAGTTCACAACGTACTACCCTTTCCACCCGTGCGCCGCATCCCGGCTCTCCACCTTCAACCAGTGCACGGCTCCGCCCCTGTTTGACCCCTAGATCGACCCCTTTTTCTTGCTTGGTTGTGACACCCTCTCGTCTCCTTCCTTGATTCCCCCCATGTCACCCACGTCGGGGACCCATCGACACCTCCTTTTCTGCAACAATCCTATTTATATTTTGACAGACTTTGTAATTTGTTACGACACTTTTTCCGAACAGAAGTTTAACATCTAAGTTATGTGGATTCCACATATGTAATGTAAGGGCTTAGACCGATTAAAAACGCCTCACATACTATAAATCATTAGCTACACTATCAACATCCATGCCCACCATGGTATGATCGAAGTGTCAAACACAACATCATTGCTGCTGCTTACCTCATGGAAATCTTCGAGCCATTTCCTCCTCATGGCCTCTGGAAACAAAGATGGCATTCAGCCTCATCAGATTGTCAGGCCATGCAATTGTTGTTCCACAATCTTCTTGTCACCTATTTCCATAGTTTGATAATAAATTTTATTCACGCATTCCATGGTACCGTACAAAACACAGGTTGCTGTACTGCCCATTTGACGCACCATCTCTTGTGGTTGGCCTCAGCAATAATTACTTCTCTTCCCCTCTCTCACATCAGCAATAATCTCTAGCATATGTACGACGTAGCCATTGCCATCCGAACGTACAACAAGACAGCAAGGTGAGAACAAAACAAAGTGAGAACCATTGCAAATTGCAAGATTGTGGAGACCGCAGTTTTAGAGCGTTTCGAGAATCTCCTCGCCATTGACGGCAGAGGACGCCATTTTCCACAGGGTTGAGGACACTTAACTCGCCGTCTCCGTCAAAGCCATAGCTCTGCAACCAAACGCCAAGGTTTATGATATCGGCTGATCCGACAGGTCTATCTCCACGCCCATGGAGCACATCACGAACGCTTGTTTCACGGAGACGCGAGCGATGACGTCCATCCCGTGGCTCGTGGCCGGCGGCTGGCCTACTCGGATGCTGAGATCTTGCACGTCTGGACCAGGGGGGTCGTGGTGTGCTGCCTCGCCTCTGAATCCTTGTTCGCTTCCGTGGGCCCGAGGTGTTCATTGATAGGGCAGAGCAGCCAATTTGCCTTGCAAGACACATGCCGAACAGAAAATTGGCCGCGGGCCTGCCTTCGCATCGCCACCTGTTTATCAAGAATGTGAATGGAGCACAGATTCGGGGCAGGTGGGGAGGAGAGCAATGAGCTAATCTGTGCAGCCTGACGGATAAGAGAAAGGTGGATTCTGGGTGGAGGAAGCATAGCTCAACTGCAAAGTTCCAAGGTGTTTAGTACGTTTTGTTCCATATTATATGTTAGATTAATTAGATTTATTAAGATTAATTGAAATTTCAACTACAAGTGTGTTATAGTTTGCTCTCAAAATGAGATAAAAATCATATAGACATAGTATAGCATGCTTCTACATAATGCCACCAACGGAATTTTGCCCTATTTTTGAAAAAAAATCAAATAAATCGAGAAAATTAAAAAACTTACGGGAATCTTCCTTTCTTGTGCACTAGTTTCAAGGAAAATCACAAACTTGCAAAACAAAAAAATTGATAAAAAATAGTCTTCAAAAAATGGACATCCTTTTTTGAAATTTCATGGCTTTCAAGCCAAATGATCAAGGTCATGGCCATATCCTTAGCTAGGTTTATGTTATCGTGGTCAAAATAGGCACAAGAATGGGTTCTAATTAACATTGTAAACAAGATGCCAAAGCAGGATTCTAAGATTTACTGTATTTTTTTCATTTTTTAGTGCCTAAATTTAGGTTTTTTGTGAAGGGCCTACCACAAATAAGAGCGTAAATTGTATTTTCACAATTTAACATAACATATATCATATGGGAGGAGCAATACCTAAGTATCTAGAATTTTTGAGCTTTTTATCTATATTCCATGGATAAAA
Source organism: Puccinellia tenuiflora (assembly GCA_012064385.1). Taxonomy (NCBI): domain Eukaryota; kingdom Viridiplantae; phylum Streptophyta; class Magnoliopsida; order Poales; family Poaceae; genus Puccinellia; species Puccinellia tenuiflora. The sequence goes on from QRDG01000338.1 coordinate 671,967, forward strand.
CGAGCTTAATGTGATTTACCAAAATTAATTGAAATCTGAACTACAAGTGTGTTATAGTTTGGTCACAAAATTAGAGAAAAACCATATAGACGTAGTATATATTGGTTCTAAATTTCACCCTAAAAGTTGGAAAATTCACCCCTTTGCTATGAATGGTCACGCGGCCCATTTTGGCCTTGTTTTAAAAAACAAATAAATCAACAAAATTAAAAAAATGGAAATCCTATGGGAACCTTCCTTTCTAGGGAAAATCATAAGATTGCAACACAACTGTTTTGAAAAAAAATGTCTTCATGAAATGGACAACCTTTTGTGAAGTTTCATGGCTTTCAAGCCAAATGACCAAGGTAGGCCATATCCATAGCTAGGTTTGTCCTATCATAGTCAAAATAGATACAAACATGGGTTCTAACATTGTAAATAAAATTGCCAAAATAGGATTTTAGGATTTGCTGAATTTTTTTATTTTATGTTTTAGTGCCGAAATTAAGATTTTTGTGAAGCAGGTACCACAAATAAGATTGCCAATTGTACTTTCTCAATTTTCACACAATATATATCATATGGGAGGCACAATACGTGAAATTTTAGAATTTTTGAGCTTTTTAGCTATATTCCATGCATTAAACGATCTTAATGGGATTTACCAAATTAATTGAAATTTGAACTACAAGTGTGTTATAGTTTGGTCACAAAAAAATTTGGTTCAAATTCAAAAATGTCTTTACATAAATCGAGGCAAATTCAAAAAAGAACAAATACATTCTTTAGTTCAAATTCAGCACTAGCGAGGTGGGACTAAACAACTACCCCATGTGACTGAACATCGGGAGAGACTAGAGTGCGCCAGTTCGCGTCAGAGCACTGTAAATTAGCCAAAATTAAATAATGTTAGTAAAAATCTTATTCCTATTATTCGAATTAGTTTTTCGAGTTGCATCTCTCTTTCAAATGGAATGGTGCTGGATGTGGGACGTTTAATTAAGTTGAAATATATTTATAATTTTATCACATCCATCCATAAAATACAAAAAATATCCATGGTTAACCTTCGCTTCATTCTGAGGTCAAATAGGTTTCGAATGTCTATTTGACCTCAAATAGATTTCAGAAGTCTACTTGGCCTCAGAAGAGCACCAAGTAAGCCATGTTGCAAAGCCAGTGCACAGTCATGTTTATAAACCAGTGGTACACACTCTAAACTAGCAAGGTGGGACTAGCATCCCGGCCGGCGCACAATTCTGTTTTCGATAGCTCAATATTGCGCGCAACGCGTATCTCGGTCATTTGTTTCCTTGGTTGAAAGGTCATGATTTTCCGTTGAACGAGTTGAAAGTTCAACGCGTTCCGTTCAACTCGTTGAATGTGTTGAACGCTCAACTCGTTCAACGGCAAATCCTAGCGTGTATGTCATTCCTTCGTGTAGTGAGTGTAGTGGTGGGTGTATGTGCGTGTGTGTGCATCTTTCTTGTAGTTGTAAAAAAAAGGTGTTTGTGCGTGTCAGCGTGTGTTTTGACATTTGTGTCCGTATGTGTAATTTGCTATTCATAATCATTCGAGCTTAATCCTGTTTATTTTCATGTGATCATAATTATGTAAGGTGCACATGGACATACACACCACCGCACGTTAAAAAGAGATGGATATGACTGATTGATTTGTCATGTCAAAGTTGTCAACATCTACTTTCCAGTGCCTCTCCCTATTATTCTTGTGGAGTCCAATCGCACGGGCCCGGCCATCCAATTAACGACCTCTAATCCCAACCTACCTACACATTTGACCAGTGACAGTGACTGTTGCTCCTACTCCATGCATGCACATGATAGGCATGATCTCCCTCACTCACTCAGCTGGCACCTTTGGGAGACCCTTTAAAATCAATCTATATTCATAAGCTCATCAATGTGACTTCATGTGTAAGGGAAGCAGTTGGTGCATGAATGGAAAGAGGAAGCAAAGGAACAAAAACAAAAAGGAGATCACTTTACCATGAAGGAAATTCTTTTATAGTGCTGAAGTGTGCATGCATTATCTATAAACATAATAATTAGTTACGCTCTAGCTAAGCTTGTTCTACAATGTACTACAACATGCATGGTATTGTGATGACTGTTGAACACCATATAACACTCAAGTACCTTAATTTGCTTATTTGTATGTCGATGTATACAAGGATGAATTCATCAATATATGTAGCATCAAAAGTGAAGGAGTGGATGTGAACAAAAAATCTTGTACATGGGGGAAATAATTTCAAGGAAAAAATACTACCTTTAACGTATATATATACTTTTATATGTATATCTGTATATGCATGTACTCCTAGGCACGATCCATAGGAGGTGGGCCCCAACAGTCATCACTCAACTTGGAAATCCAGTAAAGGCAAGGATGACACGTCTTTCATCAGCTCCTCCAAGTCCCACTCGCCCATCACCACATTCCTGCTCATGTGCTGCTGGTGACCATGCTGCTCCCAGTAGGATACCACACTGTTGACATTGTTCTTGTTGTTGTTGTTGTCAGTGATGTTGCTGCTCAGTCTGGTTGCCTCAGCAGACGTGTTAACCTTTCTATGGTTGTTGTCACTGTTACCATTTGAAGTCATTAGGGTCTGATCTTGTAATGCTACTGCCATGGGCTCTAGCAGAGGGGGAACGTTGAAGAGGACACTATGTTCGCCTCCTCCGCCTACGATTGCTTCTTCTCCCATGAAGCAGCCGCTTCCTCCTTCCATTGCAATCCCATGGTGGTAGTAGCTACCACCATGCAATGGTGAAACCTGGTTAAACGATGCATGGTCGTCGAAGAACGATGGGGCCGACATGTCGGCGGACGGCGCGACGCCACAGACTTGGTCGGGGAGGGGGAGGAGGAGGCCGCCGTAGCCCCTGGCCTCCGCCGCGGCTATCGTCGACCGCCGGCTCTGCTGCTGCATCGACGAGGACGAGGAGGAGGACGACGAAGACCACACACTCTTCATTCCGTGGTGCCCGCCGTCGTCTAGGCTGGTGAGGTCGAGGCAGCTGGCACTGCCGCCGTCGTGCTTGGGCTCCGGCGGTGACGCGCATTCCGTGGTCGCTGGAGACGAAGCCGCGGAGCTCATCTTGAGCCGCTTCTTGATGGTGGAGTTCCAGAAGTTTTTTATCTCGTTGTCGGTGCGCCCCGGCAGCCTGGCAGCGATCTGAGACCACCTGGAATAGCACGACGTAGATTTTATCGTAAGCAAACATCGATCGAGAGGTTGCTGTCAAAAAAAGTTACTACAAGCACACGTGTCTTCCTTTTGTTTTTTCCGGATACATGCATGTCTTCGCCTTTTTTTATGCATGCATGGCTAAAAACTATCTATATCTGTGATTATTGTTTAAAAAGACTGACTGGAAACTAAATCTAGTTCATTGACATGTCGTGATCACAATTTCTGGTAAGATGGAGATAAATCAAACATGATAACCGGCAAAGAAACATGCATGTCCATGTTAAACAAACGTACCCCTTTCATTGTGGTGATATTTTTTGGTTGTTTGAATGCCTTGATAACCAGCATCTTTCACTTGCAACCTTATATCGGTTATGCAATTAGGTGTGTCTATTCCAAGCAAAAATATCAAAACTCACTCGTGGTCAATTAACTTGGGAGATCATTTTAGTCATCCAACTCGAAAATGGTTTTGCTAATTTTAAGTCACATGATATCTTCTAATATCAGACATGTTTTATAATTAATTAATTAATTTTGATATATTAAAAATCACAGTCGACTAAGATATAGACGTACCCTCTATAAATACCCATTTAACCTACTGGTTTTTGTTGACCGGAAAATGTAGCAAAGTACACAGTAAGGAAATATACCACATAACTCATCATGAACAATAATTTCAAATCCATATGTAACCCTTAAAATTTATTAGAAGAATTGTTGGTTGAATTAGCTTTGTTATGTTTTACTTGATGGTAGTGGTCTCTGTACCTAGGACGTTTATAAATGTATACAAACAAAGACAACAATGTGTTCTATTTTCACTCGGAGCGGACAACAATGTGTGGTTCCAAAGCAATGTTGAAAATAGAAGAAAGAAGAAGGCAATTATATCTTCCTACAATAATGTTCACCAAGTCAAAAGTTTCATAGCCACCAGTCCACCACTGAAGCTCTTTGCAACTATATGATGTACATATATTTTTGGATATTTGCAAATAGGGTGGGTATATAACTATGAACCCGAAAATAACAGTTACATATGTTAGCATTTCGGAAATGAAAAATCAAGGGAAAAGTATAATATGCAACATTCTGCATTCGCCTTGTTAACAACGTATACTCTTCATGGTGCGCGCGCATGAATGAGATGCACATATGGGTGATATAGTTCGGTCGTACCTGTTGCCAAGGATGGCGTGGAGGTTGACGATGAGGTCCTCTTCCTGCGGCGAGAAGGCGCCGCGCTTGAGGTCCGGGCGGAGGTAGTTGATCCACCGGAGGCGGCAGCTCTTGCCGCACCGCTGCAGCCCGGCGTTGCGCGCCACGTCGCTCCACGACCCCTGCCCGCTTCGCAGCATGTACGCCACCAGCCTCTCGTCCTCCTCCGGCGACCACAGCCCCTTCCGCAGCTTCGCGGCCGCTGCAGCACCCACATTGCTGTTTCCGGGCGCCGTCATGCCGCCACACTTCGTCGTCGGGCAGTCCACCGGCTTCCTCATTGGCCGGGCACGCGTGTACACCGACGATCTCACGCACACGTGTGTGGAGATAGATAAATTTATAGTTATGGGCTATATATAGCTACCTAGTTAGATAGAGATCAGATCGATCTCCAAGACAATTTGCTCATTCAATATGTGGGACTCGAGAGAGTATGTGTGTGTGATATATATGATGTGTGTATGTGTGTGCGTGCTATGTATGGAGTGAGGGGAGGAATGCAGGAGAAGGACGAGAGGATGAAGAAGGAGATGATGATATGATGGCGATGGTGACGCCGGTGTGTGCTTTGCTTAGAAACTGGACAACTAGACGGAGAGCAAGATCAAAGAGAAAGAGGGGGGGGGGGGGGGGGGGGTCCCTTCAAAAAAAAAAGGGAGGAAACTGCTAGGTGCACACACACCGTAGACTTGGAGATCTCTCACATGCTATAACCTAGAAGTTGGAATTTTATGCCATTGAATCTTAATGCAATAAAATTGTTACCATGGCCGTCTAACATCCGTCTCGATGATTTCTATGGTTCCTGCTTAAGCTTTGACAAACCTTCGTTGGATCCCAACCTGGTAGTTAACAAAAAATAACAAAAAAAATAACAGATATATGTGTACATATATATTAGGGAACAATGAGAGCTAAGGGTCAGTAAAACTATCTAAGGACTTGTGTGCGTTTGGAGCCCGATGGTCGGCTGACGGGCGAGCTTCCATGCACATGCATGCGAGGATATTGAACCGCCGGATGTTAATATCAATCTTTCAGTGTCGTAATCTAATTGATTTGAAAAAAATGATATGTTGCACAATTTTGGTAATTTTGTATGTTTATTCTAGTATCCCATCTGCTTTTGGCATATCCCGACACCTCTAGAATTTCATTTGGTGTACCTGAGATGGGTGTACCAAACATTTACATACTCTGAGAGGGGGGGGGGGGGGGGGGGTCTAGTCTTCTTGTCTTTGACTCCAGCTCTTGTTGTCTTTTTCCAATCCTCACTTCCCTTGAGCCACAAGGTTATCATGGCCACCTGAGGGGCAGGGGAGATCAGTTGAGGGGACAGAGATATACGCATATACATGCCCCTGTGTGGGGTTGTACATGTTTTGCAATGAAGCATAGCTAGCTAAGTCACATAATTGCTTGGAGTTCACATAATCCCACTCTTTCTCTCTCATATCTCAGCTTTCAAATGTCATCATAATCCACAGGGGCGTATATCAAAACAGTCACTATTATATGTGCATGCAATAACAGATCGAACGATGATGGAAGCTGTTGTAGTAAGCAGCAAAACATGCATGCGTGGAAGCCTTTGCATGGAGTGTACGTCTGGCGAACTGGCCCCTCTTCCTCTGCAAGGGAGCAGACTCAGACTTCATATCTCTCTCTCTCTCTCTCTCTCTCTCTCTCTCTCTCTCTCTCTCTCTCTCTCTCTCTCTCTCTCTCTCTCTCTCTCTCTCTACAATGAACAATAAAACGTACTGTTTAAATCAAAAGGAAAAAGGGAAAGAAAAGTTCATGGGTGTATACGGAGTAGTAGCTAGAGCTAGCTTGCAACTTTACAAGTTGGTCGTAGAATCGTAGTATATACATGGATGTGATCTTCTGAAGATTTGCCCACTTATCAGCTCTCGGTTGAAGCACAGTGAGCGACATGGTGGGAGTCTACTTCTCAGTGGCTGAACTATGTTTGCAAGCCTTCTAGATCAAGGCATGGCGTGATTCGTTCCGTTAGGGCTAGCAAAAAAATGTATATTTTCTCAAGGTGTCTGTACTTCGATTGGTGATTCGTTATGATGATTATGGTAATTATGTGGTTTACTGATTGTTGTAAATGAAGCCAACAATGTGGGCAGCTTGTTGCATGTACCTTCTTACAGATGTTCATGGACGCGTATCACTACAGGAATGGGTCTATGTGCCGACGGCCGCTTGCTACGCCGACGGCAATTTGTCGGGGCCGTCGGCGTAGCCTCATGCCAGGCCAGCCGGTCGAGCTGGCCGTCGGCACAAAGAATGCCGTCGGCGTAGTCAAATTAGGGCCGACGGCCACCGTCGGCGTAGGGTGGTTGTGCCGACGGCCCCCGTCGGCATAGGTGGGCCGTAGGCTAGCGTATGGGGCTACGCCGACGGCTTTGCCGTCGGCATACCTATTTTTTTCTGTTTTTCATTGAGTATGAAATAATTCGTATCTTTAAATCTGTAAAGCAAAATTTAACAAAGAAAATGTCTAAATTGATTAGAAAAATGAGAGGAATCCAAATATGACATCCATATAATCTTTTTCACCACGCATATGACTTTTTGTAACATATTTTTGGTACTTGCTTACTTAAAAAGTCATTTTTGGCACTTAAAAAATGGAAAATCATATTTATGAAAATCATTGTGGAAATTATTTTTGGCACTTAAACAATGCACTTATAAGGTGGTCTACTATTCTCTATCTATTTGGATGTTCCTATTTCGGTGAGCCGTTTTGATAGCTGCTTCACAAAAAACGACTGTTTTGACACTAATAAAATGAAAAATGGGTTTTTTATTCAACGAAAACCCTAAACCCCTTAGTCAATACTATTCTACAACCAAGATACACCAGTGTGTCAAATATTGCCTCATTCCGACATTTTTTGCTATGTTAAATGTCATACCCTAGCTCATTTCAGTCGAAAACCAGACATCTTTGTACCTCGTAGCTCATTTATGTGAAGGTTTTTTTATAAAAACCTCCATAACTCATGTTTATAATTTTTTCCAGATGGTAGGTCACATAAAAGGATGCTATGTGAAGGTTTTCCATTTTTTGATTTTTTTTTTTGAATTAGTTATGTCTAACCCTAGCCCGAAACCGAAACCGTAAACCCTAACGATAAACCTAAACCTAACCGTAACTTCGATCCAGCAAAAACCGTCAAATATCTCTAAAGAAAGTATACATTGTGGATCTAAAAGTGATTTTTTCAAAAAATCATGACCAAACTATGTGGCACTCGTAGTTCAAATCAGACCCACTTCCAGCGAAATCGGCAGGAACTTATCTGAATTGTTTGAAATATCTAAGTATGTTTTTATATCCAAACCCAGGGTTAAATACACTTATAATTTGGTATGCTATTTTCTATCTATTTGGATGTTTCTCTTTCGGTGAGCCATTTTGGTAGCTGCTTCACAAAAAAAGCCTGCTTTGACACTAAAAATGAAAAATGGGTTTTTTATTCAACGAAAACCCTAAACCCCTTAGTCAATACTATTCTACAACCAAGATACAACAGTGTGTCAAATATTGGCTCATTCCGATATTTTTTGCTATGTTAAATGTCATACCCTATCTCATTTCAGTCAAAAACCATACATCTTTATACCTCGTAGCTCATTTTTGTGAAGTTTTTTTATTAAAAACCCATTTTTTGAGTATTTTCCCAATTTTCTAAAACTATCAAGGTTTTTGTGATGCAAAAGATGATATGGATGAAATATTTGAATTCTTCTCATTTTTCTAATCGATTTAGACATTTTATTTGTCAAATTTCGATTTACGGATTTAAAGATATGAGATATTCTATATTAAATGTAGAAAGGGAAAAAATAAATTAAAATTCATTTTATTGTTATTTATTCAAAAATATTATTGTTTAATAATTACTATTTATTCAAATAAATTTTCAAAATTTAAGTTATAAAAAGTGTAACATCGTAACCCAGGGGTTAATATGATTGATATGATAATTATATCAGTAAGTTCTAATTTCTCATTTGGAAGCTAATTTGGATGGAACTCAGAAGTTAAGCGTGTTTGGGCTGGAGGATGGGTGACCGAATGGAAAGTTTGACCAAGGTAAGTAGTTTGACTTGGGATTATGAGTGGAATTAGAGTTTAAGTGTGTGGCTAAGTAGGAAATTTCAGAATAGAATTAAAAAATATAAGTAAAAATTTTAAAAAAATAAATAAAATAATGAAAAAATGAGGAAAAAAAATGCCGACGGCTTTCGCTACGCCGACGGCATTTTTAGCTATGCCTACGGGCTGATACGCCGACGGCCATACGCCGACGGCAGCCGTCGGCGTATACCTATGCCGACGGCAATTTGACCTACGCCGACGGCTTTTGTCCGTCGGCATATCCGCAGTTTCCTTTAGTGTATGCTGTAATCTGACAAGTTTTCCCCTCTAATTAGTTAGTTCTATAGGCAGACTATGATCTTGTAGAAAAACATCTAAGACGACGCCAAGTACTGAAGCATTTTTATTCCCATGCTTCACACTACACCCCAAAATTGAACCCCAGACAAACAAGCTGACCCGGAAAATAGTTTTCGGCGATAGAAAGTCAGTCTCGAAAGTGTTTTGCCGACCAACCTTGCCTGTCACCAAATTCCTGCCAGCAAAGGCCTTTCCCGGTCAACTTCTCTATACGGACCGACTTCCTGTTGCAAATGTAAGATGTTTTCCTGACCACCATATTTTCAAAACCAACGTTTGTTTTGCTGATGTTATAAGCAAGGTTTAAAATAGTGTGCTAAGAGAAATAGCGGCGGCTTTCTCCAGATGCTATACAAGTTATAGCATGTTAATAGCGTGTTATATTTAAATAGCATTTTGAAAAAAATATGAGATATAATATAGAAATAAAGAATTTTAACAAGAATAAATGATATATAGTCCAAAAATATAAGAATAATATATGCATAACCACATATAAAAATAGTTTTCCAATTATCTAGAAGCTTAACATCAACATCCCATGGGCCAACAACATATCATAAATTACGTATTACTAATCGTCGGTATTAGCGATGTCATCTTTCGATTTAGAAGAGGAAACGACAGTTTGCAGCTCATCACCATGATAAACAAAAAGCAACTTCTTCTTTTTATGGTGGAAAACTAGGGCCAATGGACACATAGGCTGGAAAAAAAATAGCGCGCTAAAGTTATGACATTTTAGCACGATATAGCATGATATTTCGTGAATAGAGTCATAGCGAGAAAAATCACTAAAATTTAGCATGGACCCTTCGAATATGTTATATCGTGCTATTACCATTGAAATAGCGTGCTATTTTTTCCATGGTTATAAGCGATAGGCAATAAAACAATGAACAAAAAATTCAATCCAATGGGGATACGAGATTGTAACGTGGAAAGCTCTTTCAAAAAGGAAGAGAAAAAAACCACGGGCGTCAGCCAGCAAATCTTCACTATAATCGGGTGAGGCTATACCGGGGATTTAAAACTTGTGACTTATCCCGTGCGGCGGCTTACAAAGTGTATTTATAGTGATCCTGACCTAATCCAGGTAGGTAACGATCCGTACCATACCGACTCGCTTGCTCCGTCAGAACTTAGTTGCCCTTTATCTGGATTTGGATCACAATAAAATAACACTCCACCTTGAGACAAATTCTATCTTGTAGCATGAAACGAACCCTCACCCTGAAACAATAAAGAAAACACTTTCGGCGCCAACTAACTCCTTGGACTAAACAGTAATACCAACTAAGCTTGAGCAAAGCTCAAACTTAGCAACAGGAACTGGCTTTGTCATCATATCAGCAGTATTATCATGAGTGCTTATCTTGCATACCTTCAGCTTACCTTGCACGATAATATCACGTACATAAATTTAACATCAATTTGCTTTGTTCTCTCATGGAATATCTAATCCTTAGTAAGGTAAATAGCACTCTGACTGTCACAAAACAGGTTAATGCAAATATCATCTCCACAAAGCTCAGCAACCCGACCTTTCAGCCAAACTGATTCTTTACATGCTTCAGCAATAGCCATGTACTCTGCTTCAGCCATGTACTGGGCAACAACTGGCTACAACGTTGCCCTCCAACTCACGGAAAAACCACCAACATTAAATACATAACCTGTGAGGTACCTCCTCTTATCCAAGTCGGCAGCAAAATTTGAATCCACATAGCCTGCGAGTCCCTCACCAGTCTTGCCTAAAATTTAAGCAAGCTTTGGATGCGCCACGAAGGTACCTGAAAATCCACTTAGCAGTTTTCCAATGTTCTTTACCAGGATTAGTCATGTATCGACTGACCAAACTCATAGCATATGACAAATCAGGACGAGAACAAACCATGGCATACATCAAGGAACCAACCACACTAGAATATGGTAATTATGTGGTTTACTGATTGATGTAAATGAAGCCAACAATTTGGGCAGCTTGTTGCATGTACCTTCTTACATATGTTCATGGACGCGTATGCTGTAATCTGACTATGATCTCGTAGAAAAACATCTAAGACGACGCCAAGTACTGAAGCATTTTTATTCCCATGCTTCACACTACACCCCAAAACTGAATCCCAGACAAACAAGCTGACCCGGAAAATAGTTTTTGGCGCTAGAAAGTCAGTCTCGAAAGTGCTTTGCCGACCAACCTTGCTTGTCACCATGTAATTTGTCCTGATGTTTCAAGGTCTCAAAAAAAGGGCGTGGAAACAGATAGAAACTCTTGAATGGAAATTGAAAAGAAATGTAGCCCCAGTTCCTTCGGAAATGGTAAGATCTTTGGCGCAAGAAGAAGGGGCGACCCATATCATCTTGACTTGGTTCTGCTTCCCCTCTTTTTTTAAGAATACCGAGTCGGGTTCTTCTACCAGTATCGAATAGAACATGCTGAACAAGATCTTCTTCATGGAAACCTGCTCGATTTAGATCGGGAAAATCGTACAGATTTTATGAAACCATGTGCGATGGCTCGAATCCATAGTCAATCCTACTTTCGATAGGACCGGTTGACAATTGAATCCAATTTTTCCCATTATTTGACTATCCATAATAGTGCGGAAAGAAAGCCCGGAGGAAGAGTGGCCTTGTGTTTCTCGCCCCTTTGCCTTAGGATTCGTTAATTCTCTTTCTCGATGGGACGGGGAAGGGATATAACTCAGCGGTAGAGTGTCACCTTGATGTGGTGGAAGTCATCAGTTCGAGCCTGATTATCCCTAAACCCAATGTGAGTTTTTTCTATTTTGACTTACTCCCCCGCCACGAGCAAACGGGAATGGATAAGAGGCTTGTGGGATTGACGTGATAGGGTAGGGTTAGCTATGCTGCTGGTGGCGAACTCCAAGCTAATAATCTGAAGCGCATAATTCCTGTCGGCAAAGGCCTTTCCCGGTCAACTTCTCTATACTGATCGACTTCCTGTTGCAAAATTGGGGCTTCCCCATTTCGAAAAAAAATGTAAAATATTTTCCTGACAACCATATTTTCCAAACCAACATTTGTTTTGCTGACCAACATTTTGTGCCCGCCAATAATCTTACGTTGTTGGTTCTGCCAACCAACTTCCCGATGGCCGTGTCGTGAACTTTTCTTGACTAACAGTCCGACGGTACTTTCTTTCCGACCAACTTTATGTCGGCTTGTCGTGAGCCTTCTCTGACCAACAGCCATACAATGTTTGTCTTACCCACTGTCCACACAATGTTTGTTTTACCCACCAGCTTGTTGTAAGGCCTAACATAAGCCTTTCCGACAATATGTATGACGAAGTACTAACTACCTACCATATCCAACACAAGAACATAACCTCAGCTCACACTTAAGTATATTTCAGATCTTCAACATTGGCCATTACCAACCAAATATCAACCAAACTTGAACATTTCACAACAAGCATGAATTTAAATTATCAATACACATATCCTCCAATAAGGCTTATTAAACCACAACTGATATCAGCATGCATTAATTCTCACTCATAAAAATTATTTATCTTTCCTCAACATAAGTACCACATACATCATGTTTACAAAATGAGAGGTAAAAGGCGCATGTCCAATGAGACACAATTTACATAAAACATACAGTTGATGCATATCGACGACTACTTGGTGGATTACATGTTGCGACACAAATTTTCCATGATAATTCATTATGTGAATAGGACACCTGCACACATAACTTAAAAACAGATGAGATTGGAAGGACAACAACTTATAGGACAACAACTTGCAAGGTAAGATATATAGGTTACACTAGAGTTTGTGATTGAAGGTGTGTGTCTAGGGCTGTAATGATACCTACAAATTTTCTTAAGTCGGTGTTCACATAGATGGTGGTTAAAATGATAAAATATGTTGTCAATCTAATAAAAAGCTAGGTATCACTTGATAAAACTACATCATAGAATTTTTTCACCCAACAATTTTTTTTCAATTGCCCTACACATTCTTCGATATCATGCATGTGCATGGCATTTCGATTCAAATGGTACAGTAATTAGCACCTAGGTATACTTTTGAGAATTTTGAGCCCCTCATATATGACAAACAAGATATCCTCCATGCAGTCGGACAAACACCAAAACCGAAAGTTGGAGATCCCAGAAGCCATGATGATGTTGGGCCAGAACTACCAGGGAGCTGACGACCCTGGACAGTTCAAGAGTTTGATCACTTCGTTCTCACTCATCGACCACAACTTGTTTCTCTTTCTGAAACTCGTCGAGATGTTGTTGTAGGGGAGAAGCCAAGATGGAGACTAGGTCTTAAACACTTTGCCTCCTTCCTTGAACCTGTTAAGGAGGGAGGCCTAGCCCATCTTCTAAGACGAAGAGAGTTGAGGTCGAATTAAATAAATAGGAGTGCTCTGGTGCTTTCCGAACAGTTATTTTGCATGAAAATTGAAGAATACTAACGTTTTTTTTATCAAAACTACTAACCCACCATGTGCTCCACACGAGAAAGAATTATGATCACAAACGTCGATGTGCTTTAATTTTCATGCAAAAATAACTGCCGGAAAGCACCAGAGCACTTCTCTTAAATAAATTAGTCAATAGAGGTAGGAGAGCCTCAAACCCATCTCCATCATCAGATGCGACATTTGGTGAAATCGTTAAAACCATTGATCGTTGCCCATGACTCATGTTGACTATTTTGTGAGGCCATGTAGCAAGAAGAAAATTTCTCCGTAAGTAAAAAGGAAGACATAAATCCTTGATTCTAGAGAAATCCCCTCCTTTTCGTGACCTTCATGATTTAGGCTTCTTGGTTAAACCTTGGACATATGCTAACAAGAAGTTGGGAAGAAGAAAAGAGACACGATAGAGTAGTGGCCTGCCCAACATGGCTAAAAAACTTCCCAACCCATCATTTATGGCACCTCACCTCCTCTTGCTTGATCCGGCCATTGTCATTTGTGTATACTATTTTTTGACATACTGCTCTCAATCCTGCTTGACATATCGACTTGTATGAAACCTATAGGAAAAGGAACATAGATTGGGCAAGCACATCGACATGCTTGGGACAAGCATAAATCAATTAAGAACCCGCGAGATGTTGTGATGGATCTGGTGGGAGTCATGGAGTGCCTTTAGTCCTCGAGCAAAAATTTGGGCTTGGTCAATGGTAGAATTGAGAAACTCGTAAGGAGCTATATATATCGCAAATTGGAGATGCCACTGACTATCACAACCAAAGAAAATGAAGAGTATTGAGAAAACTTTGGTGGTTTGGTAGAAAAATAAGAGATCTCTAGAAATAGTGATCACGTATTTTTGGTTGAAGGAGGGGAGACAAAAACACAAAGTTCTTCCATAGGAAATCCACATGGAGGAGAAAAAATTATACGAGATGTAACAATAAGAAGATGCAGAGGAAATGAGAGACATGACAACAAGCTTTTTCAGGATCTCTATATGACTAATCAAGAAGTTGAACCAAATTATTACCAACCCGGTAGAAACGAAAGTCGATAAAAGTATGAATGACTCCATATATGAAGAATTTTCGGATGAGGAAATAAGTACAAGCCTATTCCAGATTTTCCCTTTAAAAGCCCCGAGCACGGATGACTTACCTACACATTTTTGATACGTCGCAAACGTATATACTTTTCCAAACACTTTTGCTATTGTTTTGCCTCTAATTTGCATGATTTGATTGGAACTAACCCGGACTGACGCTGTTTTCAGCAAAATTGCATTTGGTGTCTTGTTTTTGTGTAGAAATAAAAAGTCCGCAGAAAATTCCCGAAAATTTGGAAAAGGATTTTTGAAGGAAATAAGCCACGGAGCCAGGAGGGCTCGCGGAGGGGCCACCCCAGGAGCAGAGGCGGGCTCCAGCCGCGAGTGGGCCCAGGGCCGCGGCCAGGGGTCGCCCCTGCCCCCTGGTGCGCCGCCTCTGGCCTCCCTTTGGCATATAACCTCCTCCAAACCTAAAAACGCGACCCCCCCTGAACACTTCTTCCAGAACCCATACGGAGCTCCGCCGCCACCTCAAAACCCAAATTCGAGGTTCAGGATCGCTGTTCCGGCACCCTACCGGAGTGGAGATCGCCACCATCGTCACCGTCAACGCCTCTCCATCAACCGTCCATGATTCCCCATCCATGTGTGAGTAGTTCCCTGTTGTAGGCAAGGGGATGGAAGGGATTGAATAAGATCACTCGTGTAATTCGATGCTAAATTGTTAGGGCATGATGCCTAGTATCCTCTATTTGGGTTAATTGTCGTTGTTGCCACTAGTTGTGCTTAATGCTTGACACTAGGGCCCGAGTGCCATGATTTCAGATCTGAACACGTTATGTTTTCATGAATATATTTGATGCTTTGGATCATATCTACTAGTTGTATGCACCCGTTGTTGTCCGGAACCGGCGACCCCAAAGTGACAGATTGGGGCATCAAAGGGAAAGGGTAGCAACTTGAGGGTTACATGTATTCACTGTGTGTTCATGCTTTGCTCCAGTGTTCTATTAAAAGGAACACCTTAATTGCCATTAGTTCCATTACTGGCCCGGCTAAAACCGGATGGCAGGACAAAAGATGTCGTGCAAGTTCTTATTGCAAGCACGTTCGGCTAAATTAGGAATACATGCCTATGATTGATTGATACTTGGGTGCTTTATTTTTGTTTGTTCGCGTTGTGCCCTGTTATAATTATTACATGAGATATCTTATTCATGCAACACCCGTCTATCCGTCCCTATGCCTACGGTGCTTTTAATCCTGCTGCTTACAATTATTACTTTTGCTATCACAATTGCCACTATAATTTTACTACTGCTGTTACTGTTCCACTTCTATTACCATATCACTGTTACTACCGATAAATTGCACCAAGTGAGTTCCTTTTCAGGTGTGGTTGAATTGACAACTCAACTGCTAAGGCTTATAAATATTCTTTGGCTCCCCTTGTGTCGAATCAATAAATTTGGGTTTTACTTCCCTCGAAGACTATTGCGATCCCCTACACTTGTGGGTCATCAAGACTATTTTCTGGCGCCGTTGCCAGGGAGCATAGATCTATTTATAAGGTCACCTCGGAGTTATTCTGTCTGCTGCAACTTATTCTTCATCATGAAGGATAAGCGTGATCCTAAGTTTCCGATACTACCTTCCACCACAAGGCAAGGTACTGCTCTGAGCTCTAAAGCTGCTTATGATTCACATACTGTTATGAATAAGCTTGTTACACCACCATCACACCACCACACTTCACGTGTTGCTTCTGCTGGTTCTGTTACTGTGCCTGATGAATTTGATGATGCTTCTACTGTACTTGATGAATCTGGTTCATCAAGTCCTTTTCTGGATACTCTTGTTGCTAAATCTAAAGAAGTTGAGTCTACTGAAATTTCTAATAAAATGTCATTACACCTGTTGTCTCTCCTGAGTGAGAAAATTATGGAAGTAGTTACCCTGATGATGCTTATAATGATGTTGATGATGAGTTTATTAGAGAATGCATGGACTGTGATACTTCTAATGATCCTGATGCCTTAAAAAGATTGCTTGAAAAACATGCTATGAAAAATAAGTTTGTTTCTGATCCTGAGTTTACCACTTCTCCTATATGCATTAAATATGATGATTTTGATTTCTCTGTTGATCTTTCACTTATATCTAATGTTGAATCTGAGCCTTTTTGTGGAACTGAAAATGATGATGCAATAAAACATATGAATAAGCTTGCTTCACTTAGTTCTTTATTTTCTAATGATAAGAAGATACAACGTTACTATTTACTGAAGTTGTTTCCTTTCTCATTAAAAGGTGATGCTAAGATGTGGTTTAATAGTTTATCTTATGGTTCTATTAAAATCCCTCACGAATTGCTTGATGTCTTCTTTGCAAAATATTTTCCTGCTCACATGCAGCATGCAGCTCTATAGAGAATTTACAATTTCGAACTATTGGAGGATGAGCATCTCCCCAAAGCTTGGGGGAAATTTTGTTCATTACTCAGAGCTCGGCCAGTCCATGAGATACCGAAGAATGAGCTTACTGATATATTTTATAATGTACTAACTGTTGAATCTAGGATGTACCTAGATAGTTGTGCTGGCTGTATTTTCAGGAAAAGAACTCAAGATGAAGCTAAAGAATTAATGGCTAAAATAGCTCAAAACCATAATGATTGGATGATACGTTGCAAACGTATCTACTTTTCAAAACACTTTTGCTATTGTTTTGCCTCTAATTTGCACGATTTGATTAGAACTAACCCAGACTAACGTTGTTTTCAGCAGAATTGCATCTGGTGTCTTACTTTTGTGCAGGAATAGAGAGTCCGCAGAAAATTCCCGGAAAATCAGAAAAAGGAGTTTTGAAGGAAATCAGCCACGGAGCCAGGAGGGCTCGCGGAGGGGCCACCCCAGGAGCAGGGGGCAGGTCCCAGCCGCGGGTGGGCCCTAGGCCGCGGCCAGGGGTCGCCCCTGCCCCTGGAACATCGCCTCTGGCTCCCCTTCGGTATATAGACTCCATCTGACCTAAAAGTGATACGCCCCGAACGCCTCGACCAGAAACTTTACGGAGCTTCGCCACCACCTCGAAACCCAAATTCGAGGTCCAGGAGAGCTGTTCCGGCACCCTGTCGGAGTAGAGATCGCCCCCATCGTCACCGCCAATGCCTCTCCATCAACCATCCATGCTTCCCCCATCCATGAGTGAGTAGTTCCCTGCTGTAGGTAAGGAGATGGAAGGGATTGAATAATATAACTCATGTAATTCGATGCTAGATTGTTAGGGCATGATGCCTAGTATCCTCTATTTGTGTTAATTGTCATTGTTGCAACTGGTTGTGCTTAATGCTTGACACTTAGGGCCCGGGTGCCATGATTTCAAATCTGAACATGTTATGTTTTTGTGAATATAATTGATGCTTTGGATCTTATCTACTAGTTGTATGCACCTGTTGTTGTCCGGAACTGGAAACCCCAAAGTGACAGATTGGGATATCAAAGGGAACGGATAGTAACTTGAGGATTACATGTATTCACTTTGTGTTAATGCTTTGCTCCGGTGTTCTATTAAAAGGAACACCTTAATTGCCATTAGTTCCATTATTGGCCCGGCAGAAACCGGATGGCTGGACAAAAGATGTCGTGCAAGTTCCTGTTGCAAGCACGTTCGGCTAAATTAGGAATACATGCATATGATTGATTGATACTTGGATATTATTATTGTTTGTTCGCATTGTGCCATGTTATGATTATTATATGAGTTATCTTATTCATGCAACGCCCATCTATCTGTCCCCGTGCCTATGGTGTTTTAAATCCTACTATTCAAGTCTATTACTTTTGCTGTCATAATTGCTTCTACAATTTTACTACTACTATCACTCTTCTTCTATTACCACCATACCGATGTTACCACTGATAAATTGCACCGAGAGAATTCCTTTTCAGGTGTGGTTGAATTGACAACTCAACAGCTAAGGCTTATAAATATTCTTTGGCTCCCCTTGTGTCGAATCAACAAATTTGGGTTTTACTTCCATCGAAGACTGTTGCGATCCCCTACACTTGTGGGTCATCATTGGACCATTCCTGAGCCTCCTCCATTAACAACACCAAAGAAAAGGGGAATACTTTTCTTAAATCCAGAAGATATGCAAGAAGCCAAGAAATCTACCAAAGAGAAAGGTATTAAAGCTGAAGATGTAAAGAAGTTACCTCCGATTAAAACTCTATGTGAGCCTACCACTCACCCTCCTATGGTACAGTTACACTCTCTTCATGACTTTAATGCTAGTGATGTTCCTTATAGGAAGCCTCCTGATCAATGTTTGGATGAATTTGATAACTCTATTGCTAAGCAAATTCATTTTAACACACAAGTTCAAGAACAGTTGAATAATAATTCTTGTGTTATTAGAAACTTGCATACTATCTTGGAAAAACTGCTAATGATGTTAAAGGTCTTGTTAAGCATTTTCACATGGTTCAAACTCAACTTGAACAAATTACTAAAGTGCAAAAAGATTTGCTTGCTGGTATTCCTATACTAAATAAAAAAAACTTGTGGTGTAATAACTAGAGGTGGTACTACAACTCAAGACCCTCTATACCCTGAAGGACATCCTAAAAGAATTGAACAAGAGTCTCGGTTAGCTGAAAACAATATTGCTAGTCCTCCTAAAAGGAAAAAGAAAAAGAAGAAACATAAAGAAGTAGGAGAGACTAATGAGCTAGAAATTGATAAAGAACCTGTCTTAGATAATCCTAATAATATTTCTATCTCTGATGCTGAAACTGAAAGTGGTAATGAACTTGAAAATGATAATGATAAAACTGAAAATAGGAGGAAGAGCTTGCACCTCCTGTTGCTAGAAAGCATGGTAAAGAGAGAGAGCCATGGGTTCAAAAACCTATGCCTTTCCCTTCTAAATCTCACAAAACTAAAGAAGAGGAGCATTATAATAAATTTTGTGAGTGGATGAAGCCTCTCTTTTTGCAAATTCCTTTGACTGATGCTATTAAATTGCCTCCTTATTCAAAGTATATGAAGGATATTGTTTCTAATAAGAGAAAGATTCCTAATGAGGAGATTTCTACTATGCTTGCTAATTACTCTTTCAATGGTAAGATCCCTAAAAAGCTTGGTGATCCAGGTATACCCACTATTCCTTGCTCCATTAAAAATAATTATGTTAGAACTGCTTTATGTGATCTTGGTGCAGGAGTTAGTGTTATGCCTTTTTCTCTTTATAAGAGACTCTATTTAGACAAGCTCATTCCTACTGATATTTCATTGCAAATGACTGATAAATCTACTGTTGTGCCAATTGGCGTTTGTGAGGATGTTCCCGTTAAAGTTGCCAATTGTTTAATCCAAACTGACTTTGTTGTGTTGGAAATGCCCAAAGATGAGACTGTTATTGATTGCAACAAAGGGAAAGTGACTTTTCACGTTGATGATAAAGAGCACACGGTATATTTTCCAAAGAAGGTTGATAATAAATATGGATTGAATTCAATTGAAAATATTGAGGCCATCAAGATTGGAGCTATTGATTGTCCTATTCTTATGCATCATAGAAAATATGAAACTGTCATGATTGGGACAATGCCTCTAAGTTATGAGGTAACGTACTTACTTTATGGATATCAAATTCTTTATGATATATAAATTTGGTGTGGTGGCAAGATTGATCAACCTTGCTAACAAATCAACTTTAATCATATAAAGATTTTGATTACTATTTGTTTTAGCTCCTGTTATTCATCTTCATCATTCTATAATTTTTATTTTATTCTTAGTTTATCTCCTTTAATTGTTATTTTTGAGTTTTATTCATTTATTTTAATCTCGAAAGGGATTCAAATAAAAAGTTGTCAAAAAATTCTAGAAAAATTACACGAATTTTTATATAAAAAATGAGCCACATGAGGCCTAGGAGCTGACCAGGGGGGCCCACCAAAGGCAGGGGCAGGTCCCACCCGCGGGTGAGGGCCTGTCCGCGGCCACAAGCCGCCCCGGCCCTGTGGAGGGCCCTGATATCTACTACACGCTTCTATTCTTGTAGACTTGTTGGGCCTCCAAGCGCAGAGGTTTGTAGGACAGCGGCAAATTTCCCTTAAGTGAGTAACCCAAGGTTTATCGAATCCACGGGAGGTAGAGGTCAAAGATATCCCTCTCAAGCAACCCTGCAATTAAGATACAAGAAGTCTCTTGTGTCCCCAACACACCTAATACAATTGTCAGTTGTATAGGTGCACTAGTTCGGCGAAGAGATGGTAAAATGCAAGTGATATGGATGGTAAAAGGTGATTTTGTAATTCTGTAATAAAAATGGCAGCAAGCAAACAAGTGACAAAAGTGACTAAAAACGGTGTATCAATGCTTGGAAACAAGGCCTAGTGTAGCATACCTGCACTTAAAATTAGGCAAGATCCCTGTGTATAGTGCAAACCCCTGGATCGATTCATTTGCACACACAGTTTACGATGAAATATCACAACAATGTATCAATTATTACAGGCGAATCCAGACTTAGGAAAATATTCGATTACAACTTTGCATAGCACGAAGCTAGCTGGAAAGAGTAAACAGAGGAAAACATTATTCTGCATGGAGTCTCCATCATCTTCATGTAGCCACAGGCGAAACATGTCGGTTGCAGACTCGAAACCCTTAAACGATCGTCACTCATCGTCAGAACAACCTGCAACATTAAAAATGTTGCAACAAGGTGGGTCAGAACCATATAAAATGGAACTGGCAAGTGACACTTTGTGGACTCATAGAGGAAAACTCTAATAACCTATATGCATATTTGGCTTGTGGAGTTTCGAAGGCTATTTTGCATAAAGCCAATTTTTCATATCTCTTTTCAAAACACTTTTTCATCTAAACGAGACAAGTGTGGCATAAAAGCCATTGTCTCAACTACCCTTGTTCACCCATCAAATTTTTACTTAGAGAAATTAGAATGATGAGATCCTCCGTTGACGTCCTCGTCCAGCTTGCTCAGAAATTGTCCGTAACCGGGGACACGGCTAAGTACTTAGATTGACACTCTGCAGAGGTTGTGCACTTTCACCATAAGACTCCATCAACCCATTCTGACCTTGACCTTCTTGAAGTGAAAAGGAAAGGAGAGGATGGAGACGAGACTTTTCCGAAGTATTTTCCCGACCACTGCCATCCTGACGCGCTCCACCTACATTCCTCTACCACCACCTGTCAGGCCGGGCCGGTTCCATACAACATACTTAGTCAAGCCAGAGCCCATATGACATATGGCTGCACGGTAAGCTAACTAAACTCGGAGTAACATCGGTCTCTTTGTCCCTGGGTGGCCATCCACAAGTGCACATACTCGGGTAAAACCATAGACATGGCCCCGAGTAGCCACTCAACTATAAACCTCCATCCACATACCACATCCACCCAGGAGTTTCTTTAACTTAGTAGAATATTACTTTTTCACAAAATAGCATTTAGCATAGCATTTCCATAATTCTACCAAGTTATAATAGGATTCTAGACCAACTAGTATAGGAGTACTATTCTAAATAGTTTTAGCATAGCAATACTAATAAACCTATCATGCAATTTTCTAAGTAAAAACTACAACATGCATATATCAAATTAATAGGACAAAGATATGCAAGTGTGCCACTTGCCTTGGCAACAAGAGTGACAGGAGTAGCAACCACCAAGGTCTTCGTGACTCTCCGAATAATCTAACAAAATTGCAAACACCCAAATAAACATACAAATCCACACATGTGACAAAACAAAAATTATGCCATGCATGAATGTGCAAAAATTATAACAACACAAATATAAATTTACTTTCTGTTTTCTGGTGGTACTATATGCATGATGCCACAAAACAAATTTTAATAATTTACTTAATAGGAATAATTCCAAAACACTCAATAAAGGTAAAAACACAAATTCTAAAGTTTCTACATAAAAACATTTTAATAAAAATATGATGAACATGCTACTGGACAGAGGACTTCATTACAAAGCCTCTGCAATTTGAAACACTCAATTTGGATTTGTAAAACTCATTTTATAGACAAAACAAGATTTTAACCATTCTGCAAATAACAAGTTTTTGCACGATACAAAAATTAACAAAAACTATACTACTGGATTCTACTCATTTTTCTGTATCCATAGACATCAAAATCACTAAATTCGGAGTTGTGGTTCAAAAGATATGGAATTTCTAAGATTGAATGATTTTCTGTCTAAAAACAGAAAAACAGATAAATAGAAAAAAAAAAGAGCAGGCGACGTGGCGCACTGCGATTGGCTGGTACCGATTCGGGACGGATCGGGGCCATGAGCCGTTAGATCTAGATCTACGGCCGAGATTTGCAAATACTACTTCGGGTTTTAAAAACAGAACGCGCCGGCGGCGGGCTAGGGTTCCGGCGTGCGTGGGGACCGACGGCGGCGACGGCGTGGCCACGGACGTTCCGGCGAACCTAGATGGCTACGGAGAGGGGTTTCGGTACCTTTGAAGAGAGGAGGACGAGTCGGAGCCAGTGGCGAAGCGGACAGCGACGAGGTGCTCCGGTGCTCCCTCAATTCCTCGCCGGAGTTGGGGGAGGCGGCGGCCGGGCGAGGTCGATGATGCACGCGTCGACCTGGGGATCAAAACGAGGCCGCGATGTGTCAGAATGATGCGCGGCGAAAGGAGGGAAAGGTAGGAGGTGATGGGAGGGCGCGGGGTTGGCGGTCTTCACCGGAATGGAGCTCGACGGCGGCGACGGACGGGCGGGACAGCGAGCACGAGTGGGGGCAGCCTAGGGGCTCCCGGGTGGAGTGGCTTGGGGCAAACGAAGGAGGAGAGGGTGGGGGTTAAGATGGGCGTCGTGGGAGGGGGGTGTGGCTTGAAGGCCGGATTGAAGGGGGAAGTGGTGGTGGCACTTTCGGCCATTGATGGCCACGAACGGGAGGGAGAAGGTCGGATGACATCAGCGTGACGTCTTCATTTTTTTTGATTTAATCCTTTTTTGAAAAAGTTTAATATCTTTTAAAATATAAGTCCAAAAATTATGAAATAAATTTCTAAAAGTTTGAAATTAAAAACTCTACCAGAAAGTATTATTTGGAAAATATTTTGCACTCTTTTTTTTACAGGAATGCCACTGGCATTTAAATGGCCTTTAATTGGCATTTTACTTAAAAGAAAGTATAGATAAAATTATTTCTGTTTTTAGGGCAAAATAATTAATCACAAATTTTTAAACCAAGATCAAATTATATTTAAATATTTTTCAAACAATTTGAGAAAATACTTTTTAGGAAACTTATTGCAAATAGAACACTTTGACACTATGCTTGGCCATCAAATACATCCATAAAAGTCAAAATATTTAAGAGAGCATAATAGACCCCTTTTTATCATTTTCTCAAATAGGGTTTAAAGTGGAAATAGAATTTTCAACTTTGAAATTTCAAATGCAAGCCAAGAAAAAGATGAATGCATGCATGATTTTGGATTTCCAAAACAAAATATAATAATTTTCAAAAAGTTTTTGATTTTTCTGATTTTTCAAAAATTTGAAAATCTTGGGATGTTACACCTAGGCTTCATACTTTGACTAGTGACTACTCTCAACATCATTAACATAATTAAACACATAATAGTTCCACAAAAACACATGCATGGTAGACGTTACTCGGAGATCATTCTTTCGTGGATCAAATAGGATGAGAACGTAGGGCTACGAAAATCACACCTTAAAGTTCGTATTCCACATCTATGGACACTTCATGCTGTCACTATCCGCATCCAAAGATAGTACTAACAAACACCACAACATATTTCTTGAATAGTCTCTTTCTTCAATGACACAAGCATCAAGAAACCTCATAATCTATTCAATCCAACAATAATAAAGAACAAACTCATGATGAAGATCCTTCCAATCTATTATCCATAGAGTCACACATGGCACCCACACTGTCAACGAGATACCGTGATCACAACGGTGACTCCGGAAATTGTACTAAATAACATCACTTGAGCAAAATCATATCCATTACACATAGGGAAACATCATGTATTCAACTATACTAACAAAGCGCATGATCACAACGAAGATCACATCATGGGAGAGAGAGATAACCACATAGCTACTTGTATAAGCCTCAGCCCCGGTGAGGGACTACTCCCTCCTCATCGCGGGAAGCAGCGGTGTCGATGGAGATGGCTCCGGCGGTCGATCCCCCCTCCGGCAGGGTGCCGAAATAGGATCAATCTGACCCCCGAAACTTGTCGGCGATGGCGGAGGAGCTCTGTTGCGTATTTGGGAAAATCCTTCGGGGGTTAGGGTTTTTTTCATCGGGGATGATTTTATAGGCGTCGGAGGCGGCCGAGGGGGTGCCCACAGGGCAGGGGCGGGTCCCACCCGCGGGCTGCCCTAGGTCCGCAGTAGGGGGCCGCCCCTGGCCTGTGGGTGGCCCCCAGGTCGCCCTTTTGGCTCCGGTCTTCATTTGTCCAATAAAAATCCCCGTAAATTTTCGTCCAATTCCGAGAATATTTTCAGAAGTAACTTTCTGCAACAAAAACATGACAAAAACAGGGAACTGGCACAGGGCATCTTGTCAATAGGTTAGTTCGACAAAATGCATAAAAATGATGTAATATGATAGTAAAAACATGTGACAACATCACAAAACTAGCATGGATCAATCAAAAATTATAGATAAGTTTGACACGTATCAGGCCCCACCAGGTAAGTAACCTTCCTCCTCCTCCTTCCTTTCTCCCGAAAAATCACTTTGCCACTTCCCAAACTCGTGTTCTTGTTGCTCTTGCTTGGATTTTTCGATCTCCTTGTTTAGCCCACCATTCTTTTTGAAATTTGGAGCAAAACTTCTCCGGTATGTGACTCCTCCAATTAGAATCTTGAATGGTTTTGTATATGTTGA
Organism: Puccinellia tenuiflora; assembly: GCA_012064385.1. NCBI lineage: Eukaryota > Viridiplantae > Streptophyta > Magnoliopsida > Poales > Poaceae > Puccinellia > Puccinellia tenuiflora. The sequence goes on from QRDG01000338.1 coordinate 697,341, forward strand.
GTATTTTGCTGTTGTAGGTGACTATTTATATGAACTTGCATGTTTGATTTACAATTTGTTAGATGGTTTTGATGCATGTGTTAGTTGTTATAGAGTTGCTATGGTGGTTTAATGCACTTACTATGCTTTAATTTCAAGTTTTATGTGGTTTGTTTAAAAAATTCAGAAAAAGAGAAGATGCCCAAGTTCAATTTAGGTGGGTTTTTTAAGAAGAAGGAACCCTCTTTTCATCGAGAGACGAGAGGCTCAAGCTCCAGCCAACCAATGAGACCCTCATACAACGAAGAATTAGAGGAGAATGGTGTAATTGAGCTTGGTCGAGAATCTGATCTTTGTCCATCGATGTACCCATGTTCTCAATTTCTACATGCAGCAGGTATACTCGGTGAAGTTACAAACTTAATTACTAATGCACATTTGAGTACCATTGTGCTTGTGGAGAGGCCTCAATATTTGAAGCTCAACAATATCTTCGTGCAACGCTTTAATTTTATTAATGATAAGTATCACCCAAGTGTGGAGTTCATGCTTTATGAACAACCTTGGAGAATGGATTTGTCTGAGTTTTGCAGGGCCATAGGTGTGCCAGCTGAAGGGCTCACTAGCAGGATAAATGAGCAGCCTCGATACCTCAGAGAGCTCTACGCTCGTCTTTGTTATGACGATTGGAGGGAGTCAGCACGCAGTAAATTTGGTAGCATTCAGTTTCCCGCTGCGAGGTATTTTGGCTATCTTATAGCTCGCTGTATCCTTGCTAGGCACAACACTAGTAACATTTCTGGTCCTGATCTTGCTATTTTCTCAGCTGCAATTGATAGCAATGCAATGTATATATTGGTGCTCTTATTGCTGGTCGTCTTAGCACTAATAATAAGAGGGGGCCTATTTATGGAGGCATCATTGCCTCAATTATGCTTTCTTTTATTGGGTTGCCCATTAGAGAAGATGATATTGAGATGCATGTTTCTAGGCTAGACCTTGCTACAATGAAGTCTCACCATTTTGTTACTGTAGCGCCCTGACCCCAGAGCTATACAGTGAAACGTTGTGCAACCGGTCATGCTACACAATCAAGGGTTACTGGGGTTACCAATCCCAGGCCAAAACACATTGGCAGGCGTGCTCGGAATACATCATCGGCACACAACACCTCGATCATGCCATAAGCTCAGACATCGCTTTCACGTATAACAAAGAGACCAAGACTGCGGAACAAGTGGCACATCACAGACTCTACGACACAAAGATATCATAGTTCAACTCATATAATTGAGAAAGATAGCAAATGACACATCAGAGGTCACTGACCCATCATTACAACAGCGGAAGCAAATTAAAGTTGTCTAAACAACAAGATCCAAATTATGCCCTAAGAGGCCTACAGATAAACATCCCGTGCCAGCCTGTTCCATGACGTCCCAAGCTGCCACCTGGGAACCCCAGACTACTCGTCGAAGTCAACGTAGAACCCACCTTCCAGTTCGGTGGCGTCCTCCTCTGAAACAAATAATAATCAACAAAGCAAGGTTGAGTACGACGTACTCGCAAGAATTAGTAGGGCGATATAGGCCCGATGCTGACGGAGGCTTTAAAGCTGTATAAGTAGTTGTTTTTGCAGAAAGCTAGTTTTTATCCTTCCGAAGACTAAGACTCATGGCATCGACTACTCAGAGGTTTTCATAAGGGGATAAGATAGTAAACTTTTCTTCTTCGGTTCCCATGGAACCTACATCATTCAGAATCACCACTTATCTTCACCAAGGCACTCCCTCGAATCTCCCTCGAGGAAATGAACCTTTTATCACACATTGATTATGCAACCTTTAGCTGCCATATCAATTAGGTTAAGGTTCTCTATGATCTTACCTATCTCACCAAGATTTGTCCATAACCGTGGACACGGCTTTTCGAAAAGATTAAACCCTGCAGGGGTGTACTGTTTTTACCATTGGTACCGTCCGACCCCTTGCCTATGCAATTAGGTCTCTTCCGGGGAAAGCCGGCAGGGCGGGCGCGGTTAAACCTTTACAAAGCATGAGACTATCCAAGGGCCGTCGTGACGACAGGACAAGTTCAGCGCCTATTTCAACACCCTGCCCCATTGCCACTCCTATCATCATCATCATCTTCTTCTTCTTTTTCATCCATCCAACTCACACGCAAATGGAAAGCGCAAACTAGAGGACCCTTGGATACGCCCGCACTAATTATTCGGTTAGTAAGGAGCCCATACTCCCACCTTTGGAAGCACGCTCGGTTCTTGGTTCGGTCGATAAGCACTCACACCTAGGCGGCAAGAATGAGGAAAAACACCAACAACCTTGTTGGCAACTCATCCAAGCCTTTTAGCAATTTAATTAGTAACACAAGTTTCCACCATTGTCCGAACATTCAATCCACTTCACAATTATGGAATTTATTCAACGGACAACTTAAGCATTCGGCTAAGCAGGCTAAGCATATCTAAGCATAACATACATCAGATATAATTTATCTCAGGCCAACACATCAAGCTATGGTTCATAGGTAGGGAAACATAGTAATGGTTCAGGGAACATGCAAGTTATAGGAATTCTATCCACTGAACAAAGTTGTTGCTAGAATCGAATGCAATATTATGGTGGATAAAATACTTGTGCTAATAGGATGAGATATGCCAAGAAGGTTAGGTTAGCTCTTGCCTTGTTGATAACGATGGTCGCACTGGTTGTCGAGGTATTGTGGTGGAACCTCGACTCCTGAATCTACCGAAACACAAACAATACAGGAAAGGAAATAAATAACACGAATACAAAGTGCAATGCACAATCATGATGAGATGGTCATATTATGCATTGAAAAGGTATTGGGCATGTCCCACAAGTTAAATGGAACCCCTAAATTAAATATAGCAATTAACGGGTCAAAACTCCATATTTAACATAGTGAATTAATTAATTACTCAACATGTCCAGTACTAAAATATGATGTCTACATGCATGATATTGACATTATTAGATAGATATTAATCCACTGATCATTTTGGTACTTCGTTTGCAATTTTCCGATTAACGATGATTAAATGGTGATTTAAACGGTTATGCAATTTAAATCATTTTAACCAATTCGAAAATGACATCAAAGGAAAAGTTATTATCATGCTGTGATTTTAACATAGATAGATAGCATTTGAGTTGCTGATCAATTTGATATATCATTTGCAATTTTTGAATTAATATTCATCAAGTTATGGTATTTTTAACAAATGATTTAATTCTGCCATTTTATCTATTTTTAATAAACAGCACCAAAATTAAATCTACAACTCTCTAAAAATACATAAACTTGTAGTGGGTTGCTTACTGAACATTTTGAGCTATTAAACATAATTTTTGTGTAAATAAAACTCAAGTTATGAATTATCTAAAATTGGAATTTAAATCTGCCATTTTAATAACTTTAACTAAACAGCAAGTTAAATCTTTATTATTACATGGAAAATGGAACTAGCATTTAGATGTTGTTTTCCTGAACATTTTGAGAGCGTAACCATAATTTTTGGATGAATACAACTAAAGTTATGGATTTTCCAAAATCAACATTTATTCTGCCATTTCTGTTTTTATTAAATAAAGGCAATTTAATTTGGCCAAATAAGTTAACCAATGGCACTAACAGGTAGACATTTCTCTCCTGAGCATTTTGACATATTATTTGCATTTTTCTGAGTTATGGTTCAAAAGATATGAAATCTCCAAGAATTTGAATAATTAATAGATGATTTGCAGTTCGTATTTAAATTCAAATTCAAAAATTCATTTGCATGTGTGAGTGACATATTTGAATAGGTTGTGAAATTGTGAACAATTTGGTATATCAATTTCATTTTTCTGAGCTACCATTTAACAGATATGAATTTTACCATTTCTGTTTAATTTTTTGGAAGAAGAAAAGAAGAACAGCTGACGTCATGCTGACGTCAGCAGGAGAACTGCGGGGGTGTTGAGCACGAATTCGTCGAGTTGGAGCGAAATTGGGCGCGGGCAAGCATTGCACCAGCTAGAGGAGAGAGAGGCGAGTCGAGGGGCGGCGGGAGAAGACCATATGGTCGCCGGAGCGTGGCCGGCGACCATGGCAGCGGCGGCCAGCGGCATCCCGCACGGAGGCGAGGATGCAGAGGGGGAGGAGGGGGAAGGAGTTGTCCCGGAGGACGGCCGGCTCACTAGGATTACGATGGCGTGGACGGTGAGGCCGGAGGAGGGACGACGGCGGAGCAATGGTCCACGGCGGGCGGCCGGAGGCGGGGGAGGAACGGCGGCCGTGGTCGAGGTAGAGGGCATCCCAGCCCGATTCGGCCGGCGGGGAGGTGCAGCACGGCGAGGCAGAGCCAGGGGCGGCGACGGCTAGCGTTGGGGCGACCGGCATCGACAGGGAGGTGCGGCGGTCGGCGGTGCACGCGGAGCACGGCTAGGGTTGGGAAGAGAACGGGAGAGAGAGGAAGAGGAGGGAAGCAGAGAGGAGGCAGCACGTCGGGGGGGGTCCCCTTATCCTCCCTGGGGGGCCATGGTGCGAGGACACGGCAGAGGGAGCCACGGCGATGCCGCGGTCGTGGCGGCAGTGAAGCCACTGTCGTCCACAGGGAAGATGGCTTTTTGCGAAAACGCCCTCGGCCCATTTTTCCTTTTTTCTGGTTTTTATTTTTCTTTTAAAACCAGAGGCTTTGGCAATTTAATTGAGGGACCAAAACATCTTAAAAATTATGAAATTATTTGGGGAGGCTCCTGATAATATTTACAAGCTCCACAAAAAGTTGTGCTGCAAAATAAAAAGTTTTGCATAACATTTGTTCATAGTGTTTTAAATAAGGCAAATTTTAATAATTTCCAAAATCCATTTACTTGGGGTATTTAAACATTCTCAAAATAATTGAAAATATTCATGGAGACTCATCATAAGATAAGCAAGCTCACCATAATTTTATTTTGAATTTTTGAAATGTTTAACTTGGTTTCAAATTAAGAATGGGTTTAACTCAATTTTGAAGTCCCAATTTATTTAATTGTTTGGCAAGAATTTGACTTTGCCAGTTAAATTTGAAAATGCATTCTTGGAACTTCCTGGACAAATATGGAACTCAAGAATATTTTGTTTTGTGAACTTGAGCAATTGCATTTGGGTTTGGAATTTTTAGAAAGTGTTTGTTCCCTTTTAAATGTTTTCCAATCTTGCTTTATTTTAAATTAGCAATTTAATTATGTATGCCATGATGCAATGCAAAGCAAAAAGTGAAAATTTGGCCCATATTTTAGGGTACCAAATCTGGGCTGTTACAATTCTATCCCCCTTACAAGAATCTCGCCCCGAGATTCCTAGAGTAGGAAGAGGGATGAGGGAGACATGACAACCCTTAACTTCAACAATCTTCTCGATCCCACGATGATCTTCCTTGTTGTAGAGAAAAGGTAACAAGCATGACGTGCCGACGAGAAACAGAAGATAGTTCAAGGGGACAGACAAGTTTATCCAAGGGTTGGAGATATGAACTTTGCACAAGACCATAAGCCATTGGGGAAAACTAGGAACAACTTGACCAAACAAAGGTCGAGCAGAGGATAGGAGAAATGACCGAGAGACATGTTTAGCAACACCACGTTAATGTTCTCCTCGATGTTCTAGATACCACTATCAGGCTTCGGAAAAGCCTTCAATAGGTCATCAAGTGGAGGTCGGACTTTTAAAGATTTGCAAAGAGACCATAAGGGCAACTTCTAGAATAAGTAGCACAATATCCTCATGGAGAGTGGTTGATTTTACGAAAGGCAATAGATATCACAATAGGCCTTCCAGTTAAGTAGGGCAACCACAACCTCAAACTTGCCGGATTTACACAAGGCCTATGTCATACTCTTAAGAAACACCAACCTTCATTTCTGCTTGAGATTCAGATTTGGTTAGGCGTGCGGATATTCCAGACTTGACATGTCCGAGGGAGGAGTTACAACAGTTAACGGGAGGTAAGGATTCTCAAGATTTGACTACAATGTCAAGCTCCAGGACATGAGCTAGATTGCGAGAGGGAAATTGCTTTTCCAAGCGAAACACTGTGATCTTTAGAGTTTTGACACGAATCTAACCTATTGACCGAAGGTGTGCACCTGAACAAAATGGACTTGGTAGCACAGTCAAACTCGGCTGGATGATCAGATTACCAATCATGCTAAGAATGACATCACAGTCCTTGGACGTCAAAGCAATATCATTTGCTAAGGATATCCGATTACCACCTCAATATGCATCCTCAACAATCTCGAGCCCGAGTAGCTCGGAGGTAGATGGATAAGGAAGGGTAAGAGCATCACTTCATCAAGTACGTCATGAGACTAAGCACGACCTCTGGATATAAAAGAGTGTGACACTCTAAGGTTGAACAGAACAAAAGCTAGACAAGCATCTTATTCTGCGGATTACAATACTTTGACCTGGTCCGAGAATGGACATGGTACCGGAGTTTGTTTCTCCTAACATCCCGAACGTGGAATGTATTGACGGACCACAAGGGTAACATGCATCGGAACACACCAATGCACGATAACACTTGACTGTCAACTGACAGATAAAGGTCGGACGACAAATTAAGAGTAAGAAAACGGGCTAGCAACAATATCAAGTTAATGCAGAAGCCCTTGTTAGCACTCTTCCGACAACTAGTGCCGAAAGGGTTTCAGGAATCGGTGTTACCGGAGGAATCACAAAGATAGCTGGGAAACTCGCGATGAGCACTCTTATCTTGATCTAGGTGGTTTCATGACAGAATATCCAGCTATAGCTCATGACAGAGAAGAGGTTTGTTGCCGCATTTCAATTATGACTACAACCACCAAATTGAAGATTAACTTCAAACATGGCCAACCTAACGTAGGGTTTGACAATTAACATCAGGGTTCAACGGAAAAGATCTTGGGTTAAAGATCAGCTTCATGTACTGGGACTCACGAATAGCATAATGCTCACATGGGTGACAACCCTCATAAATCATTACACCAGAGCCCTAGCACAATCCGTGACCTTCGGTTCAAGATCTTGGGCTAAAGCAAGGGAATTTCTTGACGATCCGCAACACTTCCTTTCTTCGGGCTTTAGAATTGGCAGACGAACAAAGTTAACCAGTAGACTAAAGGTAGAACCCAACCCCGTGATCCTAAAGATTTGAACTTGTCGACGATCAAGAGAACCGTTAAATCAAATAGAGGTAAGATAACTCAGAATAGAGCGAGATGGATAAGGAGTAAAAGAATCCTAAGATGGTTTTCACAACTCCTTTTTAGGTTATAAATAATTTTCACGAACACTAGACTCGACATCGACCAGTAGAACGGGTTTCCTACAGGCAGTCCTGCTCTGATACCAATTTGTAGCGCCCTGACCCCAGAGCTATACAGTGAAACGTTGTGCAACCGGTCATGCTACACAATCAAGGGTTACTGGGGTTACCAATCCCAGGCCAAAACACATTGGCAGGCGTGCTCGGAATACATCATCGGCACACAACACCTCGATCATGCCATAAGCTCAGACATCGCTTTCACGTATAACAAAGAGACCAAGACTGCGGAACAAGTGGCACATCACAGACTCTACGACACAAAGATATCATAGTTCAACTCATATAATTGAGAAAGATAGCAAATGACACATCAGAGGTCACTGACCCATCATTACAACAGCGGAAGCAAATTAAAGTTGTCTAAACAACAAGATCCAAATTATGGCCTAAGAGGCCTACAGATAAACATCCCGTGCCAGCCTGTTCCATGACGTCCCAAGCTGCCACCTGGGAACCCCAGACTACTCGTCGAAGTCAACGTAGAACCCACCTTCCAGTTCGGTGGCGTCCTCCTCTGAAACAAATAATAATCAACAAAGCAAGGTTGAGTACGACGTACTCGCAAGAATTAGTAGGGCGATATAGGCCCGATGCTGACGGAGGCTTTAAAGCTGTATAAGTAGTTGTTTTTGCAGAAAGCTAGTTTTTATCCTTCCGAAGACTAAGACTCATGGCATCGACTACTCAGAGGTTTTCATAAGGGGATAAGATAGTAAACTTTTCTTCTTCGGTTCCCATGGAACCTACATCATTCAGAATCACCACTTATCTTCACCAAGGCACTCCCTCGAATCTCCCTCGAGGAAATGAACCTTTTATCACACGTTTATTATGCAACCTTTAGCTGCCATATCAATTAGGTTAAGGTTCTCTATGATATTACCTATCTCACCAAGATTTGTCCATAACTGTGGACACGGCTTTTCGAAAAGATTAAACCCTGCAGGGGTGTACTGTTTTTACCATTGGTACCGTCCGACCCCTTGCCTATGCAATTAGGTCTCTTCCGGGGAAAGCCGGCAGGGCGGGCGCGGTTAAACCTTTACAAAGCATGAGACTATCCAAGGGCCATCGTGACGACAGGACAAGTTCAGCGCCTATTTCAACACCCTGCCCCATCGCCACTCCTATCACCACCACCATCATCATCTTCTTCTTTTTCATCCATCCAACTCACACGCAAATGGAAAGCGCAAACTAGAGGACCCTTGGATACGCCCACACTAATTATTCGGTTAGTAAGGAGCCCATACTCCCACCTTTGGAAGCACGCTCGGTTCTTGGTTCGGTCGATAAGCACTCACACCTAGGCGGCAGGAATGAGGAAAAACACCAACAACCTTGTTGGCAACTCATCCAAGCCTTTTAGCAATTAATTAGTAACACAAGTTTCCACCACTGTCCGAACATTCAATCCACTTCACAATTATGGAATTTATTCAACGGACAACTTAAGCATTCGGCTAAGCAGGCTAAGCATATCTAAGCATAACATACATCAGATATAATTTATCTCAGGCCAACACATCAAGCTATGGTTCATAGGTAGGGAAACATAGTAATGGTTCAGGGAACATGCAAGTTATAGGAATTCTATCCACTGAACAAAGTTGTTGCTAGAATCGAATGCAATATTATGGTGGATAAAATACTTGTGCTAATAGGATGAGATATGCCAAGAAGGTTAGGTTAGCTCTTGCCTTGTTGATAACGATGGTCGCACTGGTTGTCGAGGTATTGTGGTGGAACCTCGACTCCTGAATCTACCGAAACACAAACAATACAGGAAAGGAAATAAATAACACGAATACAAAGTGCAATGCACAATCATGATGAGATGGTCATATTATGCATTGAAAAGGTATTGGGCATGTCCCACAAGTTAAATGGAACCCCTAAATTAGATATAGCAATTAACGGGTCAAAACTCCATATTTAACATAGTGAATTAATTAATTACTCAACATGTCCAGTACTAAAATATGATGTCTACATGCATGATATTGACATTATTAGATAGATATTAATCCACTGATCATTTTGGTACTTCGTTTGCAATTTTCCGATTAACGATGATTAAATGGTGATTTAAACGGTTATGCAATTTAAATCATTTTAACCAATTCGAAAATGACATCAAAGGAAAAGTTATTAGCATGCTGTGAAATTAACATGTATAGATAGCATTTGAGTTGCTGATCAATTTGATATATCATTTGCAATTTTTGAATTAATATTCATCAAGTTATGGTATTTTTAACAAATGATTTAATTCTGCCATTATATCTATTTTTAATAAACAGCACCAAAATTAAATCTACAACTCTCTAAAAAGACATAAACTTGTAGTGGGTTGCTTACTGAACATTTTGAGCTATTAAACATAATTTTTGAGTAAATAAAACTCAAGTTATGAATTATCTAAAATTGGAATTTAAATCTGCCATTTTAATAACTTTAACTAAACAGCAAGTTAAATCTTTATTATTACATGGAAAATGGAACTAGCATTTAGATGTTGTTTTCCTGAACATTTTGAGAGCTTAACCATAATTTTTGGATGAATACAACTAAAGTTATGGATTTTCCAAAATCAACATTTATCCTGCCATTTCTATTTTTATTAAATAAAGGCAATTTAATTTGGCCAAATAAGTTAACCAATGGCACTAACAGGTAGACATTTCTCTCCTGAGCATTTTGACATATTATTTGCATTTTTCTGAGTTATGGTTCAAAAGATATGAAATCTCCAAGAATTTGAATAATTAATGGATGATTTGCAGTTCATATTTAAATTCAAATTCAAAATTTCATTCGCATGTGTGAGTGACATATTTTAATAGGTTGTGAAATTGTGAACAACTTGGTATATCAATTTCATTTTTCTGAGCTACCATTTAACAGATATGAATTTTACCATTTCTGTTTAATTTTCTGGAAGAAGAAAAGAAGAACAGCTGACGTCATGCTGACGTCAGCAGGAGAACTGCGGGCAAGCATTGCACCAGCTAGAGGAGAGAGAGGCGAGTCGAGGGGCGGCGGGAGAAGACCATATGGTCGCCGGAGCGTGGCCGGCGACCATGGCAGCGGCGGCCAGCGGCATCCCGCACGGAGGCGAGGATGCAGAGGGGGAGGAGGGGGAAGGAGTTGTCCCATAGGACGGCCGGCTCACCAGGATTGCGATGGCGTGGATGGTGAGGCCGGAGGAGGGACGACGGCGGAGCAATGGTCCACGGCGGGCGGCCGGAGGCGGGGGAGGAACGGCGGCCGTGGGCGAGGTAGAGGGCATCCCAGCCCGATTCGGTCGGCGGGGAGGTGCAGCACGGCGCGGCAGAGCCAGGGGCGGCGACGGCTAGCGTTGGGGCGGCCAGCATCAACGGGGAGGTGCGGCGGCCGGCGGTGCACGGCTAGGGTTGGGAAGAGAACGGGAGAGAGAGGAAGAGGAGGGAAGCAGAGAGGAGGCAGCACGTCGGGGGGCGGTCCCCTTATCCTCCCTGGGGGGCCATGGCACGATGACACGACAGAGGGAGCCACGGCGATGCCGCGGTCGTGGCGGCAGTGAAGCCACTGTCGTCCACAGGGAAGATGGCTTTTTGCGAAAACCCCCTCGGCCCATTTTTCCTTTTTCTGGTTTTTATTTTTCTTTTAAAACCAGAGGCTTTGGCAATTTAATTGAGGGACCAAAACATCTTCAAAAATTATGAAATTATTTGGGGAGGCTCCTGATAATATTTTCAAGCTCCACAAAAAGTTGTGCTACAAAATAAAAAGTTTTGCATAACATTTGTTCATAGTGTTTTAAATAAGGCAAATTTTAATAATTTCCCAAATCCATTTACTTGGGGTATTTAAACATTCTCAAAATAATTGAAAATATTCATGGAGACTCATCGTAAGATAAGCAAGCTCCCCATAATTTTATTTTGAATTTTTGAAATTTTAACTTGGTTTCAAATTAAGAATGGGTTTAACTCAATTTTGAAGTCCCAATTTATTTAATTGTTTGGCAAGAATTTGACTTTGCCAGTTAAATTTGAAAATGCATTCTTGGAACTTCCTGGACAAATATGGAACTCAAGAATATTTTGTTTTGCGAACTTGAGCAATTGCATTTGGGTTTGGAATTTTTAGGAAGTGTTTGTTCCCTTTTAAATGTTTTCCAATCTTGCTTTATTTTAAATTAGCAATTTAATTATGTATGCCATGATGCAATGCAAAGCAAAAAGTGAAAATTTGGCCCATATTTTAGGGTACCAAATCTGGGCTGTTACAGTTACTCATGATTCCACTTTGGAAAACTTGCAGTATAGGTTGTTGTTTGCCTTTGATTTTGATAACCCCCACTTTGTGCAGATACCTGCTCCTGTTTTGTTTGATCCTATTGCTAGGGGAGGATATTCTTTTTTTGAGGAGGTGTTGGAGCAGTACCTTGCAGCACTTGAGCCAGAGGAGGAGCCAGAGGAGGAGCCGCAGGATTTGCGGTGGCAGGCGCCAACTGGGGTGTCCCGCCACTGTGGTAGCCGTTCCCAGCTTAGGCCAAAAGCCTAAGTTTGGGGGAGTACGTGTTTCTCACCGACATCTCTTTTATTTCGCTCACTCACTTATAGTATGCCGGTGTGTTCGTTGCCGCTTTGTATATTCGTTTTTTTGCATTTTTACTCTCTTTATTTTTCCTTGTTCTTTTCGATTTTATTTCTCTTTGTTAGTTGCTCTTTTCATTCATTAATAGAAAACCAAAAAAGATTTTTCCTTTGTTAGCTTTTCTAGTTCTATAATCAAAAAGACCAAAAATATTTCCTTTAGCCTCTTGTTTGGTTGTTTCTTTCTTTTAGTTGTTGTTTTATAAAATCGAAAAAACAAAAAGATTTCTCTTTTAGACTTTGCATCTTTCTTTCCATTAATCAAATAAACACAAAATATTTTCTCTTCTTCTTTTTATTGTATAGTTGTTGCAGAGTTCAGCTCACGATCGTGGTGACGCTTGCATAGTCCTATTATCTTCATCTCTTTCAGTTGTGCAAATGACGATATTTGACGAAGTGGGCGTGATAAGGAGATTTGGTATGAACTCTATTTGTTTTCATTTTTGTACAAATGTTTACCCGCATGCTCATGTTTTAGCTTGTCGTGTTAGACTGTTGTGCAAATAGTATTGCTTAGTGGTTCATGTCTTCTTATGATTGGTTTCAACTTGCTAGGAGTAAATGATTTGTCATGTAGTCATAAGCATGCTCTGTCCTGCCTATAATATGGTATGGTGAAGTGATGCCTCCTCCGAATATTATTTAGATTGACTTGGCACATGCTCACACATGTTAAGCCTAAAAATACAGTCCATCTTGCCTAGCTGATCTATTGTGTTTTAAAATGGAAGTATCGCTCTTATGCTTTATTTAATGATCATTTTGTCGCAAAGCATGATTATGACAGTTATTGCTCTCAGTTGGTCGCTTCCCAGTCTTTTGCTAGCTTTCACCCGTAGTGAGTGGGAACTCTACTCGTGCATCCAATTCCTTAAGCCAAAAGTATTCCATGAAAGTCCACTATATCATTCTATATATATATGGTATTTCATCGCCATTCCAAGTAAATTTGTCATGTGCTACCTTTAAAACTTTCAAATGCTCTACTTTTGTGTTCTTGTTTTTAGCTCATGAGGAAATAGTAGAGAGGTTTGTTATACCCTGTGTCAAGCAAAGCTAATTTCTCCCTCTTTCACCCGATGAGCATGGAATGCGTGCTCATTTGAATTTGCAAGAGAGCTGGCAAGAGACCCCGTGTCTCATGAAAATATAAGTATAACCCACTACATCTTCTTCACACATGATACTCGGGAAATCGGTACCCTATGGTTAGTGGAACAAAAGGAGAATGGGGAGTGTAATCATTCCTCTAATTATTCGGCCGCTCTCAAAAGTCTAAAAGCTTTGTTTGATATGGGTTGGGTAACAGATTTCTTTGCTACCATTCGTTGACAAAGTCATGCACCTCTTAAAATCATTATATTTCTATCTTTCAAAAATTGAAAAGCTCTAGCACATGATTAATCTCTGCTTCCCTTTGCGAAGGGCCTATCTTTTACTTTTTATGCTGAGTCTCCATCCTTCTTTGAGCACCATCTTTGAGAGCGTAATTGTTATTCTGAGTATAATGTGCTTTGTCCCAAATTATTATTGATTAAAGTATGAATGTGATGCTTTTCAGTTCTTAAACCTGTATATCTAGTCTCCATCTAATATTTCAGAGGTGCTCTGCATTTATGTTTTGCTGTACTAAAGGAGCAAGCGAGATATCACTACACCATGCTTTATTATCTGCATTGCTTTGATGCTAATGGTTACATTTTCAAAATTTTGCTTGTTAGCATGTTGTGTTCCTCTTATGAGTTTTCATGATCACTTAAGCTTTATTATTTTCATAACTTATTTCATGAGCTTGTTAAACCATTGACCATAGCGTGAACTTCTGCATATCAAATGAAGCAAATGGTTTGTCAAAGTTTTTTTTTATCGCGTTCAGTTTGTCAACTGAATTGCTTGAGGACAAGCAATAAGCTAAGCTTGGGGGAGCTGATACGTCGCAAACATATCTACTTTTCCAAACACTCTTGCTATTGTTTTGCCTCTAATTTGCATGATTTGATTGGAACTAACCCGGACTGACGCTGTTTTCAACAGAATTGCATTTGGTGTCTTGTTTTTGTGCAGGAATAAAAAGTCCACAGAAAATTCCTGAAAATTTGGAAAAGGATTTTTGAAGGAAATAAGCCACGGAGCCAGGAGGGCTCGCGGAGGGGCCACCCCAGGAGTAGGGGCGGGCCCCAGTCACTAGTGGGCCTAGGGCCGCGGCCAGGGGTTGCCCCTGCCCCTGGTGCGCCGCCTCTGGCCCCCCTTTGGCATATAACCTCCTCCTGACCTGAAAACGTGACCCCCACACTTCTTCCAGAAATCATACGGATCTCCGCCGCCACCTCGAAACCCAAATTTGAGGTCCAGGATTGTTGTTCCGGCACCCTGCCGGAGTGGATATCGCCGCCATCGTCACCGCCAACGCCTCTCCATCAACCATCCATGATTCCCCCATCCATGTGTGAGTAGTTCCCTGCTGTAGGCAAGGGGATGGAAGAGATTGAATAAGACCACATTCGATGCCAAATTGTTAGGGCATGATGCCTAGTATCCTCTATTTTTGTTAATTGTCGTTGTTGCAACTATTTGTGCTTAATGCTTGACACTAGGGCCCGAGTGCCATGATTTCAGATCTGAACACGTTATGTTTTCATGAATATAATTGATGCTTTGGATCATATCTACTAGTTGTATGCACTCGTTGTTGTCCGGAACGGGTGACCCCAAAGTGACAGATTGGGGTATCAAAGGGAAAGGGTAGCAACTTGAGGATTACATGTATTCACCGTGTGTTAATGCTTTGCTCCAGTGTCTATTAAAAGGAGCACCTTAATTTCCATTAGTTTCATTATTGGCTCGGCTGAAACCGGATGGCAGGACAAAAGATGTCGTGCAAGTTCTTATTACAAGCACGTTCGGCTAAATTAGGAATACATGCCTATGACTGATTGATACTTGGATGCTTTATTATTGTTTGTTCGCATTGTGCCTTGTTATAATTATTACATGAGATATCTTATTCATGCAACGCCCGTCTATCCGTCCCTATGCATACGGTGCTTTTAATCCTGCTGCTTACGACTATTACTTTTCCTGTCACAATTTCCACTATAATTTTACTGCTGTTGTTGTTGTTCCACTTCTATTACCATATCACTGTTATTACTAATAAATTGCACCAGGTGAGTTCCTTTTCAGGTGTGGTTGAATTGACAACTCAACTGCTAAGACTTATAAATATTCTTTGGCTCCCCCTTGTGTCGAATCAATAAATTTGGGTTTTACTTCCCTCGAAAACTGTTGCGATCCCCTACACTTGTAGGTCATCAATTTCCTTCTATGAAACTAGGGCAATTTAAAGGAGGATGTCACGAGGGCCCTTGAGTTTTTCTCTACATGACATATATTTCTTTTATGATTCATATGTTTATTTCGTGGAAATGTAATTTTGTACCTACCTTATAATTAATAGGCTTTTTAATGAATTATAACTAGAAGATACCCCGCACGTTGCGGTGGAAATCTATTTTGAAACTTACATTTTGAATAAGAAGGCATGAAAAATATGATACGTTAAGTTCTCTATACGAATATACGAAATTTAGTTTGTCATAGTCGAGGTACTAAATTTATTCGACACAAAATATGTGTGTATAAAAAATTATTAACATGTACAATTAAATAATTAAAAATATTGATGATGTGGATTTTATATACAAAGATTAATAAATATTAGTGGAGGTGACATGGACAATTGACAGGCTAAAAGAGTGGATGATGTGGATAGCTTGCATGTTGAGATAGAAAAATCATAAATGGACTTAGTGGGGTTTTGCTTTATAAGAGGTATAGATAGATATGGAGCTACATTGTGATTCATATGCTTTTGGTTGTAGAACCGCAATGAAAGTACTTAAATATATGTATATAGTCCCGAACTGAAAGATTAAGTGTTGTAATTCAAATGCAAGAATCAATTCACAACACAAGATGTCAAAATACCAGACATCCAACACGAGACGTGTATGACACATCACATATTGCAAGATATGAAACATCACACAATCACTATTTCATCATAGTAACACAATTGGTTATACTAGCACAATTAGTTATACCAGAACATTAATTAGGAGCACGAACACATTCGATTCACATACAATTGAGTCAATGAAGTTAACCTAAAACTATAGCAGATTCATACCATTTGTCCACCCCTGGATCTTGCAAAGAAGCATACACCCACATTAAGCAGAGGATGCCCTATGTCGTTGACTCTTTCGACCAATGAAGATGTGATGATAAACCATGTGTTCAATTTCTTCTAAGAAAGCCAACGAAGGGGAGAATACGATGCGGGTGGTCCACGATCCATAGTCACCTCTTAGACACATACAATCACTTGATGTTGATAGAAAGTAGGTAGCGTCGAACCTATTGTAACTGCTGACTCTACCATAGATATGTCAACACCGGCGACTTTTGGGACGCGTAAGTGATGGTAATAATATAGTTGGGTGGTGCCCAAGCGAAGGCGTGGATGTAGCGAGTGGCAGCTTTCCCCTTAGTGAAGAACCAAGGTTTAATCGAACCAGTAGGACTTTGAAATCAACAACGAGGTGCCTGTCAACGATCTCTGGCACGGAATCGTCAACGAACGTGGACCTGCACACACTCAAACAATTACTTTGCCCCCAACGGCAGGAAGGTTGTCAATCTTTCCGGTCTGCTGAAAACAATGCGGTTAAACGTATAGTGTAGTGAAATGATTTATTAAAACGGACCAGCGAGCAAGTGATTATGGAAAGCAAGTAAACGAGGTTGTAAAGAATGTAAAAAGATGGACCGGGGGCCATGGGTTCACTAGTGGTGTCTCTCCAATAAATAAAACACTCATATGAAGGGTAAACAAATTACAGTTGGGCAATTGACAGAATTATGACACAAACTTAATCTAGCTATATCAAAGTATTCACGGTAATATTCATGTAGGCATCACAACAAGGAACAAAGATCGTCATCCGACTGCATCTTTCTCTAAAAAGTCTACCTAGGGATCGCTATCCAGCCTGTCACCCATCGGTATTAAGTCGCAAGAGACAGACAATTGCATTAAGTAAAGCGTATGAAGTAAGCAACATTTATAATCACGTAGACATAAATACCGCTGTTTTACCCTTAGTCGCAACAGCGCACCCTCGTCCTTAGACGTTTCTATCACTCGTGCTCAGGCACAAGAGGGGGCATTAACCAACTATCTAGCATAAATACTCTCTCTTGGATACATAAGCAATCACTTGGCCAAAGCAACTACACACATCGGAGAGCATGCAAGAACATAAATTAATAACTAAGAACCATGCACAATCTGATCATAACTTCATAATCCATCGGATCCCAACAAACACATCATATAACATTAGAAATAGTCGATCTTGATCATGTAGGGCAGCTGAAAGGATCGTATGGGCACCTAGAGGGGGGGGGGTGAATAGGTGCTACACCAAATTTTAATTCTTTTTCGATTTTGGGCTTGACACAAAGGTAAATTCTCTAGATATGCAACTATGGTGAATTTACCTATATGACAAGCAAGCAACTACGACTAGGCAAGTAAACACGATACAAGTAAAGACAACTAAGGGATAGAGATAACCGAAAGTAGAACCACGCGGAGACAAGGATGTATTCCCGAGTTCCTACTTGTTAAGGGAGTACGTCTCGTTGGAGGGGTGTGAGCTCGCCACAAGAGGCCTACTCAAGATGCCACAAAGGCCTCACCCTATTCTCCGATGAACCGCACCCAAGGGTTTGGTTCACCTTCCACTATCGGAATCCTTCGAGGCGGAATCCGGAGCCTTTACAACGTTCTTGGGGCACACACCCACAACTTAATTAGGGGCTCCCAAATCAACCAATCTGTCACAATTACAACAAGTAGTAAGCAAGAGAATCTAGGGTAACACAATGCTAACCCTAGGAACGAAATCCCTCAAGTGAATGAGGGGGAAATGAAGAACGACTTGGTGAAGATGTAGGTCGGGGCCTTCTCCTTCAATCCTCAAAAATCAACGAATTTGGGTGGAGAGATTGGGAGTTCTCTTCGATTTGAGCTTTTGCTGAGAGTTGCAAGAGCTGAGTGAACCAAGGTAGGTGGAGTGGTATTTATACCCCTCCAGGAATTCTGGCCGTTGGAGAAGCGAGGGGCCGGAAATTCCGGTGTTATGTACCGGAACTTCCGGCCTGGGGCCGGAACTTCCGGTGGGCCGGATATCTCTGGGGAGAATCTCCGCCCAAAACCTCCAGGACCCCTCCCAAGAGGAAAACCCAAAAGGACTTAGCGAAAATTCCACCGGAAAATTTCCAGGGCCAGAACTTCCGGCCTGGTGGCCGGAAATTCCGGGCCACTGAAAATTTCCAGGGGGAACTTCCGAGGAGAAGTTCCGGGACCCCTCCAGAGAGGAATCCCAAAAAATGACTTAGTCGATTTCTCGCTTGGCCGGAACTTCCGGCCAAAAGCCGGAACTTCCGCCCACCAGAACTTCCGGCCCAAGGGCAGGAACTTCTGGTCCTGCAATGGCAGAAAACCACTCCAAAGCGGTTCTCTTCTCCATCTTCGATCTTGTCTTCGATCTTTTCACCTTCTGGGCCTAACCACCTAAAGAACCCGACATGATACTTTACCGAACATGATTAGCCCACAAAATGTGTTGTCATTATATCACCAAAACTAAGAGATGTTCTTTCAGCAGCTCACAAGATCATAAACATGAAGCACAAGGGAGAGAGACAACCATCTGGCTACTGTCATGGACCCGTAGTCCAAGGTGGAACTACTCACACTTCATCCCGGTGGAAGGCATGGCGATGTAGAGCCCTCCGGAATCGGTCTCCCCTCCGGCAGCGTGCCGGGAGCAGCTTCAGAATCTCCCCGAATTAGGTTTCGAGGAGGCGGCGGCGTTGGGCCGTGTTTCTGGAAAATAATCAACGCCCTGATGATTTTAGGGTTAAAGGGCTTTTATAGGCATCGAGGGGGGCCGAGGTGATGCCCAGGGCGCCGATGCGGGTCCCACCCGCGGGTCCCTGTGGGGCCGTGGCCAGGGGTCGCCCCTGGCCCCTGGGTGGCCCCCAGGCTGCCCTTTGGTCTTCGGCTTCCTTTTGTCGCATAAAAAATCGTCGTAAATTATCGTCCTATTCCGAGAATATTTTCAGAAGTAACTTTTCTGAAATAGAAAACAGCAAAAACAGGGAACTGGCATTAGGCATCTTGTTAATAGGTTAGTCCGACAAAAAACCTAAAAATGATGTGATAAGATAGTAAAAACATGTAACAATGGCATATAACTAGCATGGAACAATCAAAAATTATAGATACGTTTGACACGTATCAGTAAGCTTGACGTATCCCGCATCCATGCCATCACCTCCACATACCAGTAGATATACGATGGATTCACCTTGACGAGCTGTCCTCCTATGTCGTTTAGCAGCTCGTTTAGACATTTTGGATCCACCTCGTAGACTGCGGTTCATTGTGGTGTAGGACTTGAGGAGAGCGGGGAATTAATTGTGTAGTCACTACTCTCATGTAGTGGTGGATCTCATTTTGTCTATCTGAGTTGTAGATTTATTTATTCGGTGGCGCTATCATGTGGAACAAATGGCGTGATTGTGCATCTTGGTCCTCCGGGCCGACGATGCTTCGCCAACCTTGACCTTGTTGGGGAACGTATGAGATTTGTGTTCCCCGGTCCCGTCTGACTAGACCCGGGGCATCATCCAGTGGAGTTTTCTTCTTCGGGGTAACATTTTTTCACATACCCCGTCCGCTGGCGTCTTCTGGTCTGCATCGACGACTTCTCAACCGCTACATAGTGTTATCCTACCCTCGTTGTTGTTCCGAAGGTCTCGAGGCGACGCCGAGTTCGCTTCACGAAGCGCCAACGATGAATGCATGAGGAAGAAAGCACCGACACCCTAAAATCTTGGATGCTAATTTCATATTGTGTAAAGGTGATTTTGCTCTACGTGTGTTCGGTTATTTTTTTTTTTGGCTTTATCTTATAAGTCAAAAAAGCACCTACAAGCCAGAATATGGACTTCGGGCCTTTCAAAAAGAGAGTGCGTGTGCATTTTTTACTTGACAAATTAATTGGTCTTTCGAACCACAGCATTCGGAGAGCGTCGCCGCCACGATAGGTTAATGGGCGATCGGCCACAGGTTCCGTGCAAGTCAAGTCCCAAACAAGGTACGAGCGCGCTGCACGTGATAAAACCCAAAGCACCGTCCCACCTGTCAGTCCAAACCCCGACCTCTCTCGTCAGCGCTCTTACCTCATCGCCTCCGCCGCCGCCGTCGCTCGCTAGGGTTCCAAACTCGCGGGCCCCGCCGCCAGCAAGCGAACACACCGCCGCAGCCACCCGCGATGCCGACGGTGAGCGTCGGCCGCGACCGCTTTTTCGCCAAACTCGGCAGGGTCTACAGTAAGCGCCTCCCGGCCCACCCCCCACCCCTTCGCTAGAAGACCTAACTAACCTCGTTGCTTTGCCGTGGTTGGCGCAGCCCAGAAGGAATTCGAGGTGCTCTGCTTCGATTTCGGCATCGAGCTCGATGACGTGGTGAGACGCTCGGATCTGTGTGCCATTTCCCTCTCTTGCTCGCGTGCTTTGGTATTTTGGGGTTTGTCTGGTTCGATCTGATTCGCTCCCTTGGTTCGTGTAGACCACGGAGAAGGCCATCATCAGGAAGGAGAAACACCTGAAGGAAGACGCCGAGGGTGACGATGATGACGAGGTCATCTACAAGATAGAGGTTGCTGCCAATAGGTCAGTGGATTTCGGTTTTGCCAGCTCAATTGTTTGTACCAGTGGCTAAAATGTGCTCAATTGAGTTTGTATGATGCGGTGACGGTCTATGTTCGGCACCACTAGCTCGTGTTACTTGTTCAATTGGATAGTGTGAATATGATGCTTGGGTCTATTCCTGGCTAGGTTTGGCTTCTAGGAACCCCTATCTGTAGTTCTGCTGCTTACCTCAGCTGGCCTTTGCTTCTTTTTTGGTTTGGGACACGTCGTTGCGAGCAAAGCTTTAGGTGTTTAAGGGGATTCGGCATGCCTTGCCTCGCTCAATAGTATGACCTTGCGCAGATCAGCCTTTTTGTCTGTACTAATGGGTAATATCAGCTCAACCAACTTAAATCATGGTGATTCTGTGGGTCTCAGCATCTAGTTTGGAACCAGCATGTGCAGGTTTTGTTCACTATGATTTTCGTTTAAGTGGACAAAAACTTTGACTAATTTGTATATCTGATAGTAAATCCTTACTAATTTTAGTGCTCTAGCTAGTACATTTGTGCTTCTGCTTTTGTTGCTGTGAGCAGAATAATTAACTGTAATTGATTTTCCTTTGCTGCTCTTAATTCGGTAGTTTCTGTGTTTTGGAGACATGTAGTATATGACCTTCTCCTTTCTCGTATATGTCTGATGTGACATAATAAGACTTCAAATAGTTGAACTTCCACATACCATATCACATTCATCCAGACAGTCCAAGTTGGCATATATGGGAATATCATCTACTTAATAGCATTACTGGCATGATATATGCACTGGAAGTCTGGACGTGTCTTGTTTAGCTTTATGCCTTCATGATCTGTTTTTGATTTCACATACTAGATTCAGTTGGATGACTTGTTGGTTCTCAAAACATCACAAACAAATTTCATTACATTACTTATGCAGTTGAATATCTATTACAATGCATGCAGATATGATTTGCTATGTCTTGAAGGAATAGCAAGAGCTCTTCGCATTTTCACTGGGACCGAAGCGACCCCTATTTTCGAACTTTCATCGATCCCTTCTGGTTCAATGCTTCAGATGCATGTTAGACCAGAGGTAATGGGGTTGACCAGGCAGGCCTGTTTTACAATACTTTACTTTTGTCTAACACTTTATTGTACATATGATATACCTGTTTTTTTATTCTTACTATTATTCTTTCTTACAACCATATTATGGCATATTTAAAGTTTTGAATTCCTATTCTAGAGAAATAGGAAAGAAGTGCAAAATAATAAGGTTCAGTTTCTTCAGTGTTTTGCTATTGGTAATGAATATATACTGGTTGTAGTTAGAATCGATGAACAGAGTAATGGTTTTGGTGTTTGAATTAAACTGGGGCCCTCTTCAACAACTAAATTTTTTGATATTCTGGATAACTGGTAATAATGTTTTTTATAAGGAGAAATGACTCAACAAGTTAAGTGGATGTCAAAGATGAAACTTTGGAAAGTGAAAACAAAAACAAGACATAATACTCTAGTTTAGTTTTCTATACATTTGTTTGGTTACTCTTACTCTATGGGTGTTGTAAATGTTTTCTTTTAGCCCTGAGTCCCTGACTATTGATATAGCATGAAGAAGAAATAAAAATCATAGATCTTAACATGTGCAAGCTTTTGAAATCCTAGATGCTAGGGGCAGACAACACATGAAAGTGATTGACTAATTTCATATTTGAAAATGTTGACCCTGTATCACTAGAATGGTAGTGGATATAATGCTCATCTACAAAAGGAAAGTTCAAACCTTGACCAATGGATATTTAATTTCTTTTGCAGACTTCACAAATTAGACCGTACGTAGTTTGTGCTGTCCTAAGAGGTGTAACTTTCGATGAAGTCAGATACAACAGCTTCATTGATCTTCAAGACAAACTCCACCAAAATATTTGCCGGTATAACTCGTCTGCTTGCCTGTGGTAGTTTGTTGTATTTGAGTTGAAGGCCACCAATAATTTTGTTAACTCACACTATGCTGTGATGGACACAGGAAGAGAACTCTTGTTGCTATTGGTACCCATGATTTGGACACACTACAAGGCCCCTTCTCGTACGAGGTAAATTTCCAACCTTGCTGCAATCAGCCAGTATAACATGTTAGACTCGGTTTGTGGCCGCTGAGCTTATTTTACAATCTGCCGCGGAAAAGCCACAAAAGCTAAGATAGGCATTAGCAACGAGAAAAGCTGGATTATCATAATCCACTGCATTTCCAGACACAGCCTTGTTCGATGTTCACGATTATCTTAATTGCATCCCTGCTTACTCTCTTTGCATGTCATGTTTCCTTTTCTCTTCTGTGGTTGGCAGGGTGGGTGTGGGGCATGTATGTAGTTTTTGTAGGGATAGAGAAACAAAAGATTTTTTTCTGATCCATTTTGTTGATTTTGCACTTCTCCACTAAGCTAGCTCATGTTGAGGCTTGAGCTTATTGGCCCAAAAGCTCCCTTCCACTGCCTTAGACCCTGTTTGAGGAGATTCAGGTTTGTCTTGTGGTCACCTGGGGCTGAGTACTTCTAAACTGGGATTCCTCACGGGGAAGCTTGAAATCCACCTTATATTAAACACCTTTCAACCAGCGTAATAGAGAAGCTAAAATCTGTGGAAACTTAAGCCCTGTTATTTACACCTAGTACTTTATGGCCTGAAGCTTATAAGACAAGCCCAAGACGCTCCCCACTGTCTGGTGTATCCCAGCATATAGGTCTATAAGCTGAAGAAATTATGTTTAAATATTTTGGCAAAAAAAATCACCATGCTAGCAATTGCCTGACAATAGTATATATATATGTAGTTATGTACAAACCTCTTTGAGGTTCTCTTTTTTATTACAAAGTATGAATATTTATTTTCTTATGTAGTTGATGATTTTGCAATGCAAATGTCCCTATTGATACCTTTCATCCTTCTTATTTGACATTTTGATTAATCTTTCCAGGCTCTACCACCCCAGGAAATCAAGTTTGTCCCATTGAAGCAGGTTGAATAACACACCACTCTCAGCCAGGCGATATACTATGCCTATTTTGCACGTTACTCTTGGAAAATAATTGCAGCATTTTATTAAAGTTTCTGGGAAATCAGATGTATTGACTGATGTTTTCTTTTTTGCTTTGGTATATTGTTCAGGTGCAAAGTTTCAGAGCAGATGCATTGATGGATTTCTATAGAGTAAGTAGTTAAGTCACAGTTTTTGTAGTGACATTGCTACACCTAATATTGCCTCTCATGACCGTGGCAAACATAATGTTCTGTAGTTTTATTCTAGTTCTGGGATCTGATTTCATATAGGTACTCTGTCTGTACATATTTGGTCATTGATAGTTTATTTGTGCTTTCTGTGTGGCAGTCAGACATGAAGTTAAAGAAGTTTTTGCATATAATCGAGAACTCTCCAGTTTACCCAGTTATATATGATAGCAACAGGTAAACCAATATCAAGCTATGACCTAAATTTCTCAAGTTCTTTTTCTTATAGGGGATAATAGGAAGTTAGAGTTGTGGACTGCACCAAGGTTCAGCTTTGAGCCCTTATCTTTTTACTTTGGTGATGGATGAGGTCACAGGGGATATACAAGGAGATATCCCATGGTGTATGCTCTTTGCGGATGATGTGGTGCTAGTTGATGATAGTCGGGCGGGGGTTAATAGGAAGTTAGAGTTGTGGAGGCGGACTCTGGAATCGAAAGGCTTTAGGCTTAGTAGAACTAAAACTGAGTACATGAGGTGCAGTTTTAGTACTACTAGGCAGGAGGAGGAGGAAGAAGAGGTTAGTCTTGATGGGCAGGTGGTACCTGAGAAAGACACCTTTCGATATTTGGGGTCTATGTTGCAGAAGGATGGTGATATCGATGAAGATGTGAGCCATCGGATCAAGGCAGGTTGGATGAAGTGGCGCCAAGCTTCTGGCATCCTGACAGGAGAGTGCCACAAAAGCTAAAAGGCAGGTTCTATAGGACGACGATCCGTCCTGCGATGTTGTATGGCGCTGAATGTTGGCCAACCAAGAGGCGACATATCCAAAAACTAGGTGTAGCAGAGATGCGCATGTTGAGATGGATATGTGGCCACACAAGAAAGGACCGGGTCCGGAATGATGATATACGTGAAAGAGTTGGCGTAGCACTAATTGAAGAGAAGCTTGTCCAACACCGTCTAAGATGGTTTGGACATATACAACGTAGGCCTCCAGAAGCGGCGGTGCATATTGGAAGGATAAAGCGGGCTGAGAATGTTAAGAGGGGTCGTGGTAGACCAAACTTGACATGGGATGAGTCCGTTAAGAGAGACATGAAGGATTGGAACATCACTAAAGAACTAGCCATGGACAGGGGTGCGTGGAAGTTAGCTATCCACGTGCCAGAACCATGACTTGGTTTCGAGATCTTATGGGTTTCAACTCTAGCCTACCCCAACTTGTTTGGGACTGAAAGGCTTTGTTGTTGTTGTTGTCTTTTTCTTATAGGGATAGGCCCATGTTAGGTTACCAATTCAATGTTTAATATTTATGATGTAGATATTGTTTGTAGCATGGATTTCCTGGTGTTATTTCTTTATCCTTGATTTATACTGCTCATAATATCATACAGCAAGTTGATACTTCAATAATTTGCAGAACTGTATTATCGCTACCTCCTATCATCAATGGTGCACACTCTGCTATCAGCCTGAAGACAAGGAATGTGTTTATCGAGTGCACTGCCACCGACCTTACGAAAGCAAATATTGTTCTGAATACAATGGTAGGTGTAATGTAATGCTATCTTTTTTATGGACAATATACCATCCTTTGGGATGAAGATTAGAGTTGTTTAATTGATGTACTTGTTGCTTATGTGTCTAGGTTACAATGTTCTCGGAGTACTGTGAAAATAAGTTTGAAGTGGAACCAGTTGAAGTTGTATCTTATGATGGAAGCAAAGCCATTTACCCTGATCTTTCATGTTACAAAATGGAGGCTTCAGTCTCTGAAATTGTTGGTCGCATTGGCATCTCCCTAGATGAGACACAGGTATATTTTGTCAATGCCTGAAGCATAGTACCACATATCTTTTTACGGGCAACAAGAACCTCATACATCCAGATAATAGTTGACACCTGACATGTTTTAAGTTTTGTTGTAGAGTAATTGGGTTTTTAATGCAAAATTGTAATTTTCTACCTGTAGCTAAGATTAAGTAAAACAAATGATTTTGATAGTTACTAATGTAATTTTCTGCTTGAATTCTCTGAATTTATGTTTTTGTGCTTGAACAAGTAAATGATTTGCCTGTGTATTCGAAAGTGCAGGTTATCTCCCTCTTGAACAAAATGCAATTGCAAGCAGAACGGTGTCCATCAAATGGAGAGCCTCGTATTTCGGTTTCTGTCCCTCCTACGAGAAGTGACATTCTGCATGCTTGTGATTTGGCGGAGGTAAAATACACAATTCCCAACCTCTCATAGTCTTTTTTTGTAGTTAATATTTTTTTCATTTATTTAATATTTTGATGCTCAATTATCATATTTGTTACGTAAAGGATGTTGCTATAGCTTATGGGTACAACAATGTGCCAAAATCAAAGCCAAAGTCTATGACCATAGGTGGACGGCAACCACTAAACCATTTCTCTGATAAAATTCGTGCTGAGGTACGCACTTAAAATATTCAGTACCTCTTAGGAATCATTTACCTGTGCTCTGTATGCATATATTCACCAATTGAAGATTACGGACAATTTTTTGTGTGTGTGTGGCAGGTTACAAGAGCGGGCTATATGGAGGTGCTCACTTTTGTTTTGACTTCGTATGAAGAGAACTTTGACATGATAAACAGGAAAGATGATGGAAATAAAGCAGTCATTATTGCAAACCCCCGTACTTCCGAATTTGAGGTGAAATGCTCAAATATTTAAGGCTGTCTTTATGACCGGATCTTTTATTTATTGGTTACAGCTGATTGCAGTACAAAAATCTTATTGTTGTCAACTGCATAGTAATCAACGACCAGTGATTTATTGAGTTCAGACGCTCTATGCCTAGTATCTTTGTTAGATATCTTTTCTAGAATAGTTATTGATAATTTACCTACATATACAAAAGTATGTTTGGATTGTCAGTTTGTCACCAAAATGCATCCTACCAATATTTTGGTCATGACCAACATTTTGGCCTGTTTGGATGGTTGCCCTTTTTCTTGGCTTGCCAATGCCCCTTTGCCTCAATATAGATCTTTTTTCTTGCTAACATTGGCCAGCTATTAGGCAAGCAAAACCTTGACTTATATTTTCCGTTTCAAAAAAAAAAAAAATCCTTGACTTATATTTTGGTTAGCCAAATTTCTGGTTAGGGCAAACTTGGGCTCAAACCAAACACACCCAAAATCACGGATGAGTAGCGGGGACAGCTACTCCCGTGCGCATTTCTTACCGATCTAAGTTGATGGCATGTTATGGTTCTGCCTTTTTGGTTAAATGTAACTTTTGGATGCTATTAGTCATGTATTGTTATCATACTCCTGGTATTTGTGGTTATTCATATTTAGCTTCTTCACTTATTTAGTGCAAAAAATATTAATACAGTTTTTACATTGATCATTTGTTCCTTACTTCCTCCGTTTATTAATGTAAGACCTTTTAGGCTTTAGCTATTTCATTATCGACTACATACATACTAAAATGAGTGAACATACATACTAAAATGCGTCTAGACGAATCAAGAAAAAGCTAAAAGGTCTTATATTTGTGAATGGAGAGAGTCTGTAAGGTCTTAAAATATAATTTCCGTGAGCTAATTCCAGTACGTGATGTATGTTGTTCCTTGTGATATTGCAGGTTGTGAGAACTAGTCTTATGTCATGCTTGTTGAAAACACTGAAGCATAATATAGACCATCCGAGACCCATAAAGGTACTTCATGAAAACAAACAACGATACTGTGTGCTTATTGTTGTTGAGGCGTTTTTCATCTGATTAGTTACCATATATGCTCCCTTTTTGCATAACAACAATCTAATATTCAATTATCATTTTGATGTCATATCATGGGTTTCGAAAGGGAGAGCTTTCATAGAACTTATATTTGTTAGAACCAACTAGAAATGATAGCCACTGTTTTAATGATAGCCACTGTTTTAATATATTTTTTACAATGTTATATGGTCAGATTTTCGAAGTTGGTGATGTCGTGGCATTGGATACATCACGTGATGTTGGTGCCTCTAATAATCGCCAGCTTGCAGCTTTGTACTGTAGTAGCAATTCTGGATTCGAGGTAATGCGCATGATTATTTTGTGCAAGTGCTATTTAGAGTGTCTTGGTGTATGCCTTGGCTAATTGTTGTGAATTATCCAGGAAATTATGGGTTTGGTTGATAGGATTGTCAAAATCGTGACAGCTCCGCACATCAAACACATCAAATTTGGCCAGACTTACTACGTTCCTACAAGTGTAAGCATTTAAAATTCTCAATGCATTCAATTCAAGTAGACCAAATGTTCCTTTGTGGTTATGAACATTTGTACTGATTTTTATTCTCCGTAGGAACCTGAGTTCTTTACGAAAAGGCAATGCAAAATCGTTACCAGTGACGGGAAGCAGGTTGGATACTTGGGAATTGTCCATGCTGAGGTAATTCATCTGTCTTATCCACGGAATGGCACATTTTGCTATTTTTAGTAGTTTATTTATGTGACCAATTCTCTGTTACTTGCAGGTGCTAAGAAAATTCGGCATTCCAGACCCGTGCACTTTTGTTGAGATTGACCTTGATGCTCTGATGTAGTGCCATGAACTGTGAACAGGGGAGTTTTGTCGACGGGTTGGCATGCATGTGTTATCTCAACAGGCCCCGCATTTGAGTTTGGACACCGCATGTTATTGTAGCGTTGGAGCTAACATCTTTTTGAGTCGCGAAAAGAAAGAAGTAGGGGTGATACTAAAAATGCCCCACATTTTTCTGTGAGAAGTGATACATCTGCTGGGTATCATCATGTTATTTCCGTTGTAATACAACAGCATGTCTGTCAGAGCTTTCTATTAAAGCAGTTTAACTAGGCTACATTGTGAAAGAAGAGTTTATAATGTGGAAAAGCAAACACTTTTGTTCCCACTCCTTGCCAGATTTGACACGATGTTTGCAACAGTCAACATCCTTTTCACTAGGGAACTCCCTTTTTTCGTTCTTTCTTGAGCATTAGCTGCTGCTTGAACCGCTTCTGTCAACCTCATCGGATATCTGATCCTGGAATTTACGTTGGCTGCTCGTTGTTTTCTGGGCCGTGTGCTGGGCAAAGTATGCACGATGCTCTCGGCTGGAGACATTTTCTTGTTCAGGAGCGGAAAGACTTGGGTATCGGCACCAACCAGGCGAAAAACGGACGGACAGGGTGAGTCCAATCCTTTCCCGATCGGGGGGATCTGGACCGCTCTTCCCAGCCACAATCACAAGGTCGGCTAGGACGGAGCCTCCCCACAACATCCGCACGCCGCGGCGGCCACTATGCCTAGCTCCATGTGGGGGCTCTTCGGTGCATGGTTCGGATGGACTCGGCTCACGGGCCAGCTGATCTTAATTTAATTATTATAGTGCTAATCGAGTTGAACTTCGCATCTGTAGTAGAAACAAATAACGTCGCTTACCTATAAGCTTTAAGAGCATCTCCACTGGCCGCCCCCATAGGTCTTCCGGATTGCCGCCCGAACGAGCGCTCTGGGGGCGTCCGGACGAGATGCCGTATATGGGGCGCCTCTCCCCACTCGACGGCCCCGAACGGGCGCCCCAAACAAGATTTTAACAAAAAAAAATAGTTCGAATGAGTTTATCAATTAAATTCTACTCCCTCCGTATCAAAATATAAGATGTTTTAGCATTTGGCTTTCCATCCGTATTTAGACTTGTTTTAGTGCAAGGTTCACAAAGTTTCATAAATAGAAATAAAATAAAAATTATTCATAAATTTAAAATAAATTAAAGTTCAACTATTATGTGGCCATTCCTTTGCGCTCCCACAAATGCTCCACTAGATCCTTTGCGCTCCCACAAATACTCCAATCCGCTGCCATATTGTGTCCAATTTCATCAACGAGATCACCCCGATTATAATAGATCATATTTTCATGCTCGTCCACATCATTCACTGGATCTTCACGCTCATCCTCAATGTTCATGTTGTGCATGATGACACATGCATTCATGATCTCCGCCATCTCGTCGGATGACCAAGTGAGAGCAGGGTACCGCACAATATCAAATTGCTGCTGGAGAATTCCAAATGCACGCTCGACATCCTTTCTTGTACTCTCTTACATTGAGGCAAACCAAGATTTCTTGTTGCCGAGGGGGACCCGGAGCCGGACGGAGGAGGGTCGGCGTGAAAGCGGTTTGCCGAGTCCGGCGAGATTCGCCGCCTGGGGGAGGCGAAGGTGGGAGCGGCGACCTAGATGGTGGCGGTGGGAGGCGGGCGAACGAACTGCATGCGCGGCGGGAAAAAATATGTTGGATTCGCCTCTCCCGCTGACGGGACTGGCCCGCTTGTACGTATCTGACGTGGCAGCGCGCGTTGTTTCGTCCGGCGCTACCGCAACAAGCCCGGGCGCATGGGGTTGGGCTGGTAGCGCCGGACGAAATAACGGGTCACCCCAGACGAGATGGGCCTATTGGGCGCGCGACTGGGTGCCGTTTTTCGCTGGGGATGTCCCATAGGCTATGTGTGTGTGTGTGTGTGTGTGTGTGGGGGGGGGGGGGGGGGGGGGGCTTTGGAGGCGGCGAGTGGAGATGCTCTAACAATCATACTTTTCCTGAAACAACACAACCAAGTCAAACTTTGCAAATTGCGTAATAACACTAAAATAGGTTGTACAAAGCACAATAGGGATTGGAGAACCGTGGTAACAACACTGTCACCTCGTCCACCTTTCCAAATGCATTCTGGAAACTGGCTTTTGGTAATGGGTTCAAATTTTAGGGAGCACCATATTTGTGTCGAAATTGATATTTCAATTTCAGCTCTTGTATATATAGATTTTAGTATTTTAACCCAAACATTCTGTGAACGTATTTTAACCCATACTTTGTAATAAAAACATTAACCACGTGTATTTTACAATGTGGACACCAGGAGATAGTTGCCTTCAATTATTATACATTCATAAAAGGCAAACCTTATTTTATCCTTTTTCCTTACTTTTTTTGGTGATATCATGTCTACTTAGAAATAAATGTACATGCATACAACAACAACCCCCCCCCCCCCCCCCCCCCCCCCCCCTCAACACACACACACTCACATGCCTACAAACGACTAGTCTTCACTTTAGAATACTCTCTCCGTCTTAGTTTAAAGAGCGTGCATGGTAATTTTCTGTGTCCCCTGGGTATTTGCCGATTAGGACTAAAAGCTTGCATGTATTGGTGGAGAGAGACAACCACCCTCTAATTGAAAGAAATATAATACAAATGCGCCTAAGAGTAAGGGATATTTTGGGACTGCATGATTCGAAGAGTGCCCTTTGAACCGAGAGACCGAGGGAGTACAGAGAACCACCTAACACCCGCATAAGTCCAGAGTCATGGAGCTCTAAGATCAACAAAGTTACCATACCTCACAATCGACAAGTATGCCACATACCACTGAAAAGAGTAATATGTCTTTGTGAGACATACACGATGTAAAACATGGAGTTTGATCCTGACTTCATGGGCACGTACAACCAGTATTAGAATTTGTATAAGGAACTCTTTTCTACAATATGTATGAAGATTACCCTTACCAGTGTTTGGTTGGGAGAGTTGGGGGGGTAGGAAATGGGAGTTTGAGGATAGGAGGAGACTTACGTTCTCCTAATTGGTCGGATGCAATTAGAGTTAAGGAGATAATGAGAAGGAGAATTCACTAGTTAAATCTCTACAAAATCTCCTAATGGGGAAATTGGGACAGGAGAGAGGAATTAGTGTTGAACTCCCATTTATTTTCCTTAAGATTTATTACCATGTAAGGCCGTATGACAACATCTTTAAACAACATCGATGCTCGACTATCTCCCTTCTCGACGAAGCATGGATGGTTATGTTGATTTTCTGACAATTGTAACACCCAAAATTCACCCGAGGGGTGGTCATTATCCATGTCAGCTCTCTAGCATCTTTAGATGTCCCCACTGACCAACACAAGTTTTTTTAGCACACTTTGTCCCCACTCT
This sequence comes from Puccinellia tenuiflora, assembly GCA_012064385.1. Classification (NCBI taxonomy): domain Eukaryota; kingdom Viridiplantae; phylum Streptophyta; class Magnoliopsida; order Poales; family Poaceae; genus Puccinellia; species Puccinellia tenuiflora. The sequence continues at coordinate 729,356 of QRDG01000338.1, forward strand.
CGCACACACGAGAAAACATTTCGGTCAGTCACGTATCGTCAAATCATCTTAGGCAAAGCATACTTAACCTCGAGGTTCTTCAGGGACGAGTTTCCAAAAAAGAAGATGCACCTTATTGATATTAGTATTCTATTAAGCCCTGGACCAGAATGTCATAACAACCTACAAGTGTCGTTTAGCCATCGGAAGCTAGAGGAGGAGAACAAGACAAAACATTAAGAAGATCCGCTGCCGCAGTCCTACCACTGCCTCCGCTGCACTCCAGATCTGGTCCGTCCCGATAGCCACCGCCCACAGCCAACAGTGCTCCCAGCTCCCACGACCGCCTCGTCGTACCGCTCTCCTTGAAGCTCGACCTCCGCCGCTCCGAACCCCTTTCCTCGAAGGTACGCCGCCACCACATCCTCTCCGTCGTCGGTGCACCTCCACCCCTAAGTCCATTGCTCGCAAGCAGCTCGTTCTATCCTCAACGATTTCTTCTCCGTCACAGTTCTCTGATGATCGTCGTTGGCGTTGTCAGCGTCTATGGTGATGTCGTGAAAAAGAAGGAAGAAAATAAGGAGGAAGAGGAACGAAGAAAGAGACAAGGGGCGCGCCCGGTCTTTTAGATCATCTCCATCAGGGGTGCCGGACACTTGTCCGGCGCTTTTTTTCCTCCCACGCCGGCACTCCCTAAACGGCCGTACCCAAAAGAAAATGATCAAATCGAACCCAAATATACAAACGCCGGCCGGTCACGAATGTTCAGGCCAAATAGTTTCACCGGCCAACACAGGCACGACCAAATGGTTTCACCGGCCAACACAGGGCACGGCCAAATGGCTTCGCCGGCCAACACAGGCACGGGCAACAGCCTCACCGGCCAACACAGGCACGGCCATCAACAAGTTTTGCCACCAAAATAAGTCTAGACGTCGGGGTCACATGGAAATCATTCTTATTGGGTGTCGGCATCCTCGGCCCTTTGTTTCCTCGCCTTCATGATGCGCGCGACCTCCTGGGCAAAGTACTCTTGCCGTTCCGCCGGCATGTTTGACGTGTCCGTTGCCATGATCTTGAGCTCCCGGTTTTCTTGCATCTCCTTGATCTTCATCTCTTTCACCCCCCTTGACTGTTGCAGCTCCTTCATCTTGTGGCCTTGCACGGTATAGTACATATCCCACCTCTCGTTGTTGGCGGTGTACATCTTCTCTTTGAGAACGTTGGAGGATGCCATGAACGTGGCAAGAGACTCTTGTAGGGCGGAAGGCGCCCCGGCCTTGTGTGCCGCCACCTTCGCCTTCTTGTTCCCAGTTGGCCGTGGAGTTGGCCCGGGCCCCGGAATTTGGGTTTCATCGACAACACCACCTTGGCTAATGAACGCACGCAATGCACCCCATTTTCAACATTCTTGAAGCACTTTCCAACAATGCATGTATTTGAAGGCCTTGTTCTTGTTCAACTCTTGATACATCTCCATAGTTTCCTTCAACTAAATTAAAAGAGACATGTTAGACGAACAATATAAACTTTCGTGCATGCCAAATAGAGGGCAGGTTTGGTTTAGCATCTTACTACGTCGATTTGGTTGGTGCCGCTCTCGTTTCTTGTCTTCACTTGATCATAAAACCCATGTAACTTGTTGACGGCTTCTCGTATGGACCCCCACCACTTCTCTATTGCGTTGGACTTGCGACGCGGAGGCACATTCAGTGGCGGGTACGCCGTCCTCTCGAGGAAGTCTTTGTGAATTCGGGTCCAATACGAACTACTATTTTGTTGTGCGCCGATGATGGAGTCTTGGCTTACCCCCATCCATGCCACACACAAAGCCGCATCCTCCTTTGATCTCCATGTCCTGCCTCTATTCCCCTTCGGCAGCTTCATATGGTCGCCGGTTTCAACATCGTGCACAACCTGGCTCTCCTCCTCCTCCTCCTCCTCCTCGTCCTCCTCCTCTCGGCGGTGTTCGTAATCATCCTCGCCACGGATAATATTGTTCATGGCATCCTAGTTCATCAATGTTATGAAATTCAATTCGAACTAGCGGCGACATCATTAAATGCACAGTTCAAATTGCCGGCGACATCATTAAATGCACAACTCAAACAGCCGGCCACACAGAAATGATCAAAACGTACCTCGCCAGCCGCCATTCCGCCGAGCACGTTCACGGCGTTTGTTTCATCATCACCGAACAGCTGCGTCGGCTCTATGGCCACGGTGCCAGCAGATCAACGAAGCACAACCGAGTCGATGAAGTGGGTGTCCTGGTTGAGGTCGATGCCTCGGCTCTCGACCCCCTCGTCCGGCGAACTGGAGATGCGCGTAATGGGTGGAACGCCGGCAACGATGGATCGTTGAAATAGTTCGGGGAAGACGGCGACGATCGACGAGGAAGGCGAGCCGACGAGCTCGTTTGGCTCGGGCCGCCTACAGATTGGCCGGAGAGGAGCTCCGCTTCCGCTACCCTCAATTTCGCGCACAGTCGCCGGCCTGCTCGTAAAGCGGACGCCGCCGACCGCAACTCATCCTCGTTGAATGGCAACTCCAGGTCTTCCGCCTTCATCGCCGGCGACTTCATCACCACGACCCTCGTCGACCCCTTTGCCTTGGCGGATTTTCTTTGGGTGGGCTTTCTCAGACCCACCGGCGCCATCGGAGCCGATGAGAGGTTGTAGACGATGATCTCACCGGCGGCGGCGGCGACGAGCAAGGTGAAGGGGTGGGCGGCGGCAAGGCAGTAGAAGAGGAGGGGTTGTGAGAATGGAGGGAGGATTTGGCGGCCGGCGCGACAATAGAGAGGAGGTTTTGGTGGCCGGCGCGGCAAGGTAGGGAAATTTTCGCGCCATTCGCTTCGTGTGTATGACGGGCGGGCCATATCTGTCGAAGGCTCGGGCCGGGCAGTGTCCGGCACCGCGAAGGCAGCACCCAAAGTTGGAGGCACTGTTCGCGATGCCGAACAGATTTTGGGCCGGACAAATACTTTGAGATCCTTTTACAACCCCGTGGAGATGCTCTTAGCACGTGAATTCTATTACCGGTACTATTTTTTGAACTGGTAGTGCTGTGCGACGGACCAACGGTTCTTCCACACTCTGGTCTAGGAACACCGGATGCACACACGAACAAACCAATCTCCGGAGCCGATACGCCCAATGCCGCTTCCCGTCCAACCCCATCGCCGCCGTCCATCCAATTAAACCCCACCTCCGTTCCCATCCCTTCCATTCCCACATCTATCCTCCCCCTCTCCGCCGCCGCCGCCGCTGTCGCCGCCATGGCCTCCTCCGCGTCGGCGGCCCCGCCGCTCAGCTGCCACCACCTGGGCGTCCGCCTCCGGCCACACCTCCCCTCCTTCTCCCTCCGCCGCCGATCCACCTCCGCCCTCTCCTCCAAACCCATCTCCCTCTCCCACTCCCACTCCTTCCCCAAGCCCCTAACTCTGTCCCCTGCCGCCACAGCTCGCCGCCTCCTCCCGCCCGTCGCCGCGGCACCGGCATCTGCCCCCGCGCCGGTCTCACCGCCGGCGAAGCCGGCGTTGCAGGGCGCGGCCATCAAGCCGCTGCTGGCTTCCATTGCCACGGGAGTCATCATCTGGCTCATCCCCGCCCCCGCCGGCGTGGCCCAAAACGCGTGGCAGCTGCTCGCCGTGTTCCTCGCTACCATCGTCGGGATCATCACGCAGCCGCTGCCGCTCGGCGCCGTGGCCCTGCTCGGCCTGGGCGCCGCCGTGCTCACCCGCACGCTCACCTTCGCCGCCGCCTTCTCCGCCTTCGGCGACCCCATCCCCTGGCTCATCGCGCTCGCCTTCTTCTTCGCCCGCGGCTTCATCAAGACGGGGCTCGGGAACCGCGTCGCCTACGCCTTCGTCTCGGCCTTCGGGGGCTCCACGCTCGGCCTCGGCTACTCGCTCGTCTTCGCCGAGGCCTTCCTGGCGCCAGCGATCCCCTCGGTCTCCGCGCGGGCCGGTGGCATCTTCCTCCCGCTCGTCAAATCCCTCTGTGTGGCGTGTGGATCGCGCACTGACGACGGCACGGAGCGCAAGCTTGGGGCATGGCTCATGCTCACTTGCTTCCAGACATCGGTCGTTTCGTCAGCGATGTTCCTCACGGCGATGGCGGCCAACCCGCTTGCTGCGAACCTGACGGCCAGCACCATCGGGCAGGGGATCGGGTGGACGCTGTGGGCAAAGGCCGCCATTGTGCCGGGGCTGCTTTCGCTGGTGCTTGTGCCGCTGGTGCTGTACGTGATCTACCCACCGGAGGTGAAGAGCAGCCCGGATGCACCACGCTTGGCAAAGGAGAAGCTCGCAACGATGGGACCCATGAGCAAGGAGGAGAAGATCATGGGAGGCACGCTTCTGCTCACGGTATGATGCCACATGTACCTTTTACCTTTTCTGCAACAGTATTGTTTGAACCATGCTTCGTTCGCAGTTGCTAATATTACTGTCAGCTAACTTGCATACTATCCTATGTTCTGTGCTATTTGTATGATGCTGTCATCATCAGTTGTTAGGATTATTGTGATCATCTAGTATTTTAGGAGTTCAAACAGCTGCCTAGAAATAGTGGTTTCCATGACATCATGGTGGTGTTGTCTGGATTATGTAAGAGGCAGGGCTCTTAATTTGAATCAAACTGCCAGAGCATAGTCGCCTAGAATTTTCCTAAACCCAGTGTACTACTTCCTCTGCATCATTTTCAGCTTCTTCCACCCTGGTGATGATGGAGCTTGCCAGATACCTCATTGGCTTACGGTTTAGGGTTGCAGGGGTCAGGGTTTGTTGCCCTCCCCGGGCTTGGAGGGAAGGTTGGTGCGTGTGGTGGTAGTGTGTGAGGCTGCTGCGGTGAAGCAGTGCCACTGCGAGCAGGGAGGCAGCTAGTGCCTGGGGGTTGGTCAACCCAGAGGAGTTGGTTTATAGCCATGAGGTGACGAGGTTAGGAAGCGGGGGAGGTTGACACTGATGTGGCGGAGGTGGAGGCGCTCTGGAATTGGAGGAAGTGGCACAAGTTGCTGTGGCCCTGGTGAAGGTGGGAGGGGTTGGGTACTTGGGTTGAGAGAGAGATGACAATCTGTGAGTAAATCCATAGGGCGTTGTTTTGTGGTTGCCCGTTGTGATTTTTGCTCATATATGGAGCATTGCACAATCTTACCAGTTTAAGTCACTGTATTACTATTGAGTGCCTTATTTTGCATAAAGTGGGGGTAACCTCAGTCGAAACATAGCTGTATGTTTGTTGCATCAACTTGTTCACATCTTACTTGAATGTAATTTTGAATGTTTTTTCTTGCTGAACATTGTGATGTCCTTGCCACCAGGTTGGACTTTGGATCTTTGGAGGAATGCTGAGTGTAGATGCAGTGACTGCAGCGATTCTTGGCCTATCTGTCCTCCTAATTACAGGGGTTGTCACATGGAAAGAGTGTTTGGCGGAGTCTGTGGCATGGGACACCCTTACTTGGTTCGCCGCGCTGATTGCGATGGCTGGCTACCTCAACAAATATGGGTTGATCGCTTGGTTCAGTGAGACTGTTGTTAAGGTATGGCCCCCACTCTCTCCCCCTCAGTTTCCTCTTGAAATGACAGTGGGTCCTATTTAGTTACTCTTGCTTACTAATTAAGTAATTATAGGCATTAAGCATGATGGATGTGCATTGCCTTAGTATGCCATGTTTCTAGCATTTTGACAGCAAGAATTTTTTTGTATGCTCGCTTCTCACTGAAGTTCATTCTTTGAACGTAGGCGTTGTCTGTTCCAAAAAGCTTTTCTAATCATATATCTGTACCTACTGAACAAAGAGTACCACTGATAGGCTTGGTAATTATGTTGTAATGAGCTTACTATAATTGTTAGATCTGAACTAAGAATGGTATTCCTGGTCAGATACTTCTGCATGATGTATGAAATATGACATGGGGGCTCATTAGTTTGTTGGAGAAATGAGATATCTAGTTTATATCATTCCAGGCCTGATATTCCAATGGTTTTTGTTCTCTAGTCCAGGATAACATCAACATAGTGAGGTGCCTTTTCCTCTCCTTTTTCCTGTTGCTGATGTGTTTTCTCTCTCAGTTTGTTGGAGGCCTTGGTCTGTCCTGGCAACTTTCATTCGGCGTCTTGGTGCTGCTGTACTTCTACTCCCACTATTTCTTTGCTAGTGGTGCTGCACACATTGGAGCAATGTTCACCGCGTTCCTGTCTGTGTCGAGTGCCTTGGGAACCCCTCCACTTTTCGCAGCCATGGTTCTGTCGTTCCTTTCGAACCTCATGGGTGGTTTGACCCATTACGGCATAGGGTCAGCCCCCGTCTTCTATGGAGCCGGGTATGTTCCGCTGGCTCAGTGGTGGGGCTATGGATTTGTCATCTCTGTTCTTAACATCATCATCTGGCTTGGTGCTGGAGGCGTCTGGTGGAAGATGATTGGTTTGTGGTGAGCAGCACAGTAAATGCGAACTTTCTATTTCGAGTGAGGGCGAACGAAACTAGCAAAACATTTGCAAGTGGTACAGGTTGAGCTTGACCACAAGTTTTGTCGACATGAATGGAATCCATTATTGTAGTTTGTATCCGTACATTTGTTTTTCTGGCAGTTGCTTCAATGCCAGGTTGCAGTTTTCCTGGCAAGTGGAACCTGATGATCTGTACTTATGTTTATCTTATGCCTTAGATTGTGCTTGCGCGCCTGATAGCTTTAGATGATTGCTGCATGGACCTTTTGACGTCATGGGCGATTGGATTTCTGGCACAACCACCAGCGCCTGAACTTTTGAGCTAACTGTTTTTTCTAGCACTCACAAAAAAAAAAAAAACCCTGAACCTTCAGCTGCAGGTACTCGCTAACATTTCTGACAACTAATATTAACTGCGAGAATTCGTAAGTTGCAGAAGCCCGGCTTTGATGTGCCGATTTTTACACTTGCTTTAGCTGAGAGCCTGAGATATGTGGCATAAAATGTGATGGTTTTCTGGTTTGGCTTGTGATATCATGGGGAAGATGCTAGAATCTAGGAACTGAATGCTTTGTTAATGTGAATATTGTTTTTGTTATGATTAATCCGAGCTTACTTGGCCGATCAGTTCACGAGAAGGCTAAAACTTTGGTCATTGACTTTTGTGATGATTAACCAGAGGGCCAATTTCAAATTTCAAAAAAAACCAGAGGGCCAATTTCAGTTGCATTTCGGGTTCAGCCATCCCCAGACGAAGTGGGTGATGGCATGGCATGTCATCGCATCGACATCTGGTGTCCGTTGATTAAAATCTTACCCTGCCAGAATATCTGAATAAAGCCAAGTGTCGCATGTGTTGCTGTAGACGATAGGAATATTTAGGGAAAAAGTTGGAGCGGAGAATAAATGTGCCGACGCATTTGGTGCACTCTAGATATATACATTTATACAGCGGTTGCTGTCACTTTATTCTGGATCGGTGCACTGTGCACCGTGCACTCGTCGCTTTTGTGTCGACCAGTCCTCAGCTCGCAATCGTGTCACAAGTTGTAGTTGAAACTAAGTAAGTTTTGTCATGGACCCTTTATTCTTATTCTTTTGTGTTTCTGTCTTGTGGTGTGTATATATGCGCGCATACGAATGTTCCTAACGTCCTACATGAAAAAAACATATCTCCGTACGTATTTTGTCTTTTCTATGTTATGACAAATTATATTTCTACTGGTCGCTGCATATCCCGAATATTGTATTAGATTTTAGAGCAACTCTAACAAATCCCGTAGAAATCCATACCGCTTCTCCATTTTCATTTGAATATGCATGTATACTTTACTCAAATTGATCTCTAATTTAAATAAAACTAATTAATGTTTTTACAGAACACACTACAACAATAATCTAAATTACAATAATAGTCAAGTTATAACAATTAAACAAATAATGAATGCTAATGCAAAGAACAATTTAAATCACATATACTCAAGTAAATAATAACGGGAGACTAATTCTCATGCATTTACTATGCTTAAAGGGATCATCACGAAGCTGGTATGCATCTCCCGGTTCTTAATCATCTCATACGTCTCAAGAAATGCTTGGCACCGGTCCGAGTTTTGGTGACGTTTCACATGGAAACCAACATCTTCATAGCCAAAGTCTAGGTTCAAACCCCACTCATCCACGAGGATGATGTTGTGGAGAATCACACAAGCAATGATGATATTTGTGAGATTTTTTGTCCCAATAACGAATATGATCTCGGACAATAGCAAATCGAGCTTGCAACACACCGAAATCCCTCTCAATTTTCTTTCGACAAGCACCAAATTGAGCTTGCTTTTACCTTATTGATTTGATTAGTGTTCACAAATGCTGACCATGAGAGATAGATGTCGTCGGCTAGCTAGATAGCAGCCCATGTTAATTCATGCATGGCCATTGACAGTAAAGTTGCAAGTCGGAGCTCGGTTCCGAGGAATGCAAAGACGACCCATTTGGGACCCCGGCAACTTTGTGTTTTTCTTCTCCTCGGTTTCATTAACTACGAGCATAAAAAAATCCTGGACCTCATCTCATCATACCCTTTGAGAAAATCGTCCAAATCAAAATCATCCAACGACGAGGGGTCCTCAAAAAAGAATGACACACTCAACATTATCATGTACGAACTCATCTACAAAGTTTTACAACTCTTGAAATAACGACCTGTACCCGAGAGAAAATTAGACAAACGTATAGAAATTACCTCCGGCGTCGATGAGATCCTCGGACATGGACGGAGTCGTCGAGGTAAGCTCAGTTGGGGTCGCGAAGGAACGCTTGGTGGTCTCAAACCAGTCGGTGTTGCACCGTTTTCTATCGATGGAGCGGGCGAATCAAACTCGCTGGCCTCGGTTTGGTCGAGACTTGGTTTCTCTGTAACATCCCAATCTTACATTTGGATGTTTTGCATTTGATCATGGCATCTTTTAAAACTTGCATTTGCTTGTTTGCATCAACTCTCTAAAAGAAATAATTTCAAATCTCTATTTTGTTTTAAACCAAGACTCAAAAGTTTAATATATATATGCTTGGAGTTTTGAGTAAACATCACCTCATTTTTGGTCAAATATGACAGAGGGCAATTTTACAAAATTTTCAAAATTGGTTTGACTCAATTCTGAGTTCAAATTCAAAAGTTAAGGAAACAATTTTTTCAGAAAAAGAAAAAGAGAAAAGATAAAAAAAAACGTTTCGGGCGAGCTAGTTGGTCCGCAGCCCAACTAACCGCTGGCGCGCGCAGCCGCATCGGGCCAAGCCGGCCCATCTCTTTTTTTCCCCACCCGCAGCCCTTTTTCTTTTTCTTATCTTTTCTCCGCTGACAGGTGGACCCCACCTGTCAGGTCTTCTTCTAGAAGGGAGCAGTCCGGGAAGAACACGAGTTCTTCGTCGGGCCGGTGCAAAAATCCCGAATCCCGTCCCGATTCGGAAGCCCCTCGCGCAAGCAAGCCTATAAAAGCCCCCGACCCCGTCGTTCTTTTCCCCCAAAAACCCTAGCCCGAGCCACCAAACCAAGCTCGATTACGAGCTCGGAAATTTCCGCCGCCGCCGCCACCATTAACCGGAGCTCGGAGCTCGGAGCTCGCGCCGCCGCCGTTCGGGTCCACGAGAGGAGCTGCCGAGGACGCGAGGAGGAGCCCCACGCCGAGCCGCACCCGGAGCCATCGTCGCCGAAACCGGGGAACCACCGGAGCACCGCCGGCCATCACCGCCCGAAGCCGCCGGAACCACCGCCGTCGACCACCGGTAAGTCGCCGCCGTGTCAACCACTCGCGCGTCCACGGCCGTCCGATCTCAATCGGACGGTCCGGATTAGATCTAACCCGCGAAGGGGTATCAACCAATCAGATCGCGGAGCTTGCGTCAGCGCCGCGTCAGCCCTAGCCCCCGCACGGAATCTTTTCCGTTTATTAAATCTAGAAAATCATTAAAACTTGTAAAATTCATAGTAAATCAATCGTAAGTCGAAAAATTAAGTTTAATATACCAAAATTCTTAGAAAAATAAGATCTATCCAGATCTGTAATAAAATTTGACTTTAGACAAACGTTTTTTTCGATTAATTATTAGCAACCTAATTAATCTTGCTTAAGTTGTTGCATTAAAAATATTTTTATCATGCATCATATAATTCAGAGAACTAAAAGTTTAGAGCTCTGTGCCATATTAACAAGTCATGCATTCATATGTGTATTATTGTTTTGTTTCGTATGTTGTGTATCGCTTGCTACCGTGTAGGCAACGACGTTGGTTGCGATTATTGCTGTAACTGCGACGATTGTGTGAACGGCTAGTCTGACAATTGAAAGGCAAGTGATGCAATCATATGACCTATTATTTTCCTATGCATTTAGTACTATTTTTCGTAGTAATGCATGTGTAGGAGTTGTTTGTATGCTAAGCTAGGTGATTCACTAACACCCAAGTGGATTGCCATATCTATCGTTGTAGAATAGATTATCTTGAAACCATCGTTATAATTTTTAGTTGCTTAGACGTGGTTTGGGAATCACATGTTATGGAAGATGTTGTTGTCATACTTGTTTCTTTTCAAATCTAATAAAACAACTTAAATTAACTTGATGTCTGGGTGGTATTGGTATGATTGGGCGGTAAATAGTTGAGTGGCTGCTCGGGTCCGTAGTATCTGAGTAGGTGCACTTGTGAACGGACACCCAGGTTCCCGAGAAGTATTGTGGAGTCTTGTTTAGTAGCTTACGAGTACAACCATAGGTCAACATAGTATGGACGTTGACTTAGCTGAGTAAGTTATGGTTCTTGTACCGGTCGTGGCCAGCAGATGTAGCTTAGTAGGTTGGACAGGGCGCGTAGAGGACTCAAGGATCATCTCCCAAAAGCTTCGATGTGTTTCTCTCCCAACTATGATACAAATTGGGTGTCGTGGTAAATGGGGTTAAATGCATTCTACGGGTAAAGTGTACAACACTCTCGACAGTTTTTAAATCTAATTACTTAGCCGTGTCCCCGGTTACGGACAACTTGAGCCAGCTAGACTAGATCCTACAAAAGTTCTCATTCATTCCAATTTCAGTAAATAAAAATTGATGGGTGAACCAAGGGATAGGAGCACTGATTTCTATCAGTGTCCAATGATTGTTTACTTTTGTTGTAAAATGGTTTATAAAATTGATAGGTTAAAATTGCTTTTTATGCAAGGAGCCTTCAAGTCCACCTAGCCCAAAATGCATGTAGTAGCTAGGTAGACTAGTGTTTTATTAATTCCATGCACACTTGCCAGTACAATTTAAATTGTACTGACCGTATTCGTGAACGGCTGCAATTACACTATTGCAGGTACGGTTTTACGTAGGTCTTGGAGCTACACCCGGCATGTTCGCCTGTGGCACGAGTTGATTGGAGCTTCATTATCGTTTATATTCCGCTGTGTGCTTTTATTTCAATAAAGTTATTTTGAGCTAGCGTCAATGCTATGCAAAGATGTAAGGACTTTGTTATTCTGGATCATTTCGTTGTAATAAAGACGCATTGTGCTCTGTTATTTCATTTGTAATGAGTGTGCTAGCGAGTCGATCCGGGACTAGCACTATACTCATAGACGAGATCCATATTAATGGGTCGAGCCGCTACAGATGGTATCAGAGCCTTGTGTTGGCTGTAGTATCGAGACCTTGGATTGGAATAGGAGGCCATAGGACTAAAATTCTTATTTTACATTATGTCCTTAAGTTCTTCGCATTCTTCTAGCTTTGAAAGTGCATGGTTGCCCCCATGCATGGTTTTGGTAATTAATGACAATCTCTATGGACTAATGTTTGTATTGAGCTATATTTATAGGTGTGTCCATTTGAGTTGCTTGATCTCCATTTGTTGGAGTCAAGGCTAAGGGAAGAAAAGTATGTGTTGATCAAGGCTAAGTGCGTGTTGATCTACACTCAAGTCCAAGTGAAGATATGCCGAAGAGGTGCTTCTCCCATCTTGGTGTATGGGGGAGCAACTTGTGAATCTTCACCAAGCGAAGCGCAATGAAGAAAGGTGGTGCGTCTTGAGGAGTTGAAGATCGTCTTCATCGACCTCAAGTGATTTAAGCGCAAGGCAAAGGTATGATCTTGATAGGGTTTCTATTTTACCGGTCTCATGTTGTTTAGTGAGAGACCGGATTATAGGATAGATAACCGTACTATCAAGAGGGGCTCTCGACCGAGTATCGTGATCGTATCGTCGTAGAGAGCACAAACCTTTCCATCCATGCATTCATCTTTATTGGTTATTATTTGTCTCTTAACGTGGTGTGGTCTTGGTGCTTGTCGTGCTCGTCATGACAAGGCCAAGTTCACCGAAAACGGTTTTCATATGCGTCCCTTATTGCGTTTTCGGTATTGGAGATTTTGCCGGTTTATCCGTGCGGAAGATTTCTCTCTTCCATTTCTTTGCAAAATCTCCATTGCTTGTTTGCTATTTTCAAAGGTTGCATTTGTCGTCCTCTTTCCAACAAAATTGGTTTTACTTCATTCGGACTTCAATTGCAAAAGATATTTCATTTCCGGTTTGCGAAAAAGAGTTTTTAACTTTCCCATTTGGTTTTATAATATTTTATTGGACTATGATGTTTCTCTGCATAATCTTGTTGTGTTCGTTGTGACGATTCCAACGAGTCCAAGATTATCGAAAATGGAGTTCGTGGGTGAAAGTTATTGCATTTCCAATTTGCAAATGGGAGCTTTTACCTTTCCCCATTTATTTTTATAATATATTCTTGGACTATGATGTTTCTCTGCATATTCTTGTTGTGCTCATTGTGACGATTCCAATGAGTCCAAGATTATTGAAAACGGAGTTCGGGGGTGAAAGTTATTGCGTTTTCCTCTCGTAGTTTTTATTAGACAGAAAATTAGAAAATGGAAAAAGAAAAAAAAACGTAGACCGGCCGGCCTGGCCGGGCCCGAGGCCGGCCTCAGGCCGGGGGGCTCGGGTGGGCTGCCGGCTTCGTTGGTTCTGCCTTGCCGGCCCAGGCCGGGGGCAGGCCGGCCGGCTCGGGCTCCCTCCCGGCCCAGCTCGCATGCCAGGCCGGCCCAAGGCCGGGTTGGCAGGCCGGGCTCCCTGCGTTTCCCTTGCTGCCGATCGTTACGTTGTTCGCTGCCTGAGATTCCGCCGGCCTGGCCGGCGTGCAGGCCAGCCCCAGGCCGGGATCTCGGGCTGCACTTTTTTTGGGGTCACTACAAAAAGGGCTTCTTCCCCATTTTTTCAGCTGAGCTCTTTTTCTCTCTGCTCAGCATTGTTGCAATCTTTTAGAGCTCGATTCCTCTACTTCCCTCCGATGATTCTTGCCCAAATTTAGGGAAACAAGAGAGGAGATCTAGATCCACTACTCCACCAAACAAAATCTCCTCTAAGTGAGGGGAACTTATTGAATCTAGATTTTGGAGTTCTTGGTGTTTCTCCTCTGTTCTTCCTCCTAAATCCCTCCATAGCATTAGTTGCTTTGGTTGGATTTTGGGGAGAAGGATTTGACCACTTGGTGTGTTCTTGCCTTTTGCATTAGGTGCATCGGGTTGTGCTCACCACGGTGATTCGTGGGATTGAAGGATGGGAGCTTGTTACTCTTGGGTCATTGGACCCTAGACGGTGTTGTGGTGATTCTTGGGAGCCTCCAATTCGGTTGTGGATGCGTGCCCCAAGCTTAGTGGTGTAAAGGCTCCGGATTCCGCCTCGAAGGATTCCGATAGTGGAAGGTGAACCAAACCTTTGGGTGCGGTTCATCGGAGAATAGGGTGAGGCCTTTGTGGCATCTTGAGTAGGCCTCTTGTGGCGAGCTCACACCCCTCCAACGAGACGTACTACCTTAACATGGAGGAACTCAGGAATAAATCCTCGTATCCGCGTGCCTCGGTTATTTATATACCCGAGCCTTTTACTTATGCAATTTACATAGTGATAGCCTTCGTGCTTGAAGTTCATATCTTGCTATCACCTTGTTGCTTATATTTCTTAGCATAAGTTGTTGGTGCACATAGGTGAACCTAGTATTTAGGTCGTTGGCTTGTTAATTTTAACACATAGTTTTATTCCGCATTATCAATCCCTAAATAGAAAAAGTGTTAATCGCCTATTCACCCCCCCCCTCTAGGCGACATCCGGGACATCGTTTGTTCTTTCAATTGGTATCAGAGCCTCGTCTCTATTGTTTGGCTTTACTGCCTAGAGAGTAAAGATGTCGTTTAGGGGTTTAGTGCACGATTCCATGTTTATATTCAATGGCACAAATTTTAATGTTTGGAAAACTCATATGCTTAGTCACTTACGGGTCTTGGACCCCAATATTGAGCGTATCCTAGATATAGGTTTTTCTCCTCCAAAGGATTACGAAAGTACGACTTTAGAGGATGAGAAAAACTTATATCTAGATGCTCTAGCTTCTAATGAGTTTTGCAAATTTGTTAGTGTTGTAGTTTTTGAGTCAATCATGCCTCTCCGGGATGCTCATGAGCTTTGGACCAAGCTTCAAGATAAATATGGAGTGTCCAAATCAATTGAGGATGATTGCTCTCCTTCCACCTCCGGCCGTGACGAGCTCTTGTCTTCATCTACTTCACCAAAATATGGTAAGCCACAAACCAATGTAATGGCGAGTAGTGATAGGTTTTGCAATATTGATAGTGATCTCATTTTTGATGATCTTTTGTCTCTATCTTGTTGCAATGTCTCATCTTTGGACCAAAACACACATAGCACTATAAATGTCATACATGCTAGTGTTGATAGTCCTTGCATATCATCCAAAAATTGCTTAGATAAATCTCTTGATGATATGTGTGCTTTATCTTGTTGCCATGATAGAAATGCTTGTGTTCCCTCTAACTCTTGCATGAACAATAATGTAGAGGAAACCCAATTAGCTATGCAACAAGATGTGAACTTGAGTAGTTCAAAAATTAAGTGTTCTTCTTCATCCATCACTCATTGCCTTATGGCTAAATCTTCTTCTAGCAATGATAATGATAATGAAAATGACAATAATGATGAAGAAGATGATGTGAAAAATGTTAATGCTCTCCTTCATGATAAAGCTCTAATAATTCTTAAAGCTCTTTCAAAGAATAAAAATGCTTATGATAACCTCCATGAAATTATGAGCACCCTTGTTGAGCGCGGGGAAACTATTGAGGCTTTGGAAGCAAGCCTTAAAGAAAAGGGTAAGATTGAAAGAGATGATGCCATGGAGAAGGCATCTTTAGAGGATGCTCTTGAGGAAGAGCAGGAGACTCGTGCTTCTCTTGAGGAGAAACTAGAAAATATTGAGGAGTCTCACAATGATATAATTGCTAAAATTATTAAAGAACGTGACCATGCTCATGCTAAATATAAAGTCACGAAAAAGGAAAATACTAGATTAAATGAAGAGCTTGCTAAGCTTTCCTCCACTATTCCTAATGTCAATGATGCTTGTGCTACTAACTTTATTTCTTGTGAAGCATCTATGTCGAAGGAAAATGTTGAGCTAAGGGCTCAACTTGAGTTGCTAACTAGCAAGTATAGGAAGTTGGAAAAAAGTCATAAAAAGCTATCTAGCTCTAACGATGATCTTCTAGCATCCTATGCTAGTCTAAAGTTAGCTCATGAGGCCATCACTTCAAAGGTAACATCTAGTGAGCCTCATGTGGATAATAGCACAACCGTAACTAAAAATGCTATATTGCCATGTGCTAGTCCTAGTAGTTCATCCACTAAAAGTATTGGTACATCATGTGATGAATTACTTGCTTTGCCTTGTTGCTCTAACAATGATGCATCTAACTCCTCTAGTTCTTATGTTGTCACTAACCATGTAGAGAAAAGAGGAGAGCTCAAGGCCCAAGCCACTTCTATGAGGAAAGGCTTGGAAAAGCGTCATGAAGGGAAGAGTGCACTAGACAACATGTTGAGTGTGCAACAATCCCCTAATGACAAGAGTGGACTTGGATTAAACTCCAACAACAAGATCAAGTCCAAGGTTGAGAAGAAGAAGAAGGTCCAAGTACAAGTCAAGAATCCGGCCAAGATCACTTGCTTCAAGTGCAAGATTGAAGGGCACCATGTTCGGGATTGCCCAATGAAGAAGAAGCCTCTTAGTGAGAAGCAACTAGGGAAGCGGCCTCTTGTTCAATCTCGTGCTCAACCACGAGTTGAACAACGGCCACCTCCTAAGAAGACTCAAGCCAATTCTCCTCAAGTTGAGGATCCTATTAAGAATAAGAAGAGTCGGTGTTGCTACCTTTGCCGTGGCAAAGGTCATTTTGCTTCTTCATGCACTAACGGTATCTCATCCAACCCTATCGTAATTGATGATGTTTATTCACTTAGAAAGGATAGAGTTGGCAATGTGTTTGCCAAATTTATGGGAGCTCAAAGTGGTGTCAAGAAAAGCACCATTTGGGTTCCCAAGCCTATTGTGACTAACCTCTTAGGACTCAACTTGGTTGGGGACAAACAAGCTTCAACTTGATCAATAGGTGTTAGTGGAGGACATTGGTGAATTGGCTACTTTTGAAGAATTAAGGGATCTTCATGGTTATATTTCCTCAAGCCAAGTCAATTGGAATATATTGCTCTATCTCATATCCAATGCTTCCTCCGTGCGGTAACTTGTATCTAAATCATTTATATACATTGAAAGTTGCTTGCTCCCTAGCATGTGTTGGTTTTGTTCCTAGCATGTGCTTGTATATGATATGCTACTTTCCAACTTGTCTTGTTGTTCAAGGTTGAGTATGCTTTTTGTGTATCATGTATGTGTATCTTGTGTGTTGAGCTTTATTGAATCTTGCGTGGATTTCATTTGGCTCTTTGAGATATTAATGGACTATCCCATTTTTGGGGGAGTGATGTGCTTTGTGCACCTCACAAACCTAAAAATGTGTGTACATGAGGCGAACCACCTAGTATTGATATTTCAATATTATCTAGTTACTATGTGGTATGTCATATTCATGAGAAATTCAAATTCTACAATGTCCATTAATTTCTCTAGTTGTTTTTATTTGCCTCTTGCTTAGATAAAATGAATTATCACATTATGGGGGAGTAATAAGCTATGTGCATATTACAATCCCACAAAATGTGAACATTTTAGGTTTGCCACTTAGATTTGATATTGTAAATTATCTTATTCCTATGAGGCATGTTTGCTCGAACAAGTCCAATTTTTCATTTTGGTTATCCTTTGACTCTTGTTTGAGTGAGTTTGCTTGCTGTGGTTTTCTCTAATATGCATTTCCATATATTATTTGAGAAACCATTTGTTTCATATTATTCTAACCATGGCTTTACCGGTTGGTTCGAATAGTTTGAATTCTTATCTCTTGCCATTCGCTTGTTTGTTGTGAAGTTGGTCTTGAACATCATTCCGTTAATACCACCGAGAAATTTCTCTATATACTCCTTGTCCTTGACAAGTGATTCTAGTAATTGTGGTGGATTTTGTGGACCATCTTCACATTGGCTCTTGTGTTGATTTGTCTTATTTATTGCCTTCCTTGCCTCTTGTATGGATCCTAATTTTCAATTGGTAATGTGTAGTGTTGTAAATAAAATATGGAGAGTAATGATCCCTTGTGTGTGTTTTGTATTCAAATGCAAATATCTAAGATAATGCATTAATCTTGGGGGAGCATTCCTTTTTATTTAGAACACTATTCTATCTATCAAAATTTGATCCTTTCAATTGGCATTTGATTCTTTATCTTATGTTTTGGTACCTTCAATTGATATTAATTGAAATTTAATATCTCCTCCATAGATATTTTTTTCAATTGATATTTATTGTGGGAGTTTCGATACCTTATTGCTTTATTCTACTTTACTTGATTCCGGTCAAGTATTACCCTTTTTCTTGGTATCTTTTCTCCTAGTGGTATCTTATTTTCAATTGGTGTCTTATCGATCATTTGTTGTGTTGATTCGATTCCTTTTGATATCACACTTCATGTGTTGATGTGTTTTGGAATCAATCATTTGTTGATTTGATTTTTTCCTCAATCATGTGTTGATTTGGATTTTGATATAATTTGGACAACCTTTTTGTGTCACACTTTGGTGTGCTCCCTTCTTGGTTTACTTGGTGTTTTTGTCCAAGTTATGTCTCGTTCGGTTCTAGAAAGCCTTTGCATGCTCGGTTACTAATTTATATTATTTTAGCATGCTTATCTTTCTTGATCCAATATATAGGGTATACTCCATCGAATCCTAAATCGGCAAAGATGTGCATGAAATTCAATTTCATATCTATATGCACATATTTATGTGGAGTATGTCCTATATATTGTAGTTTATCTAACTACTATGGGACCCAATGAGTTTGGGAACCATTTTTTACTCTAATTTTGTTTTAGGTACAATGGAGATGCATTGGATGCTTGCCTCATTCATAAGGAAGGTGTTCTCACCGTGTGATTTTCGGAGTCAAGCTTTGATGACAAACCAACTCTCATCATCTTCGTCGTCAATGCATCTCGGTAACAAGTATCTATCCCATGCATACTTTTCTAGTATTCAACCTTGTGTAGGTTGCCTCTTGGCATGAAATCCTTTATGTGCAATTGTTGTGGTTTTGGCTTATTTTCTTCACTTGGTATATGTTTGTGATATTTGTGATGAATTTGCAAAAACCTTTTCTTCAATTGATATTATTTGTTTGTGATACTTGTTGTCTATCTCAAAGCATCTTCACTATCTCTTGTTCCCTTAGTGATATGTGTGATGCATTTGATATATTTGAAGTTCATTCATATACAATGAGATAAATTTGAGCTATGTGCTATGCTTTTAAGCAACAATCTCGTTTGTATATTTATGACTTCCTTTTGGATACCTTGTTCTCTTTTTCCCGAACCATTTCGTATGTATATGTTTCTTTGCGGATGTATATCTTCAATGGTTTGTCCAATTAGCAACCTATACATATGAGAGAGGTCATCTTTTAGTTGGTATCCTAATTCTTTTGAGCTACCTTGTTTTTTTTTGAATATAAAGGACTGTGAGGCAAAAGCCCCACAGCATTTTATTGAAAGCAAGAAAGAAATACAGAATATTTACATGCTGAGGGAAAGAGCAAGAAAAAACCCTACCTATACAAGCTAATGTATCAAACAACAAATTACATGAGGCTGACTATCCAGGCTTTTAGAGCAGAGTGGTGCTTGGTTTTAATCCTATGCTCAAGCATGGATATATCATGAATAAACTCCCTCCTCCAAGCAGCAAAAGAGGGCCTTTTGGCTTCAAAGATTTTTCCATTTCTCTGTTTCCATATGTTCCAGGCTGCTAACATCATTACCTCAGTGAAAAAAGGCTGCTTGAAATCCGATCTTGCCCTGGAGACAGCAGTTTGCAAGTCATCACTGAGAGTCCAATCTATCTGCAAATAAGTCCAGATTCTATGACTAAAGTTGCATTGGAAAAACAAGTGCAGCCTATCCTCATGATGTCCACCAGGGAAGAGTACACATGTAAAATCTGAGGTCACTTGCCAATGTCTTCTTTGCAAAAGATCCTTGGTATTTAATCTGTCATTGAGGAGCAGCCAAGCAAAGAACTTGATTTTCATCATGCAAGAAGACTTCCAAATCCACTTTGACACTGGCAGGGGGTCGAGATGAGCATGAAGATGCTTATAATACCTTGCTGCAGAGAAATTTCATCTATAATTCTTTGATGGCTCCAAATTTGTCTCATGAGTGCTTGTCTTATTTTTATTGGTATCTTTGCACTCATGTATTTGTTGAAGATCTTTGACTTCATGCTTACCATGGTGAGCATGTTGAATTTTATTGGCTAAATGATCTCACTAGATTTTGGCATTTTCAATTGGTTTTAGTTTCCAATTGGTATCCCTAAGCGTGTGAACATATTTCTTTAAAAGATCTTCCTCTATCTCGGTTGGGCCTATCTTATGTTGAATCTTTGTAAATTGGTATCTCCTTATGGCTCAACCACATCTTTGGTGCAAGTGCTATGATTTGCTTTTGCTTTATACACTCTTGCACTTGTTGCGTGTTCTAGATGATTTTAGGAGAGCGAGGATGCCATATTTGTGCACTACTCAATAGTGCATGAACATTGGGGAGCTTCTCCATTTTTATTTAGAACTCTCGCTTTGGATATTTTTGATTGCTTATCTCCTTTGTGGAGATGTTGAGAATGATTTCATCTTTTGAAATCTTTGGATCCTCAATATAGTTTGATTTACTCTAACTATTCATCATTGGATAGGTGCATTTGATTTCACTCATATCTTGAGAAATGCACACATTTTTGAGGAACTCATACTATATTGGCTCTCTAAATTTTCTTCCCATTTCGGCAATCGATGCCAATGGGGGAGAAGTTTAGAGGGTTTAAGGGAATTTGGGTTTTATGCTTTTGTTGCATTTGCCACACATGCGCTTGCATCCTTGCTCGTTTGTCTTGCAAGGATGCTTTATTCATTATATAAACCCTCTTAATAAGGGATTGTCATCAATTACCAAAATGGGGGAGATTGAAAGTGCATGGTTGCCCCCATGCATGGTTTTGGTAATTAATGACAATCTCTATGGACTAATGTTTGTATTGAGCTATATTTATAGGTGTGTCCATTTGAGTTGCTTGATCTCCATTTGTTGGATTCAAGGCTAAGGGAAGAAAAGTATGTGTTGATCAAGGCTAAGTGTGTGTTGATCAACACTCAAGTCCAAGTGAAGCTATGCCGAAGAGGTGCTTCTCCCATCTTGGTGTATGGGGGAGCAACTTGTGAATCTTCACCAAGCGAAGCGCAATGAAGAAAGGTGGTGCGTCTTGAGGAGTTGAAGACCGTCTTCATCGACCTCAATTGGTTTAAGCGCAAGGCAAAGGTATGATCTTGATAGGGTTTCTACTTTACCGGTCTCATGTTGTTTAGTGAGAGACCGGATTATAGGATAGATAACCGTACTATCAAGAGGGGCTCTCGACCGAGTATCGTGATCGTATCGTCGTAGAGAGCACAAACCTTTGCATCCATGCATTCATCTTTATTGGTTCTTATTTGTCTCTTATCGTGGTGTGGTCTTGGTGCTTGTCGTGCTCGTCATGACAAGGCCAAGTTCACCAAAAACGGTTTTCATATGCGTCCCTTATTGCGTTTTCGGTATTAGAGATTTTCCCGGTTTATCCATGCGGAAGATTTCTCTCTTCCATTTGTTTGCAAAATCTCCATTGCTTGTTTGCTATTTTTAAAGGTTGCATTTGTCGTCCTCTTTCCAACAAAATTGGTTTTACTTCATTCGGACTTCAATTGCAAAAGATATTTCATTTCCGGTTTGCGAAAAAAAGTTTTTAACTTTCCCCATTTGGTTTTATAATATTTTCTTGGACTATGATGTTTCTCTGCATAATCTTGTTGTGTTCGTTGTGACGATTCCAACGAGTCCAAGATTATCGAAAACGGAGTTCGTGGGTGAAAGTTATTGCATTTCCGATTTGCAAATGGGAGCTTTTACCTTTCCCCATTTATTTTTATAATATATTCTTGGACTATGATGTTTCTCTGCATATTCTTGTTGTGCTCGTTGTGACGATTCCAACGAGTCCAAGATTATCAAAAACGGAGTTCGGGGGTGAAAGTTATTGCGTTTTCCTCTCGGAGTTTTTATTAGACAGAAAATTAGAAAATGGAAAAAGAAGAAAAAAAACGTAGACCGGCCGGCCTCAGGCCGGGGGGCTCGGGTGGGCTGCCGGCCTCGTTGGTTCTGCCTTGCCGGCCCAGGCCAGGGGCAGGCCGGCCGGCTCGGGCTCCCTCCCGCCCCAGCTCGCATGCCAGGCCGGCCCAAGGCCGGGTTGGCAGGCCGGGCTCCCTGCGTTTCCCCTGCTGTCGATCGTTACGTCGTTCGCTGCCTGAGATTCCTGGCCGGCCTGGCCGGCGTGCAGGCCGGCCCCAGGCCGGGATCTCGGGCTGCACTTTTTTGCCCCAACGACTCCATTTTTGGGGCCACTATAAAAAGGGCTTCTTCCCCATTTTTTCAGCTGAGCTCTTTTTCTCTCTCCTCAGCATTGTTGCAATCTTTTAGAGCTTGATTCCTCCACTTCCCTCCGATGATTCTTGCCCAAATTTAGGGAAACAAGAGAGGAGATCTAGATCCACTACTCCACCAAACAAAATCTTCTCTAAGTGAGGGGAACTCGTTGAATCTAGATTTTGGAGTTCTTGGTGTTTCTTCTTTGTTCTTCCTCCTAAATCCCTACATAACATTAGTTGCTTTGGTTTGATTTCGGGGAGAAGGATTTGACCACTTGGTGTGTTCTTGCCTTTTGCATTAGGTGCATCGGGTTGTGCTCCCAATGGTGATTCGTGGGATTGAAGGTTGGGAGCTTGTTACTCTTGGGTCATTTGACCCTAGACGGTGTTGTGGTGATTCTTGGGAGCCTCCAATTCGGTTGTGGATGCGTGCCCCAAACTTAGTGGTGTAAAGGCTCCGGATTCCGCCTCTAAGGATTCCGATAGTGGAAGGTGAACCAAACCTTTGGGTGCGGTTCATCGGAGAATAGGGTGAGGCCTTTGTGGCATCTTGAGTAGGCCTCTTGTGGCGAGCTCACACCCCTCCAACGAGACGTACTACCTTAACAAGGAGGAACTCGGGAATAAATCCTCGTCTCCGCATGCCTCGGTTATTTCTATACCCGAGCCTTTTACTTATGCAATTTACATCGTGATAGCCTTCGTGCTTGAAGTTCATATCTTGCTATCACCTTGTTGCTTATATTGCTTAGCATAAGTTGTTGGTGCACATAGGTGAAACTAGTATTTAGGTTGTTGGCTTGTTAATTTAAACACATAGTTTTATTCCACAATTATCAAGCCCTAAATAGAAAAAGTGTTAATCGCCTATTCACCCCCCCCCCCTCTAGGCGACATCCGGGACATCGTTTGTTCTTTCACTCTTCTCACTTCTAATTCCTTTACTTAACCCCTTTATATAGATGGGAGAACACCAAGCAGTGAAGGATGGATTGGAGTCCGGGAGGCTTATTGCAAGGCAACTAGCTCATGTGTCCGAGGAGTTAGCATCAGCACGCAAACTCGAGAAGACCTTAGGTCCGATATAGGGTTCATGGCAACTGAGCTCTTTGACCAGGATGATCGAATTCTTGCGAAGGATAATCAGATTGCCTTACTACGGAAGGAGATTGCAACTTTGCGAGCTCAACAAGCCCCAACCCCACCAGAAGACAAGGAAGATGCCAAGACAAAAGAGGAAGATGTAGAGGAGTACAATCCCGAGAAAGTGATCCCCTACGACAATGAGGATGAAGGAAACTAGATAGTTATGCCTACCCTATAGTCTTCGATAGGTTATCGTTTTATCGTGTTAGGTTTGATCATACCAAATCTTGTGGTATGGCAACAATAGTCGAGAGCTTTCTTTTGTTTTTAAATTTGAAACTATATGATTTTCGCAGGTCTTTAGACCCTATTTTGGAAAAGTAATTTAAAGTGTGTGGATTGCTAAGTTGTTGCTTGAAAAGTGTTGTCTTGTTCATGCTATATATGGGTAGCTATTTCCTTAGCCTTTCCATCTAAAACTTGTCTTTTCCCAACCATAGATGCCTCCCCGTCGCAACCCCGAGAACAACAACACTGGCAACAACGACATGCAGTAAGTAATGACTCAGCTCATGCAAGTGATGACGCAATTCATTGCCGCCAATGCTAACAACAACAACAACAACCCGCCGCCACCACCCCCACCGCCTCAGGTGGATATGCTCACTAGGTTTCTGAGACTAAGGCCTGAGAAGTTTTCTAGCGCGCCTGAACCAATGGCAACACTTGATTGGTTGCGCTCTGTGAACAAGGACTTAGTAACCGTGGGGTGCAATGAGGCTGAGAAAGTGAGGTTTGCAGCCCATCTGCTTGAAGGACCAGTTGCATCATGGTGGGACAACTTTCAGATCACTCACCCAATAGACACTGTCACTTGGGCAATGTTTGAAGAAGGATTCCGCAATGCTCATGTCTCATCAGGCATTGTGAGTCTGAAAAGGAGGGAATTCCGTAACCTGCGACAAGGCAACCGCACTGTGAAGGAGTATATTGATGACTTCGGCAATTTAGCTCGCTATGCGCCAGAAGATGTGGACACTGATCTCAAGAGGCGTGAGAGATTCCTCGATGGGCTGAACGATGAGCTGGCTGTCCAACTATCGGTAGTTCACATTCCAAACTACCAGGCACTCATAGACAAAGCTATCATTCTTGAAGGAAAGCAGAAGCAGGCAGAGAGCCGCAAGAGGAAGTACAATCATGGTGGCCATGGTTCTGGACCTCACCAGAAGGTCCGAACTCAACATGATGACAGTGGAGGCTCTCACTACAACAAGCATGGAGGCAATAACCATCGTGGAGGAAATGGACACTAGCACAATAGAGGAAATGGCCACAATCATAACGGTCATAGGGGCAACAATCATCACAATGGAGGCAATGGACGCAACCACAACCCATCACACAAGAAGGACCTCGGTCAGGTGCAGTGTTACAGATGCAAGAAGATGGGGCATTACTCAACTGATTGCACTGAGAAGAAGCCTGAATAAGGAGCCAAGCCAAACCCATTCCAGAAGGCAACCGCAAATCATGTGAACGTGGAGGAAGTCTATGACGAACCCGACCTGGTGATGGGTAAGCTCTTGATCAATTCATGCACCACTCTTGTTCTTTTTGACACTGGTGCATCGCATTCATTCATATCGAGGGTATTTGTGGATAGAAATAAGTTGTCTACCAGGAGCCTCAATAGATCAATTAAAGTAAGTTCTCCTGGAGGGGAGATGGTAGCAAACACATGGTGTCCTTATTTAACCTTAGCAATCGGATCATATGTGTTTCCTACAGAGCTCATAGTCCTAAATTCTCAAGGAATAGATGTAATACTAGGCATGGACTGGATGTCTAGGTATGAAGGTCAGATCGACTGTGCTCAAAGGGCCATTTCACTCACTACCCCAGGGAAGAAGAGAATTAGATATAAGTCTAAACTGAATCTCGGAGAGGCCAAGTTAAATTCTCTTGGGGTTAGCATAGAGGATGTCTGTATTGTAAGGGAATACCCGGACGTGTTTCCGGAGGAGTTACCAGGAATGCCACCTGATAGAGATATCAAGTTCATTATTGACTTGATACCAGGAGCAGGACCTATAGCCAAGAGGCCTTACAAGATGGATGTTGAAGAGTTAAAGGAACTAAAGAAGCAACTCAAGGATGTAACATCCCAAATTTCAAAAAATTGCATTTCATGCATATCATGGCATCTTTGTTGCATTTGTGCATTTGTGATTAATTATTTTTCCTAAAAACAGAAATATTTGTATTAATATTTTTCTTGTAAGAAAATGCCAATAAAGGCCATTTTAATGCCAGTGGCAATCTTGTAAATAAAAAGTCTTCAAAATATTTTGCAAAAAAGTTATTCTGGTAAATATTTTAATTACAAGTTTTTACAAATTTATTTCATATTTTTTGGGCTTTTATTTTAAAAGTTATTAGCAATTTCAGAAAAGGTTTAAATAAAAAAAATGATGACGTCATGCTCACGTCATCCGACCTTCCTCCTCCCGCTAGTGGCCATTCATGGCCGAAACCCCCGCACTCACATCCCACTCGAATCCGGCTTAATGCCGCACTCCCCCTCCCCTCCACGACGCCCATCTTAAACCCCTCCCTCTCTTCCACCAAAGCCCCCACGTCTCACCACCCGAGCGCCCCCAGGCTGCTCACAATCGCCTTGCGAGTCCGCCGTTGCCGCTGGTGACAAGCTTCGATTCCGGTGAAGACATCTTTTTCATCTGCGCTTCGGTCTGACATCTTTTTGTCCGGTCCCATGCCTCAGATCGACGCGGGCATCATCGACCTCGCCCGGCCGCCGCCTCCATCGACTCCGGCGAAGGATTGCGGGGGAAGGAGGACGCCCCGGCACCGACAACCTCGCCACCATGTTCGCCTCGGCCCTCTGCACGCCGTGGTGAGCTTCGTTCTTCCCCTCGCCCCCTGGAAGCGCCGGAACGCGTGTGTCCGGCCCGTCTACGCCGCGCGGGCTAAGGTTTCGGCCGACCGCGCCGCCCGATCCCGGCCGATCCATTCTGGATCGTTGGATCTTCATCGGACGGCTCTGTTTTATCAGAAAAACCCGAATCGGTACCCTCCAATAGGGAGCAGCCACGTGGCTAGTTCTTTTAATCTTTTTCTCTGTTTTTCTGTTTTTAGACAGAAATTATCCAATCTTAGAAATTCCATATCTCCTAAACCACAATTCCGAATTTAGTGATTTTGATGTATATGGTTTCAGAAAAATGAGTAGAATCTAGTGGTATAGGTTTTGTTAATTTTTGTATCATGCATAAACTTGTTATTTGCAGAATGTTTATTAACTTGTATAGGTTATAAAAGGAGTTTTACAAATCCTTTTTGAGTGAATCAAATTGCTAAAATCTTGTTTAGATGTCCTCTGTACAGTAGCGGTGTTTACCAAATTTTATAAAATGTTTTTATGCAGAAACTTTGTCCTATTATTTTGATAAATGCATGTGGTAGTGATATTTGGAAATAGCATGATAGGTTTATTAGTATTGCTATGCTAAAAACTGTTTAGATTAGTTTCTCCCTTTACTAGATGGTCTAGATGCTCCTATGATAACTTGGTAGAATTATAGAAATGCTATGCAAAATGTTTTTTTTGTTAAAAGTAAAATTCTACTAAGTTAAAGAAACCCCTGGGTGGATTTTGGCATTGCTTGGTGGTTTATGGTTGAGTGGCTACTCGGGACCATGTCTATGGTGTTTTTCACCCGAGATTGGCTCACTTGTGGACGGCCACCCAGGGACAAAGAGATCAACGTTACTCCGAGTTTAGTGAGCTTACCGTGCAGCCATAAGTCATATGGGCTCTGGCTTGACTAAGTATGTAGTATGGAACCGGCCCGGCCTGACAGGTGGTGGTAGAGGAAAGTAGGTGGAGCGCGTCAGGACGGCAGTGGTCGGGAAAGTACATCGGAAAAGGCTCGTCTTCATCTCCTCCTTTCCTTTTCACTTCAAGAAGGGTCAAGGTCCGAATGGGTTGATGAAGTCTTATGGTGAAAGTGCACAACCTCCGCAGAGTGTCAATCTAAGTACTTAGCCGTGAACCCGGTTACGGACGATTCTGAGCAAGCTGGATGAGGACGTCAACGGAAGATCTCATCACTCTTATTTCTCTAAGTTAAAATTTTTGATGGGAGAACAAGGGTAGTTGAGACAATGGTTGGCATACCATACCTGCCTCGTTTAGATGAGAAAGTGTTTTGAAATGAGATAGGAAAATTTGGCTTTATGCAAAACAGCCTTCAAACTCCACAAGCCAAATATGCATATAGGTTATTAGAGTTTTTCTCTATGAGTCCACAAAGTGTCACTTGCCAGATCCATTCCTATGGTTCTGACCAAATGTTTGGCTGTAACCTACGTGGTGCAGGTTGTTCTGACGATTAGTAAGGAATGATGTTGGGTTTCGAGTCTTCAACCGACATGCTCGCATGTGGCTGCATGAAGATGATGAGGGCTCCATGAAGAATAAAGTTATTTCCGCTGTTTACTCTTTGAGCTAGCCTTGAGCTATGCAAGTTGTAATGGATATTTTCCTAAGTACTTGGATCATTCGTGTAATAATTGATGCACTGTTGTGATATTCATCTTAACTGTGTGTGCAAATGATTCGATCCGGGGATTTGCACTATACACAGGGATCGTGCCTATATTTTAAGTGCAGGTCCGCTACAGATGGTATCAGAGCACTGTGTTGCCTGTAGGTTCGAAACCCTAAGTTTGGATAGAAATAGGTGGACCAAAAATTATTTTCTAAGTTATAAAGTATACAAAATTTTTAGTATGCCTTTTCTTCCTTAAGTTTTACTCGTAACTTCTTGTCTTATGAAATTTTAATCTCATAACTTGTTTCTTATACTTAAGGATGACGAGCTTCAACTTCAGCAACGCCGATGACTTCAAGGACACGCGTTTTGGTGGCTATCTCCTCGAGCTAGTTGGACTGTTGGAGCTACCCGTGTCGATGATCAAGGGCAATATTCTGAAGAAGTTCAATAAGGAAGGCTGCTGGGGGATCAAGGCCATCCAAGTTGGACGACAGACCGAGCCCCAGACTGACGCCATCGAGATCAAGCTGATTAGCGACTCCATGGAGAAGGGACTCAACCTCGTCATCCAGGACCTGATAGGATGCCTTTGCGGACGTCATCACAGGGAGCTGAGGGGTCACTACTTCCATCACTTTGGGAGACGGTCCGAAGAGGGAGAGCCTTATGACATCGACACCGAAGATAGGTGCAAGTTTAAGCCCATATGTAGGTACCTTTAGGACTTAGAGAACCACCTCAATGACCTCCATGAAGATAGACGCTCCGAACTTTTGAAGAATGATGAGCTATGTGCCCAACTCAAGGAGAGTGAGAAGAAGATCCAGGCTCAAGAAGAAGAAGCCAAGGCCCAGCAGGAGTCGTTCAAGGCACAGGAGAAGAAGTTCCAGAATCAAGAGAAGAGAAACCAGGCGAAGAACAAGGAGATAAGGACCTTGAAGATGGAGCTTGCAAGCAATGAGGTGGAGCTAGAGGCCGACCACGACTTGATTGAGCGACTTCGTGCAGAGAAGAGGGAGCTGCAGGAGAAGAACTTCGCTCTAGAGAAGGAGTTGAAGGAGCTCAAGACGACGCTTGACAAGGAGGGAATCACTGTTGAGATAGTGGAGGAGGATGAGGACGACATGGTCGAGTAGACTAGTTAGCTGGACTACCATTCCTTCACTCCAAAGATATCTTTCGCTTTCGTATTGACCTACCAACTTGTGGTATGGCAGTACCATCGCTTTTGTTTTTAGAACCTTGATGTGTTTTGCCTTCCAAACGATTAGTTCGTTTTTATTAAAAAGTTTGTGTTGAGCTTTTGTTTGATGTTGTTAATATGTGTTAACTGTTTGCATGGGTAGAATATTTCTTTAGTTCTTTCTATCTATACTCATCTATTCTTAAACCACAGATGCCTCCTCGTCGCAATCCCGAGAACAACAACAACAACACAGATGCTATGCTTCAACAGATGATAGCAGCACAGACTCAGCTGATGACAATGATGGCTCAATTCATGGCCAATCAGCATGCGCTGCCACCGCCACCACCCCCGCCACCACCACCACCCCCACAAGTGGACAGACTTGCAAGATTTCTGAGGCTTAGGCCTAACAAGTTCTCAACTGCAACTGAACCTATTGTGGCAGATGACTGGCTTCGCTCTGTGCATAAGGACTTGGTGAATTGTGAGTGCACCGACACCAAGATGGTGAGATTCACTGCTCATCTGTTGGAGGGGCCATCAGCTCAATGGTGGGAAACATATCAAATCACCCACCCTCTAAATGGCTTGACTTGGGAGACGTTTAAGGAAGGTTTTCGTAATGCCCATATCTCTTCGGGCATTATGAATTTGAAGAAGGAGGAGTTCCGAAGTCTGAGACAGGGAAACAGGACGCTTAAGGAGTACATTGATGACTTCTATGCATTGTCCCGTTATGCACCTGAGGACATTGACACTGATGGCAAGAGTAAAGAAAAATTCCTCAAGGGACTATGCGACGAGCTGAAAATTCCCTTGACAGTCGCATATGCCCCAAACTATCAGGCCCTCTTGGATCAAGCCATCGCACTGGAAGATAACATGAAGAAGGCAGAAAGCAGAAAGAGGAAGCTTGGAATAAACAAGCATCATTCAGAACCTTCATTCAAGAAGCACTTCTCGCATGATATGAGCCATGGACATAAACATGGGAACCACCAAAGTGGAGGAAGCAACCACAAGCATCATGGTCATAACCACACATGTGGATTCAAGGGAAACAATGGAGGATACAAAGGAAATGGACATGCTGGCCATAATCATAACCATGGACAGCATCGCCCAAATCCAGAATACAAGAGGGATATCAGCCAAGTGACTTGTTACAAGTGCAAGAACAAGGGCCACTATGCAACCGAATGCCCAGAAAAGAAGGCTAAAGAAGCTAAACCCAACCCTTTCCAGAAGGGACATGTGAACCACGTCAATGTGGAAGAAGTATATGATGAACCTGATGTTGTGATTGGTACGTTCTTGCTTAATTCATTTCCAGCATTAGTCTTATTTGATACTGGAGCATCGCATTCATTCATTTCAAGAGCTTTTGTAAACAAACATGGGCTAGCAGTTGAAAACATTGGGAAACCTCTTAAAGTAAGTTCTCCTGGTGGAGAAATGATAGTGAACTCAGGGTGTAGACAACTAGTTATGGAAGTTGGAAAACACCCGTTCCCCGCGGACTTGATTGTCCTAGAAACCCAAGGTTTGGATGTCATCATTGGGATGGATTGGATGACTCGTTATGAAGGGATTATTGATTGCGCAAACAGAACAATCACCCTCACCACACCAGAAGGAAAGAAGATAAGGTTCCGATCAAGGTTTGAACTAAAGAAAGTTAGGCTTAATTCTCTTAAGGGGGTAGCCTAGGAGATGTCCTTATAGTGAAGGAATATCCAGATGTGTTTCCAGAAGAATTACCGGGAATGCCACCCAATAGAGATGTTGAGTTCCTCATTGAACTAAAACCAGGTATGGGACCAATTGCTAAAAGACCATACCCAATGGCCACAGATGAATTGAAAGAGCTCAAGAAACAGCTTGATGAGCATCTGCAGAAGGGATTTATTCGTCCAAGTTCCTCACCATGGGGATCACCAATCCTATTCGTGCAGAAGAAGGATAGTACACAGAGCCTAGTCACGGACTATCGAGCACTGAATGAGCAAACCATCAAGAATAAGTATCCACTACCCAAAATCAATGATCTCTTCGATCAATTGGAGGGTGTTTGTGTCTTTTCTAAAATCGATCTTCGATCAGGGTACTTCCAGATGAAAGTCAGAGAAATGGACATACCCAAGACCATGTTTACCACTAGATACGGTCTATATGAGTATACGGTGATGCCATTTGGTTTGACCAACGCTCCAGCTTATTTCATGAACATGATGAATAAAGTGTTTATGGACTTTTTGGACAAGTTTGTCCTTGTATTCATCGATGACATCTTAGTCTATTCTAAAAGCCATAAGGAGCATGAAGAACACTTACACTTGATATTACAAAGGCTCAGAGAGCATAAACTATATGCCAAATTCAGCAAATGTGAATTTTGGTTGGAGCAAGTTGGATTCCTAGGACATGTTGTGTCTAAGGATGGAATTGCGGTGGATCCTGAAAAAGTATCCGCGGTGACTAACTGGGAACCACCGAAGAATGTGGGAGAAATCTGTAGTTTCTTAGGGCTGGCAGGATACTACCGGAGATTCATTGAGAATTTCTCAAAAATCGCCAAGCCTATGACTGAATTGCTAAAGAAGGGTAAGAAGTATGAATGGTCAGAAGATTGTGAATCTAGCTTTCAAGAACTGACGAAGCAATTAGTATCCGCCCCTGTTCTGTGTCTGTCAGATATAGAGAAAGATTTCCAAGTCTATTGTGATGCTTCACGTCATGGCTTGGGAAGTGTGTTAATGCAAGGAGGCAAGGTAGTGTCTTATGCTTCAAGACAGCTTAAGAAGCATGAAATTAATTACCCCACTCATGACTTGGAGTTAGCTTCAGTGGTACATGCTTTGAAGACATGGAGGCAATATTTGTTTGGCAATCGTTGTGAAGTGTTCACTGATCACAAAAGTCTGAAATATATCTTTACCCAGAAGGAGTTGAATATGCGTCAGAGGAGATGGTTAGAACTTATCAAACACTATGATTTGAGTATACAGTACCATCCTGGAAAAGCCAACGTAGTGGCTGATGCTTTGAGCCGCAAGGTCTATGTAAATGGACTTACGGCAGGAGAATTACCTGAAGATTTATGCAAAGGATTTAAGGACCTTAGGTTGGAAGTGGTACCTGAGGGATTCTTAGCATCATTAGAAGTACAACCTATTTTGGTGGACAAAATCAAGGAAGCACAGAATGGTGATAAAGTGATGGAAGAAATCAAGAAGAACCTGAGCGAAGGCAAGGCCAAAGGTTTTCGGGAAGATGAAAACGGTACCATGTGGTTTGGGAAACGCATTTGCGTACCACAAGATGAAGCTCTTAGGAAGTTGATTCTTCAAGAAGCTCATGACTCCCCTTACTCAATACATCCGGGTAACACTAAGATGTATATGGATGTTAAGGAGAGATTCTGGTGGAATGGTTTGAAGAGAGATATCGCTGAGTATATCGCAAAATGTGATGTATGCAATCGTGTGAAGGCCGAACACCAGAAGCCAGCAGGATTACTACAACCGTTACCAGTGCCAGACTGGAAGTGGGAACAAATCGGGATGGATTTCATCACAGGACTACCCAGAACTAAATCTGGATATGATTCGATTTGGGTCATAGTTGATCGTCTAACGAAAGTAGCTCACTTTGTTCCTGTGAAGACTACCTACACCAGTGCCAAGCTAGCTGAAATCTATATGAAGAAAATTGTGTGCTTACATGGAGTCCCCAAGAAGATTGTTTCTGATAGGGGTACCCAATTTACCTCTCATTTTTGGAAGCAATTGCATGAATCACTTGGAACCAGGCTGGAGTTTAGCACAGCTTTCCACCCACAGACTGATGGACAGACAGAAAGAGTAAATCAATTTTAGAGGATATGCTGAGAGCATGTGCATTGGATTATAAGTCTAGTTGGTATGATAACCTTCCATATGCTGAGTTCTCTTACAACAATAGTTTCCAAGTCAGCATTGGAATGTCACCTTTTGAAGCCCTGTATGGAAGGAAATGCACTACACCATTGCTTTGGAGTGGTGTAGGAGAGCGTAGTCTATTTGGACCAGATATAATTAAAGAAGCAGAAGAGAAGGTGAGATTGATCAAAGATAGACTGAAGGTTGCCCAATCTAGACAGAAGAGTTATGCGGACTCCAAACGAAGGGAGATCGTTTATGAAGTAGGTGATAGAGCCTATCTTAGAGTGTCACCACTTCGTGGTGTAAAGAGATTTGGGATCAAAGGAAAGTTGGCACCTCGGTTTATCGGACCCTACAAGATCTTGTCTCGCAAGGGAGAAGTAGCTTATGAGTTGGAACTACCGGAGGTCTTATCGGCTGTCCATAATGTTTTCCATGTGAGCCAGTTGAAGAAATGTCATCCGGAGATGGCAGAAACACCACTGAGAGATACAGTGCCGCTAGAAGAAGTTCAACTGGAGAGTGATCTTACTTATGAAGAGAAGCCTATAAAGATCTTAGAGACAGCAGAAAGGGTTACTCGTACCAAAACCATCAATTTCTGCAAAGTCCAATGGAACCATCATACTGAGGAGGAAGCCACATGGGAGCGAGAAGATGATCTCCGAGAAGACCACCCTCACCTATTTGCTAGCCAACCCGAATCTCGGGGACGAGATTCATCTTAAGGGGTTTAGGTTTGTAACATCCCAAATTTCAAAAAATTGCATTTCATGCATATCATGGCATCTTTGTTGCATTTGTGCATTTGTGATTAATTATTTTTCCTAAAAACAGAAATATTTGTATTAATATTTTTCTTGTAAGAAAATGCCAATAAAGGCCATTTTAATGCCAGTGGCAATCTTGTAATAAAAAGTCTTCAAAATATTTTGCAAAAAAGTTATTCTGGTAAATATTTTAATTACAAGTTTTTACAAATTTATTTCATATTTTTTGGGCTTTTATTTTAAAAGTTATTAGCAATTTCAGAAAAGGTTTAAATCAAAAAAATGATGACATCATGCTGACGTCATCCGACCTTCCTCCTCCCGCTAGTGGCCATTCATGGCCAAAGCCCCCGCACTCACATCCCACTCGAATCCGGCTTAATGCCGCACTCCCCCTCCCCTCCACAACGCCCATCTTAAGCCCCTCCCTCTCTTCCACCAAAGCCCCCACATCTCACCACCCGAGCGCCCCCAGGCTGCTCACAATCGTGCTCGCGAGTCCGCCGTTGCCGCCGGTGACAAGCTTCGATTCTGGTGAAGACTGGCGTCCCCGCGCCCTCTCTCCACCTCCTATCTTCTTCTTTTTCATCTGCGCTTCGGTCTGACATCTTTTTGTCCGGTCCCGTGCCTCAGATCGACGCGGGCATCATCGACCTCGCCCGACCGCCGCCTCCATCGACTCCAGCGGAGGATTGCGGGGGAACGAGGACGCCCCGCCACCGACAACCTCGCCACTGTGTTCGCCTCGGCCCTCTGCACGCCGTGGTGAGCTTCGTTCTTCCCCTCGCCCCCTGGAAGCACCGGAACGCATGTGCCGGCCCGTCGCCGCCGCGCGGGCTAGGGTTTCGGCCGACCGCGCCGCCCGATCCCGGCCGATCCATTCCGGGTGGTTGGATCTTCATCGGACGGCTCTGTTTTATCATAAAACCCGAATCGGTACCCTCCAATAGGGAGCTGCCACGTGGCCAGTTCTTTTAATCTTTTTCTCTGTTTTTCTGTTTTTAGACAGAAATTCATCCAATCTTAGAAATTCCATATCTCCTAAACCACAACTCCGAATTTAGTGATTTTGATGTCTATGGTTTCAGAAAAATGAGTAGAATCTAGTGGTATAGGTTTTGTTAATTTTTGTATCGTGCATAAACTTGTTATTTGCAGAATGTTTATTAACTAGTATAGGTTATAAAAGGAGTTTTACAAATCCTTTTTGATTGAATCAAATTGCTAAAATCTTGTTTAGATGTCCTCTGTACAGTAGCAGTATTTACCAAATTTTATAAAATGTTTTTATGTAGAAACTTTAGAATTTGTGTGTTTACCCCTTATTTGAGTGTTTTGGAATTATTCCCATTAAGTAAATTAATAAAATTTGATTTGTGGCATCATGCATATAGAATAACCAGAGAACTAAAAGTTATTTTACATTTGTGTTGTGGTAAATTTTTGCATATTCATGCATGGCATAATTTTTGTATTGTCACTTGTGTGAATTTGTATGTTTATTTGTGTGTTGTATTTTGTTAGATTATTCGGAGGGACCCGAAGACTTTTGCAGCTGCTACTCCTGCTCCTCTTGTTGCCAAGGCAAGTGGCACACTTGCATAACTTTGTCCTATTATTTTGATAAATGCATGTGGTAGTGATATTTGGAAATAGCATGATAGGTTTATTAGTATTGCTATGCTAAAAACTGTTTAGATTAGTTTCTCCCTTTACTAGATGGTCTAGATGCTCCTATGATAACTTGGTAGAATTATAGAAATGCTATGCAAAATGTTGTTTTTGTTAAAAGTAAAATTCTACTAAGTTAAAGAACCCCCTGGGTGGATTTTGGCATTGCTTGGTGGTTTATGGTTGAGTGGCTACTCGGGACCATGTCTATGGTGTTTTTCACCCGAGATTGGCTCACTTGTGGACGGCCACCCAGGGACAAAGAGATCAACATTACTCCGAGTTTAGTTAGCTTACCGTGCAGCCATAAGTCATATGGGCTCTGGCTTGACTAAGTATGTAGTATGGAACCGGCCCGGCCTGACAGGTGGTGGTAGAGGAAAGTAGGTGGAGCGCGTCAGGACGGCAGTGGTCGGGAAAGTACTTCGGAAAAGTCTCGTCTTCATCTCCTCCTTTCCTTTTCACTTCAAAAAGGGTCAAGGTCCGAATGGGTTGATGAAGTCTTATGGTGAAAGTGCACAACCTCTGCAGAGTGTCAATCTAAGTACTTAGCTGTGTCCCCGGTTACGGACGATTCTAAGCAAGCTGGACGAGGACGTCAACGGAAGATCTCATCACTCTTATTTCTCTAAGTTAAAATTTTGATGGGACAACAAGGGTAGTTGAGACAATGGTTGTCATACCATACCTGTCTCGTTTAGATGAGAAAGTGTTTTGAAAAGAGATAGGAAAATTTGGCTTTATGCAAAACAACCTTCAAACTCCACAAGCCAAATATGCATATAGGTTATTAGAGTTTTCCTCTATGAGTCCACAAAGTGTCACTTGCCAGATCCATTCCTATGGTTCTGACCAAATGTTTGATTGTAACCTACGTGTTGCAGGTTGTTGAGTAAGGAACGATGTTGGGTTTCGAGTCTTCAACCGACATGCTCGCCTGTGGCTGCATGAAGATGATGAGGGCTCCATGAAGAATAAAGTTATTTCCGCTGTTTACTCTTTGAGCTAGCCTTGAGCTATGCAAGTTGTAATGTATATTTTCCTAAGTACTTGGATCATTCGTGTAATAATTGATGCACTGTTGTGATATTCATCTTAACTGTGTGTGCAAATGATTCGATCCAGGGATTTGCACTATACACAGGGATCGTGCCTATATTTTAAGTGCAGGTCCGCTACAAAGGAGTAGTTGGACAAAGGATTTATTCAGCGTAGTTCATCACCTTGGGGAGCACCAGTTCTGTGGGTGGAGAAAAAGGACAGGACACAACGCCTAGTTATGGACTATCGCTCACTTAATGAGGTGACGATAAAGAACAAATACCCACTGCCCAACATCAATGACTTGTTTGACCAACTAAATGGAGCATGTGTATTCTCCAAGATCGATCTTCGATCGGGATACCACCAGCTGAAGATTAGGAAGGAGGACATCCCTAAGACCGCCTTTCACCACGAGGTATGGTCTGTATGAGTACACGGTTATGTCATTCGGACTAACCAATGCGCCAGCTTACTTTATGACCATGATGAACAATGTTTTTATGGAGTTCTTGGATAAGTTTGTAGTGGTGTTCATCGATGATATATTGGTATACTCCAAGAACGAAGAGGAGCATGAAGGACACTTGCGTCAGATATTGGAGAAGCTTAGAGAGCATAAGTTGTATGCTAAATTTAGCAAGTGTGAGTTCTGGCTAAACACGATGGGATTTCTAGGACACATAGTGTCAGCAGAAGGCATCGTAGTAGATACAGCCAAGGTGTCAGCTGTAACCGATTGGGAATCACCCAAGTCAGTAAAGGATATTCGGAGTTTCCTAGGGCTTGCAGGATACTATCGGAGATTTATTGAGAATTTCTCCAAGATAGCGAAACCAATGACGGAGTTGCTAAAGAAGGAGAAGAAATTTGCTTGGACCGAGGAATGTGAAGCTAGTTTCCAAAAGTTGAAGCAACGCTTGGTGACAGCACCAGTTCTATGTCTGCCGAATCTACAGAAGGATTTCCAAGTCTATTGTGACGCATCCCGCCAAGGACTTGGAAGTGTGTTGATGCAGGATGGAAGGGTAGTGTCCTATGCATCAAGGCAACTAAAAAATCATGAAAGAAATTATCCCACACATGATTTAGAGCTTGCGTCAGTCGTACATGCTCTCAAAACATGGAGACACTATCTCATGGGAAAGCATTGCGAGGTGTTCACAGATCACAAAAGCTTGAAGTACATTTTTACTCAGAAAGAGTTGAACATGAGGCAAAGGAGATGGCTAGAATTAATAAAAGATTATGATATGAATCTCCAATACCACCCCGGGAAGGCCAATGTTGTAGCAGATGCACTAAGGCGTAAGGTGTATGCAAATGGGATTACAACAGGAGAATTACCTCCAGACTTGTGTGAGCAATTTAAGTGTCTCCGACTAGAGCTAGTGCCAGAAGTGAAATAACAACTATGCCCGAGATGTCGCCTAGAGGGGGGAGGTGAATAGGCGATTAAAACTTTTTCTATCTAGGGGCTTGATAATTGCGGAATAAAACTAGGTGTTTAAATTAACAAGCCAACAACCTAAAATTCTAGGTTTACCTAAAGTGCACCAACAACTTATGCTAAACAAGGCAAGTAACAAGGTGATAGCTAAATATAAACATCAAGCACGAAGGCTATCACAATGTAAAGTGCATAAGTAAAAGCTCGGGTATAGAAATAACCGAGGCACGCGGATACGAAGATATATTCCCGAGTTCCTCCTTGTTAAGGGAGTACGTCTCGTTGGAGGGGTGTGAGCTCGCCACAAAAGGCCTACTCAAGATGCCACAAAGGCCTCACCCTATTCTCCGATGAACCTCACCCAAGGGATTGGTTCACCTTCCACTATCGGAATCCTTCAAGGCGGATTCCGGAGCCCTTTACAACTCTTCTTGGGGCACACACCCACAACTCAATTGGGGGCTCCCAAACTCGTGCCGAAGCTTCACAAGCGAAGTCTTCGCGGCACCTCCAAACCGTCTAGGGTACACAATGCACCCAAGAGGCAACAAGCTCTTGGGAACACAATGCACCCAAGAGTAACAAGCTTCTCAACGTCGATCTTCACGTATCACCGTAGGGAGAGCAACCCGATGCAACAAATGCAAAAGGCAAGAGCACACAAAGTGGTCAAGTTCTTCACTCCGAAATCCAACCAAAGCAACTAATGCTATGGAGGGATTTGAGAGGAAGAACAAAGGGAAGAACACAAAGCAACCCTAAATCTAGATCCACTAGGTTCCCCTCACTTAGAGGAGAATTTGATTGGTGGAATGGTAGATCTAGATCTCCTCTCTTGTTTCCCTAAAGATGGGCAAGAATCATTGGAGGGAAGTGGAGGAATCAAGCTCTCAAAGATGTGCAACAATGGAGGAGAGAGAGAGCAAAAGGTTCACCAAGAAGCTTAGAACCGTTGGGGAAGAAGGGGCACATAAATAGGTGCCCTGGGAAATCTGGCCGTTGGGCACAGAATCCCGCAGGAGCGGAAGTACCGGCCCAAGGGGCGGTACTTCCGGTCCACCCAGAAAAACCTACCAACGGCTAGAGGGAAAACCCGCAAGGGCGGAAGTACCGGAAAACGGACCGGTAGTTCCGGTTTAGCGGTAGTACCGGTACTACTTCCGGTGCTACTTCCGTTAAGAGTCCAGTACCCAACTTTCGCAAGCGGCACTGGGCTCCGGAAGTAACTCCGGAAGTTCCGGGCGGTAGTACCGCTGGGAGTACCGGTACTTCCGGTTTGGCGGAAGTTCCGGTACTACTTCCGGTGGTACTTCCGTTTGGAGTCCAGTACCCAATTTTCGTAAGGGTACTGGGCTCCGGAAGTTCCTCCGGAAGTTCCGAGCGGTAGTACCGCCCGCGTGGCCGGTACTTCCGGTGCCTGAAAAATAGCAGAACCCTGAAACTGAATAACTTTTGCGTGGAAGCTCCGAATCGAGTGAATCCAATTTTGTTGGAAAGAGGACGACAAGAGCTTACACTACAAAAAGTCAAAATATTGAAACAAGCAAGGGAGATTGTGCAAAGGGTTGGAAAGGTGAGACCTTCCAAATGGATGAACCGGCAAAATCTCCAAAACCGAAAATGCACAAGCTTTTCATCAAGACTCCGTTTTCTATGATCTTGGGCTTGTTTCGAAGATAATCACAAGCCCTACAAGATCATGCATATACACAATATACACATCATAGTCTATCATGTGAGGAGGAAAACATAAGGAGAGAGTTTGACCTCTCGTAGAAGAAACAAACCGGTAAAACCTCCAATACCAAAAACGCAAGAAGATATTCATGAGATCCGTTTTTGATGAACTAGAGCTTGGTATGGTGATGAACACAAGCTCTAAATTCTCACATGGATAAAAGCCAAATAAGAACCAATAAAGATGATTGCAAGGATGCAAAGGTTTGAGCTCTCCACGAACGATACGATCACGATACTCGGTCGAGAGCCCCTCTTGATAGTACGGCTATCTATCCTATAACCCGGTCTCTCACTAAACAACATGAGACCGGTAAAATAGAAACCCTATCAAGATCATACCTTTGCCTTGCGCAGAAATCCACTTGAGGTCGAAGAAGAAGATCTTCATCTCCTCAAGACGAACCACCTTTCTTGATCGCGCCTTGCTTGGTGAAGATTCACATGACGCTCCCCCATACACCAAGATGGGGAAAGCACTCTTCGGCATATCTTCACTTGGACTTGAGTGTCGATCAACCCGCACTTAGCCTTGATCAACACAAATCTTTTCTTCCCTTGAGCTTGACTCCAACAAATGGAGATCAAGCAAAGCACCTTGACTCCAACACATGGAGACAAGCAAGCTTGGCCTTGATCAACAAAAGATCTTGACACAAGCAAAAGGACAACCTACACATAGAGCTTAATGCAAATATTAGTCCATAGAGATTGTCATTAATTACCAAAACCATGCATGGGAGCAACCATGCACTTTCAAGAAGGATATGTGGCAGCCTTGGAGGTGGAACCAATTCTGATGAACAGAATTAGAAAAGCTCAGAATGGAGATGAAGAGCTGGAGAAAATAAAAGGAGACATGAAGGAAGGCAAGGCCGTAGATTTTCGTGAAGATGAACAAGGAACTATATGGTTCGGGAATCGTATTTGTGTGCCAAAGGATTCAGAGATTAGGAAGCTTATATTCCAGGAGGCTCATGAATCCCCGTATTCCATTCACCCCGGCAACACAAAGATGTACATGGATCTGAAGGAAAGATTTTGGTGGTCTAATATGAAGAAGGATATTGCAGAGTATATTGCTAGATGTGATGTGCGTAGTACAGTAAGGCCGAGCACCAGAAGCCAGCAGGAATGTTACAACCCTTGCCCATACCTGAATGAAAGTGGGACAAGATTGGACTGGATTTTATCACAGGATTACCCAGGACTAAATTAGGTTATGATTCTATTTGGGTGGTAGTCGATCATTTGACCAAGGTCGCACATTTCATACCAATGAAGACCACCTACACCAGCACCAAACTAGCACAACTCTACATGAGCAGGATTGTCAGTTTGCACGGAGTTCCCAAGGGAATTGTGTCGGATAGAGGAACACATTTCACTTCTCACTTTTGGCGTCAACTACATGAGTCATTGGGAACTAGATTGGAGTTTAGTACAGCTTTTCATCCGCAGACGGACGGACAGACTGGGAGAGTCAATCAGGTACTAGAGGATATGCTGAGAGCTTGTGCTCTAGACTATGGATCAAGTTGGGATGAAAACTTACCTTATGCTGAGTTCTCATACAACAATGGATATCAAGCTAGTACGGGAATGTCAGCATTTGAGGCACTATATGGTAGAAAGTGCAGGACCCCACTACTGTGGAGTGGAGTAGGAGAACATAGTCTCTTCGGGCCTGACATTATCAAGGATGCTGAGGAGAAAGTCAGGCTAATTCGAGATAGACTAAAGATAGCACAATCAAGGCAGAAGAGCTATGCAGATTCGAAGCATAGAGAGGTCACGTACGAGGTTGGAGATAGAGCGTATCTTCGTGTTTCACCACAATGCGGTATTAAGCATTTCGGCATCAAAGGGAAGCTAGCACCGAGGTTCATTGGACCATACAAGATTCTGGCACAGAAGGGAGAAGTAG
Source organism: Puccinellia tenuiflora (assembly GCA_012064385.1). Lineage (NCBI taxonomy): Eukaryota > Viridiplantae > Streptophyta > Magnoliopsida > Poales > Poaceae > Puccinellia > Puccinellia tenuiflora. Next base: position 770,693 of record QRDG01000338.1, read on the forward strand.
CCTACCAGCTAGAGCTACAAGAAGTATTGTCCAACGTACACAATGTATTCCATGTGTCTTAGTTGAAGAAATGTCACCCAGAGATGGCGGATACGCCACTGCGAGATATAGTTCCGCTCGAGGAGGTCCAATTGGAGAGTGACCTCACATATGAGGAGAAGCCGGTCAAGATCCTAGAGATAGCAGAAAGAATTACTCGCACCAAGACGATCAAGTTCTGCAAAGTCCAGTGGAATCATCACACTGAAGAGGAAGCCACATGGGAGCGAGAAGATGACCTTCGAGAAGACCATCCGATCCTATTTGCTGGCCAAACCGATTCTCGAGGACGAGAATCATCTTAAGGGGGTTAGTCTCTAACATCCCAATCTTACATTTGGATGTCTTGCATTTGATCATGTGCATTTCATCATGGCATCTTTTAAAACTTGCATTTGCTTGTTTGCATCAACTCTCTAAAAGAAATAATTTCAAATCCCTATTTTGTTTTAAACCAAGACTCAAAAGTTTAATATATATATGCTTGGAGTTTTGTGTAAACATCACCTCATTTTTGGTCAAATATGACCGAGGGCAATTTTACGAAATTTTCAAAATTGGTTTGACTCAATTCCGAGTTCAAATTCAAAAGTTACAAAGGAAACAATTTTTTCAGAAAAAGAAAAAGAGAAAAGATAAAAAAAACGTTTCGGGCGAGCTAGTTGGGCCACAGCCCAACTAACCGCCGCGCGCGCAGCCGCATCGGGCCGAGCTGGCCCATCTCTTTTTTCCCACCCGCGGCCCTTTTTCTTTTACTTATCTTTTCCTCGCTGACAGGTGGACCCCACCTGTCAGGTCTTCTTCTAGAAGGGAGCAGTCCGGGAAGAACACGAGTTCTTCGTCGGGCCGGTGCAAAAATCCCGAATCCCGTCCCGATTCGGAAGCCCCTCGCGCAAGCAAGCCGCCTATAAAAGCCCCCGGACCCCGTCGTTCTTTTCCCCCAAAAACCCTAGCCCGAGCCACCAAACCGAGCTCGATTTCTAGCTCGGAAATTTCCGCCGCCGCCGCCACCATTAACCGGAGCTCGGAGCTCGCGCCGCCGCCGTTCGGGTCCACGGGAGGAGCTGCCGAGGACGCGAGGAGGAGCCCCACGCCGAGCCGCACCCGGAGCCGTCGTCGCCGAAACCGGGGAACCACCGGAGCACCGCCGGCTATCACCGCCCGAAGCCGCCGGAGCCACCGCCGTCGACCACCGGTAAGCCGCCGCCGTGTTGACCACGCGCGCGTCCACGGCCGTCCGATCTCAATCGGACGGTCCGGATTAGATCTAACCCGCGAAGGGGTATCAACCAATCAGATCGCGGCGCTTGCGTCAGCGCCGCCTCAGCCCTAGCCCCCGCACGAAATCTTTTTCATTTATTAAATCCAAAAAATCATTACAACTTGTAAAATTCATAGTAAATCAACCGTAAGTCGAAAAATTAAGTTTAACATACCAAAATGCTTAGAAAAAAATTAAGTTTAACAAGTCATACATTCATATGTGTATGATTGTTTTGTTTCTTATGTTGTGTATCGCTTGCTACCGTGTAGGCAAAGACGTTGGTTCCGATTGTTGCTGTAACTGCGACGATTGTGTGAACGGCTACTCCGATAATTGAAAGGCAATATATGACCTATTATTTTCCTATGCATTTAGTACTATTTTTCGTAGTAATGCATGTGTAGGAGTTGTTTGTATGCTAAGCTAGGTGATTCACTAACACCCAAGTGGATTGCCATATCTATCCTTGTAGAATAGATTATCTTGAAACCATCGTTATAATTGCTTAGTTGCTTAGACGTGGTTTGGCAATCACATGTTATGGAAGATGTTGTTGTCATAGTTGTTTCTTTTCAAATCTAATAAAACAACTTAAATTAACTTAATGTCTGGGTGGTATTGGTATGATTGGGCGGTAAATAGTTGAGTGGCTGCTCGGGTCCGTAGTATCTGAGTAGGTGTACTTGTGAACGGCCACCCAAGTTTACGAGAAGTATTGTGGAGTCTTGTTTAGTAGCTTACGAGTACAACCGTAGGTCAACATAGTATGGGCGTTGACTTAGCTGAGTAAGTTATGGTTCTTGTACCGGTCGTGGCCAGCAGATGTAGCTTAGTAGGCTGGACAGGGCGCGCAGAGGACTCAAGGATCATCTCCCAAAAGCTTCGGTGTGTTTCTCTCCCAACTACGATACAAATTGGGTGTTGTGATAAATGAGGTTAAATACATTCTACGGGTAAAGTATACAACACTCTCGAGAGTTTATAAATCTAAATACTTAGCCGTGTCTCCGGTTATGGACAACTTGAGCCAGCTAGACTAGATCCTACAAGAGTTCTTATTCATTCCAATTTCAGTAAATAAAATTTGATGGGTGAACCAAGGGATAGGAGCACTGATTTCTAGCAGTGTCCAATAATTGTTTACTTTTGTTGTAAAATGGTTTATCTAATTGATAGGTTAAAATTGCTTTTTATGCAAGGAGCCTTCAAGTCCACCTAGCCCAAAATGCATGTAGTAACTAGGTAGACTAGTGTTTTATTAATTCCATGCACACTTGTCAGTACAATTCAAATTGTACTGACCGTATTCGCGAACGGGCTGCAATTACACTATTGCAGGTACGGTTTTACGTAGGTCTTGGAGCTACACTCAGCATGTTCGCCTGTGGCACGAGTTAATTGGAGCTTCATTATCGTTTATATTCCACTGTGTGCTTTTATTTTAATAAAGTTATTTTGAGCTAGCGTCAATGCTATGCAAAGATGTAAGGACTTTGTTATTCTGAATCATTTCGTTGTAATAAAGACGCATTGTGCTCTGTTATTTTATTTGTATAATGAGTGTGCTAGCGAGTCGATCTGGAACTAGCACTATACTCATAGACGAGATCCATATTAATGGGTCGAGTCGCTACATTCTTCCTGAGTGTGTCGCGAGCAACGCCCAACCCTAGCCCTTCACTGCCTTGTGTGGGGCTCCATGTTGGGATCCATGACGGGCGGCTCGGAAAAGCTCGCGACGGAAGGGGAAGACGCGGCGGATTCGGGAACAAGACGATGGTAGGTTGCGGCGAAATTTTCCCAACGCCAAACGCTATCCTCTCTGCGGGGAACACTTAAAATGCAGCCTCGTGATATGAGTGAGGTAAACAGGACGAAATTTGAGGTTTACCGCAGATAAAATTTTGTGGGTCGAGTTTTTTGCAGTCAAGTACCGTTCTCCGTCCGGAACCCAAAAATGTTCTTGCGACGTCATAAAACCCAAGCGACCCACGGACAGGACCACAAGTGCAGGCAGAGGAGTCGTACCCATCGGGCCCGTCCGGCTCGAGTCGGATCGAGCTCGACCCGCCGCGCCGGACCACAGGCGAGGCCTCAAGTCCGTGCTCTCACGTGGGGAAAAACGTTTCACATATTTATAACTGGCCAGCTCGAGCCCAAAGAGGTCACTGACACGTAGGCCCGCAAGGTAGGGGCCTATCATGTCAGTGAGCAGATTGCAGGCGTTAACTGTTCAGCCAGCTGACAGGCTCGAGGGTCGAGGAGTGCGAAGCGGCCAGCCAACCCGCGCGCACGGACGGCTCATCTGACTGGTCGTCCCGAATTTTTTTTCTATAGCACTAGTACTACAATTTCCCGATTCTGTCCTTGCAGGTCTCGGGCACGGTGGAGCGGCAAGAAACACTGGATTGACACAACACTCCTGAAGTTATGTGAATTTCCATTTGGCTCGTTCCTTTTCACCAAGATATTCCTCAACTACTACTGAGCCTAAACGTTTAAACTAAGATAAGACGTCTACCAAAGGCTAGGGGGCACTGAGCTTGAAGATTTGACAAAGTCATCATAGAGTCCATCGTCGATGGTACATGACATCGCCTACAAAAATAAACCAATCTGGTGACACGCGTGCCATCTTGAAGTTTGATTTGTGTCAATTTGATCCAATGGAAAAAAAATAGCACGTTATAGCGTCACTAATGACACGTTATAGCATGCTGAGAATTGTCTCGCTAAATAAATCAGTATACAATGTCTCGTTAATAGCGCGATATAGCATGCTAATAGCGTATTTTAAGTTTGACACTATTTTTGCTACAGCGCGCTATTTTTTCCTTGATCTGACCTACAATTTTTTTTCCGAAAAGGTCAATCGATCTATTAATAATCATCAGCAGTACAAAAATTCTCTAAGAGTAATGAAAATTACAACTCCGGCTGCTTATAGGAAAGGTCTTAACACTTGGAAAACACATTGCGCTAGGGAGGCGGGTCGTAAGTGGGGGTCACAACTATATCGGATTTCTCATGTATGCCTAAATAGAGTTTACATACAAGTCCTTGAACAACAAAGCTTGTACGTAGTGCGCATATATGGCGTCAAATGTTGAATGCAAAACTTCCATGAATATGGGCACCTCTAGAATTTCTATTATTGCATGGTGTTAAATATGTATTCTATTTTCGCGTGCAAAAAATTGTATTTAGATTATCACAATGACGAGTTTTTTTAAGAAAAGCTTAATCTACAAGTAAGCGATAAGCTAGTAGTTGCATTTATTCTCTAACTTTTTTCCACCTTTTGCACTATTCCTCTTGTACTTCATATGCCACTTTGATGAAACTAAAATAGAATCAAGCGCTTTCTGAAAAGTCATCCACACGATCTTGTATGTTGACAAACATTGGACCACGAACCAATCATTTTCATACATACAAACTAGTTGTGTCGAATAAGACCTAGCCAAAGCACTTTAGCATCATAAAACCAACCAAGTCAAACACAAGAGCAATTAATTACACTCATCACCACATCAATAGATTTGTGTCGGTAGTGCTATTAGATTAAGATGATGTCATCAATGAGAATCGTCAAGATTAATGGTTGGTTTACACAGACATACCAAATGCGTCACAAGTTTAAATTTCATTATTAATCATTGGTATTAAATTTCCTTCGTTATCTTACAAGCATAGTTATGAATGAAGGTAAGTTCATGCTTCTAAAACATCGACTAGAAAACATATACATAAGCTGTCTAGAAAAGTTCTCTTTTCATTGTTATAAATATACCCTCTGCTCCAAATTATTGAAGTTATAACTTTGTCCCAAGTTAAATTGCTTCAAGTTGACAAAGTTTTTAGAAATAATATATCAATATCTACAACATGAAATAGTTCCATTATATTCATAGTAAAATAATAATTTTTGTGCTATATATACGATATATATATTACCATATTTTTCAGTAGAGTTGGTCAAGTGTAGAGAAGTTTGATGTATGACAAGTTGGAGCTTCAAAAAATTCGGAACAAAGAGAGAGTATGTTCTAATAGGAGAAAGTGATCAAAGTTAAGAGACACCACCCAAAGAAACACCACCACACTAGTAAAAGCTGTGAACCCATTGCACTTGAATCAAAATTCATCCTCTCCCAAGGAGCAAAGCTGTAAAAACTACATTTTTACCCTTTGAGCATAGCAAATGTTGCTAGCGAAGGGCAAAAGTAAGACAAGCTCCTGAAAAACCCAACCCCAACCAAAACCTAGTTCTGTCCAAAAACCCAAGAGGCCACTCTCCCTTTCCCCTCCTCTTCGCTTTTCACCATTTCGTCGAACACCTTCTCCGATCGCGCGCCGCCGCCCATGGGGGAGGCCTCCGGGTATGACGGGGCTGGTGTATCGGCGAGGTTGCTGGAGCTGGCGGCCGATGACGACGCGGCGGCGCTCGCTGTCCTCCTCGCCGCGCACCCGTCCATCGCCGACGAGCCCGCGCCGTGGTACTTCCCGGCGCGGGGCGCGGAGCCCATGACGCCGCTCATGGTCGCTGCCGCGTACGGGTCCGTGGCATGCCTCGACATCCTCCTCTCGCCGCCTCACCTCGCCGACCCAAACCGCGCCTCCGCGTCTTCCCTCTCCACCCCGCTCCACCTCGCCGCCGCAGGTGGCGCTCCGTCCGCGCCGGCCACCGTCTCCCGCCTCCTCTCCTCGGGCGCCGACCCCACCCTCCTTGACCATCTCCACCGCCGGCCGTCGGACCTCGTCGCGCTGCCGCCCAACTCGCTGCCCCTCAAGAACCACATCCTCTCCCTCCTCGGCGCCCGCAAGGAGTGGCCACCGGACCCCTCGCTCCCGGACATCAAGAACGGCGCCTACGCTTCCGACGACTTCCGCATGTACTCCTTCAAGGTCCGCGCCTGCTCGAGGGCCTATTCCCACGACTGGACGGAGTGCCCCTTCGTCCACCCCGGCGAGAACGCGCGGCGGAGGGATCCGAGGAAGTACCACTACAGCTGCGTGCCGTGCCCGGAGTTCAAGAAGGGCGCCGGGTGCAGGAGAGGGGACATGTGCGAGTACGCGCACGGGGTGTTTGAGAGCTGGCTCCACCCGGCACAGTACCGGACGCGGCTCTGCAAGGACGGCGTCGGGTGCGCGCGTCGCGTCTGCTTCTTCGCGCACACGCCGGAGGAGCTCCGGCCGCTGTACGTGTCCACGGGCTCGGCCGTGCCGTCCCCGCGCGGTGTGATGGAGATGGCGGCCATGGGGATGGGGATGTCCTCGCCAGGCTCTTCGTACACGCCGCCCTTGTCGCCGTCGGGCGGGGGGAGTGGCATGTCCTGGCCGCAGCCTAACTTGCCGGCGCTTTGCCTGCCTGGCAGCGCCGGGAACCTGCACCTTAGCCGGCTGCGGACCTCGCTGAGTGCGAGGGCCATGGCGGTCGACGAGCTTCTCGCCGCGGCAGACTACGACAACCATGTTGGGTCGCCCTCCTCGGTCCGATCGATGAGGGGGAAGGCCCTTGTGCCGTCAAATCTGGATGAACTCTTCTCGGGGGAGATGGCGGCCTCCCACTCGCCGCGGTACGCTGACCAGGGCGGCTCTGCGTTCTCGCCGACGCACAAAGCTGCCTTTCTGAACCAGTTCCAGCAGCAGCAGAGCCTACTTTCGCCAAGGGCTGCGGCCACCCCAGAGCCAGTCTCCCCAATGAGCTCCCGATTGCTCGCCGCACTGGCGCAGCGGGAGAAGATGCAGCAGCATACACTGCGAAGCATGAGCTCACGAGACCTGGGCTCGAGCGCGCCGCTCCTCGCCGGTTCGCCGGTGGTTAGCTCTAGCTGGTCCAAATGGGGCTTGCCCTCTGGTACCCCTGATTGGGGTGCCGACAGTGATGAGCTCGGCCGCCTCAAGCGGTCATCGTCGTTTGATCTCCGGTCCGGAGCCAACACCGATGAGCCAGACCTCTCATGGGTCAACACTTTGGTGAAGGAGCCCACACCGGAGAAATCATCGATCAACGGGACCATGGCAACGGATTCTATTGGCATCTTGCGGCGATCAGCAAACCACCGTGATGGATTTGGCTCCGAGGACATTGGTTTGTTGGGTCGATCAGCAAATCACCACAAAGGCATTGACGGTGAGGACATTGGCATCTTGGATCGATCAGGAAACCACTTTGAGGACATTGACGGTGAGGAGGATGCCGCCTCCGGTGTCATTGGCGGCTGGCTTGAGCAGCTCCAGCTTGATGAGATGGTTGTCTAGAACAAACAAACACATAAATGAAACAAGGTGATGTTCTTCGGTTGTGCTTCACCGGTTGCCACTACTTACTGCTGCTGCAAGTTACTAGCTTCATGACATCCTGCTAATATTTTGCTGGCGCTACATTCTTTTGGGATTGCTTAGCGTAGAAGATGATGAGATTTCTACCATTAGCCGGCCCACAGGTGAATGAAATGGGGGAATTGGAACCTAGTAAATTGTATCAAAGTTGCGGGCTTGCCTAGGTGAAACATTTCTCCTTGTATTTCTACTTTTCTTGTTGATCTTTCTAAAGGTGACTACCTCCCTGTGAAGATTGTGAATTATTATGGTATCTATTGCCCCCCCATCCTTTGGTTTTAGACCAAGGATCAGGAGGGGAGAAGGCTCTTACATCAAATTGTTGCTCCATGACTCATGATTAATGTAATAACATATTTCTGTACTCGAGATTTATGAACCCTGATTGATGTAAAGTTCTCAATTGTTGCTCCGAAATTAAGCTCTGCCACTGTTCCTCCCCCCTTCAAGATTAAGCTCTGCTATTGCTTGGTTTTCTTCAGAATGGCCTGTGTATGCACTTTCATTTACGATTGTCTAAATGCAGATCACATGGCATCTGGTGACATTACTTCACATAACATTACATCTGGTGACATTAATTCATGTTGGTGCAAAATGTAGGTATAATCCCCCGTCGGCAGGGGCATTGACAGGGATTGTGTTGGAATTTGGATGGATTGCTTTCTCTTCTCCTGGAGGCATTGAAAAGGATTGGATAGTTAACATCAATACGTCATAGTACATATCGATCACTGCGAGGTCCATTTTTGATGCATTCCTGGTACCCTGACCGATGCATCTTGTCATAATAAAACAACTGGGACGGTGGCTCGGCAAGGTCGCCTCACGTCTTGGCTCACTCACTCTGCTGACATGTACTGTGCGACCTGGAATAGAAAAATAGCCTGCATTATCATTATTACTATTGAGATGGAATGGTCACTCTGTCATATACGTAGTTCTCTGCCAAGTTCTTGCGCTCGAGACAAGAGCTGCTGTCATAGCTTACGAACAGGGCCTGCAAAACTGAAGTTGCGGCAATGTCTTTTTTCTTTTTACAAAAATTCCAATATATTTATCAATAGTTACTCAGTACAAAGAACAGAAGTAATATAAATTATATTTAGATCCGTAGACACCTAGTGACGACTACAAACACTGAAACGAGCCGAAGGCGCGCCGTTGTCATCGTCCCTCCGTCACCAGAGACCAATACTGCCAGAGACGGGCAAATCTTGTTGTAGTAGACAGTCATCGTGCTAAGGCCCCGTAGCAGATCAACAACCGTCGATGATGAAGAGATGCGTAGATTGAAATGATCCAACCTGTAGACACATGAACGTAGACGAACGAATACCGGATCTGTCATAGACAAACGCCGACCGGATCTCGCGAGATCCGTCGGAGCGGGATCCGGTCGGAGACACATCTCTACATACCCTCTAATGACGTTAGACACATCATCACCGGGGGCTAAATCAAACCATTTATTGATTTCTTGATGTTTGGAATGTTCAAATATTCGTGTTCCATAATCTTTTGGAAAATATTTCATGATAGTTTTAGTAGTATTGACTTGTATTTTAGAAGTAGATATCTATATTTTCAGACTAGTGTTTATTGAGGATGTAGATATTGATAGTTTTTCGTATATTTTTCAGAAACATCTATAACTTCATTTATACTCGTAAAAATTACAGGTACACTGTTTTAGATCAACTGTCCAAAAAATAAATATAAAGTAACACCTACAACTAAAAATTATATTGAAATCTCTAGGAGAAACCTTCTCAGCGGTATCAATCTTTGCAAAACGAAATGATGCCTCGACTTCAGTAAAGAGACTGGTATTAGACCAGAGTAATGATGTTGTCACTCGTTCACGTGCACGAAATTGATTACAGATAAATGTTTGTGCAAACACCTTGAGTCGCCCATTCAAATAGATGGGAAGCAACATGTGATGAACTTGCTTGGGCCGAGGATGACCCCTATTGGTTCAGGGTGTCGAACCAAAAAATCTTCACGATAACGTTGAAAAAAGATTCCAACTCCAAAAATAATCAAACTAACAAAATCAGCATAACAAAAAACATAAACTTACAGATCTGAATAATCGGATCTGTAAGGACACGGATTTCTCTAACTCCATGACACCGCCAAAGAATTAGAGTAACTTTATTCGCAAAAACACCACAAATACGTCGACAAAGAACACAAAATGTTAAAAGATCCGAGGTACCCCCACCTCTCAGCGTCAAGATGGGAGCCAAAGGCGAGGGGACAGAAAAAATCTCAGTTTGTTGTATAACTTAATCAAACTTAAACATGTTTTGACTGTAAAGATAAAATTATGTGGTCTTGCACAAATGGATAGGTACTCTTGTGACTAGAGTTACTTAATGGCACTCCCTATAATCACATAAACTCCTTTAGTACTCTGGTACTAGCTTGACCCAATTTTTGCCAGACATGTTACATGGACATGCCATGGATAAATAGGCTAAGAATGCAATACAACATTTAGTGTGAATTTCTTATGAAATTCCTTGTCTCATGAATGAAATACAAGATAGGAATAAGTAAAAATGCGAATGTGCAGTGTGAGCATATGGTGCTAATAATTCATTCTAGATGCCTTTCAAATGAGCATGGCAATGGTAATTTTAAGAGGGGTTTGGCAGTTCTAGCTCCAAGCACATAAATTAATTCTGGTTTAGGCTTCAAATATTTTATATCGGTATACGATCTTTCAGATAGAACAATGGTCTAAGCATCTCTTTTTATATTCATCAGTAGTTGGGTTCATCCTGAGATTTCAATTAAAATACTGCTTGCATAAATTCGTTAGGCTAATAGTGCGCCTACCTCGCTCCTCCTGACATTCGGGTGCATCTACTTAAGCTATACTCCAGTAGGTCAATATTTCTCTTTTAAATCAGCAAAATTGTCATTTCAATCATAACTAAATTGCACCACACCGAACCGTACTGAGTGTATTATTTGACTCTGAGAAAATGTCCCTGGAGGATGATGTTTGTTGAGCAAACTATTCTGCATTATGCAATGGAATGGACCAAATGCTACTTTGCTTTTTTTCCATTTTAAATGTGGGTTGGTTTCACAAGGTGGAGACCGGAGAGTGGAGATGGCAACCTGGTGACACGATTCAGATATGGATTTTGTGCATCATGAGTTAACTAATCTTCTACTTTTAGAATGGACGTGACACTAAATCTTTTTTTATCATGTGCGACTGCGACATGCTATTCGCTAACCTATGAATATTGACATGGTAAAAGCAATTGGCTAGGGACCCATCAGCCATGCACCTTAAGGTTCAAACACATACTCTAGATCAAACACTCGGTAGAATATTGTACTCCCTCCGATTTATAAAAAATGTCGCCCACTTAGTACAAAGTTGAGATCCGAGAGCTATTCTTCATGATGGAGTGTTAGTTGGGGAGCACAAAAAAACCCCTCTTCCGCTCTCGCGTCCTGGTCGCCCCCGCGTGGGCGACTGGGCCGCGCCGCCAGCCCCCGTCCCCAACCCCTCTGAAAGAACAAGCTATGCCCGAGATGTCGCCTAGAGGGGGGGGGGGGGTGAATAGGCGATTAACACTTTTTCTATTTAGGGGCTTGATAATTGCGGAATAAATCTATGTGTTTAAATTAACAAGCCAACCACCTAAATTACTAGGTTTACCTATGTGCACCAACAACTTATGCTAAGCAATTTAACAACACGAGGATAGCAAGATATAAACTTCAAGCACGAAGGCTATCACAAGGTAAATTGCATAAGTAAAAGCTCGGGTATAGAAATAACCGAGGCACGCGGAGACGAGTATGTATTCCCGCATTCCTCCTTGTTAAGGGAGTACGTCTCGTTGGAGGGGTGTGAGCTCGCCACAAAAGGCCTACTCAAGATGCCACAAAGGCCTCACCCTATTCTCCGATGAACCGCACCCAAAGGTTTGGTTCACCTTCCACTATCGGAATCCTTCGAGGCGGAATCCGGAGCCTTTACACCACTAAGCTTGGGGCACGCATCCACAACCGAATTGGAGGCTCCCAAGAATCACCACAACACCGTCTAGGGTCCAATGACCCAAGAGTAACAAGCTCCCAACCTTCAATCCCACGAATCACCGTGGGGAGCACAACCCAATGCACCTAATGCAAAAGGAAAGAACACACCAAGTGGTCAAATCCTTCTCCCCAAAATCCAACCAAAGCAACTAATGCTATGGAGAGATTTAGGAGGAAGAACAAAGGAGAAACACCAAGAACTCCAAAATCTAGATCCCACGAGTTCCCCCCACTTAGAGGAGATTTTGTTTGGTTGAAATGTAGATCTAGATCTCCTCTCTCTTTTCCCTCAAAGATATGCAAGAATCATGGGAGGGATTGGGAGAGGGGCAAGCTTTTCAAGGTCAACAATGGTGGGAGAGAGAGGAAAAAACGTGCTCAACCCTTTGGGGAAGAAGGGGGCCTTATATAGGTCCCCAAGAAAAAGAGCCGTTACAGGAAAACTGGGACCGGATATTCCGGTTCATGTTTGGACCGGAATTTCCGCCCCCCAAGTCGCGCACCAGATGAAACCTTCTGGAGGTAACCGGATATTTCGAATCGGATATTTCTAGAAGGACCGGAATATCCAGTTTCCTGAAAACTGACAGAAAAGCAAAACGAAAACTGTAATAACTTTTTCATCCGGACTCCGATTTCGATAGTCTTGGACTCGTTGTAATCGTCACAACGAGCACAACAAGATTATTCAAAGAAACATCATAGTTAAAGAAAATATTATAAAACCAAATGGGGAAAGGTTAAACCTCTATTTTGAAAACCGGAAATGCCGCATCTTTTGCAAATGAAGTCCGAATGAAGTAAAACCAATTTTGTTGGAAAGAGGACGACAAATGCAACCTTTGAAAATGGCAAAAAAGTAATGGAGATTTTGCAAAGAAATGGGAGAGAGAAATCTTCCGCACGGATGAACCGGCAAAATATCTAATACCGAAACCGCAATAGAAGACGCATATGAAAACCGTTTTCGGTGAACTTAGCTTTGTCATGACGAGCACGACAAGCACCAAGACCACACCACGATTAGAGACAAATAAGAACCAATAAAGATGATTTCATAGATACAAAGGTTTGTGCTCTCTACGGCGATACGATCACGATATTCGGTCGAGAGCCCCTCTTGATAGTACGGTTATCTATCCTATAATCCGGTCTCTCACTAAACAATATGAGACCGGTAAAATAGAAACCCTATCAAGATCATACCTTTGCCTTGCGCATAAATCCACTTGAGGTCGATGAGGACGATCTTCAACTCCTCAAGACACACCACCTTTCTTCATTTCGCTTCGCTTGGTGAAGATTCACTTGTTGCTCCCCCATACACCAAGATGGGAGAAGCACCTCTTCGGCATATCTTCACTTGGACTTGATTGTTGATCAACATGCACTTAGCCTTGATCAACACAACTTTTCTTCCCTTAGCCTTGACTCCAACAAATGGAGATCAAGCAACCCAAATGGACACACCTATAAATATAGCTCAATACAAACATTAGTCCATATAGATTGTCATTAATTACCAAAACCATGCATGGGAGCAACCATGCACTTTCAATCTCCCCCATTTTGGTAATTGATGACAATCCCTTTTTAAGAGGGTTTGTATAACGAATAGAGCATTCTTGCAAGACAAACGAGCAAGGATGCAAGCGCATGCATGGCAAATGCAATAAAAGCCTAAAACCCAAATTCCCTTAAACCCTCTAAACTTCTCCCCCATTGGCATCGATTGCCGAAATGGGAAGAAAAATTTAGAGAGCCAATATAATATGAGTTCCTCCATAATGGTGATGACAATCCCTTTTAACGAAAAATTAGAGGAAATGAAACTATATTGAGGATCAAAAGATTGCAAAGAAATGAGTTCATTTTAAACATCTCCACAAAGGAGAAAAGCAATCAAAAGATCCAAAGCGAGAGTTCTAAATAAAACCGGAGAAGCTCCCCAATGTTCATGCACTATTGAGGAGTGCACAAATATGGCATCCTCGCTCCCCCAAAATCATCGAGAACACTCAACAAGTGCAAGAGTGCATAATGCAAAAGCAAATCATAGCACTTGCACCAAAGATGTGGTTGAGCCATAAGAAGATACCAATTTTCAAAAATTCATCATAAGATAGGCCCAACCAAGACAAAAGGAAGATCTTAACGGTATGTTCACAAGCTTAGGGATACCAATTGGAAACTAAAACCAATTAAAAATGCCTAAAGCTAGTGAGATTATTTGGTCAAATGAAAAGCAACATGCTCACCATGGTAAGCATGAGGTAAAAGATCCTCAACAAATACATGAGTGTGCAAAGATACCAATAAACAATGAGACAAGCACTCATGAGACAAAATTGGAGCCACCAAAGAATTATAGATGAAAACACGGTAGCTCAAAAGAATTAGGATACCAACTAAAAGGTGAGACCTCTCTCATATGTATAGGTTTCTAAGTAGACAAACCATAGATGATATACATCCACAAAGCAACTTGCACAGATGAAATGGTTCGGGAAAAAGAGAACAAGGTATCCAAAAGGAAGTCATAAATATACAAACGAGATTGTTGCTTAAAAGCATAGCACATAGCTCAAATTTATCTCATCGTATATGAATGAACTTCAAATATATCAAATGCATCACACATATCACTAAGGGAACAAGAGATAGTGGAGATGCTTTGAGTTAGGCAACAAGTATCACAAGGAAATAATATCAATTGAAGAAAAGGTTTTTGCAAATTCAACACACATATCACAAAGATATATTAAGTGAAGGAAAAGGCCAAAACCACAACAATTGCATATAAGAGATTTCATGCCAAGAGGTAACCTACACAAGGTTGAAAACTAGAAAGGTATGCATGAGATGGATACTTGTTACCGAGATGCATTGACGATGAAGATGATGAGAGTTGGTTTGTCATCAAAGCTTGACTCCGACAATCACACGGTGAGAACACCTTCCTTATGAATGAGGCAAGCATCCAATGCATCTCCATTGTACCTAAAACACAATTAGAGTACAAAATGGTTCCCAAACTCATTGGGTCCCATAGTAGTTAGATAAACTACAATATATAGGAAACACTCCACATAAATATGTGCATATAGATATGAAATTGAATTTCATGCACATCTTAGCCGATTTAGGATTCGGTGGAGTATCTCCTATATATTGGATCAAGAAAGGCTAGCATGCCATATAAAATATATATTAGTGAATATGCATACATAGACTTACAAGAACCAAACAAGATACAATTCGGACAAAAACACCAAGTCAACCAAGAAGAGAGCACACCAAGGTGTGACACAAAAAGGTTGTCCAAATTATATCAAAATCCAAATCAACACATGATTGAGTAAAACTCAAATCAACAAATGATTGATTCCAAAACACATCAACACATGAAGTGTGATATCAAAAGGAATCAAATCAACACAACAAATGATCGATAAGACACCAATTGAAAGTAAGATACCAATTAAAAACAAAAAATACCAACTAGGAGAAAAAATACCAAGAAGAGGACAAAGCTTGACCGAAATCAAGTAAAGTAAGATAAAGCAAAAATGTATCAAGACTCCCACAATAAATATCAATTGGAACAAATATCTATGGAGGAGATATTAAATTCCAATTAATACCAATTGAAGGTACCAACACAAGATAAAGAATCAAATGCGAATTGAAAGGATCAAATATTGATAGATAGGTTAGTGTTCTAAATAAAAATGAATGCTCCCCCAAGATTCATGCATTAGCTTTGATATTTGCATTTGAATACAAAATGCATGCACAAGGGATCATTACTCTCCATATTTTATTTACAACACTAAACACTACCAAATGAAAAATAGGATCCATTCAAAAGGCAAGGAAGGCAATAGATAAAGCAAATCAACGCAAGAGCCAATGTGAAGATGGTCTACAAAATCCACCACAATTACTAGTATCACTTGTCATGGACAAGGAGTATATAGAGATATTTCTCGGTGGTATAAAGGAATGATGTTCAAGACCAACTTCACAACAAATAAGCATATGGCAAGAGATAAGAAATAAAACGCCATATTGAATAAGGTTTGTTGGTAGTTTCAATTATTCGAACCAACCGGCAAAGCCATGGTTAGAATAAAATGAAACAAATGGTTTCTCACATAATATATGGAAATGGATATTAGAGAAAAACCACACCAAGCAAACTCACACAAACAAGAACCAAAGGGTAACCATAAAGGAAAATTGGAACTTGTTTGAGCACACATGCCACATAGGAAAAAGATAATTTACAATATCAAATCTAAGTGGCAAACCTCAAATGTTCACATTTTTATGAGATTGTAATATGCACATAGCTTATTACTCCCCCATAATGTGATAATTCATTTTATCTAAGCAAGAGGCAAATAAAACCAACTAGAGAAATTAATGGACATTATAGAATTTGAATTTCTCATGAATATGACATACCACATAGTAGCTAGATAATATTGAAATATCAATACTAGGTGGTGTGCCTCATGTACACACATTTTTAGGTTTGTGAGGTGCACAAAGCACATCACTCCCCCAAAATGGGATAGTCCATTAATATCTCAAAGAGCCAAATGAAATCCACACAAGATTCAATAAAGCTCAACACAAAGTTGCACATACATGATACACAACTATCTTACATAACCTTGAGTAACAAGACAAGTAGGAAGGTAGCATATCACATACAAGCACATGCTAGGAACAAAACTAACACATGCAAGGGAGCAAGAAACTTTCAATGTATATGTGAGTTAAATACATGTTACCGCAAGGAGGAAGCATTGGATATGAGATAGATATGTGATCCTCCAATTGACTTGGCTTGAGAAATAAAACCATGAAGATCCCTTAATTCTTCAAAAATAGCCAAGTCACCAATTTCCTCCAACAAACACCTATTGATCAAGTTTGAGCTTGTTGGTCCCCAACCAAGTTGGGTCCTAAGAGGTTAGTCACAATAGGCTTGGGAACCCAAATGGTGCTTTTCTTGACACCACTTTGAGCTCCCATAAATTTGGCAAACACATTGCCAACTCTATCCTTCCCAAGAGAATAAACATCATCAATTATGATAGGAGAGGAAGAGGTACCGTTAGTGCATGAAGAAGCAAAATGACCTTTACCACGGCAAAGGTAGCAACACCGACTCTTCTTCTTCTTAATAGGCTCCTCAACTTGAGGAGCATTGGCTTGAGTCTTCTTAGGAGGTGGCCGTTGTTCAACACGTGGTTGAGCACGAGATTGAACAAGAGGCCTCTTCCCTCGTTGCTTCTCACTAAGAGGCTTCTTCTTCATTGGGCAATCCCTCACATGGTGCCCTTCAACCTTGCACTTGAAGCAAATGATCTTGGCCGGATTCTTGACTTGAATTTGGCCCTTATTCTTCTCAACCTTGGACTTGTTCTTGATGTTGGAGTTGAATCCAAGTCCATTCTTGTCAAGTGCACGCTTCCCTTCATGACGCTTCTCCAAGTCATTCTTCAAAGAAGTGACTTGGGCCTTGAGGTCTTTTATTTCCTCTACATGGTTAGTGGCAACAAATGCACTAGAGGAAGTAGAAGCTTCATTGTTATGACAACAAGGTAAAGCAAGTAATTCATCACATGATGTACCAATATTTTTAGTGGATGAATTACTAGGACTAGCACATGGAATTTTAGCTTTTTTAGTTGAATTTGTGCTATTATCCACATGAGGCTCACAAGATGTTACCTTGGTAGTGATTGCCTCATGAGCTAACTTTAGACTAGCATAGGATGCTAGAAGATCATCATTAGAGCTAGATAGCTTTTTATGACTTTCTTCTAACTCCCTATACTTGCTAGTTAGCAACTCAAGTTGAGCCCTTAGCTCAACATTCTCCTTCAAGGTAGATGCTTCACAAGAAATTGAGTTAGTAGCACAAGCATCATTTACATTAGGGATAGAACAAGACAACTTGGCAAGCTCATCTTTTAATCTAGCATTTTTATTTTTCGTGACTTTATATTTAGCATGAGCATGGTCACGTTATTTTATAATTTTAGCAATTATTTCATTATGAGACTCCTCGATAGATTCTAATTTCTCCTCTAGAGAAGCACGAGTCTCATGCTCTTCCTCAAGAGCATCTTCTAACGATGCTTTCTCCATAGCATCATCCCTTTCAATCTTACCCTTTTCTTCAAGGCTTGCTTCCAAAGCCTCAATAGTTTCCCCACGCTCAATAAGAGTGCTCATAATTTCAAAGAGGTTAGCTTGGGCACTTTTATTTGTAGAAAGGGCTTTAAGAATCATTAGACCTTTATTTTGAAGAAGGGCATTAATTTTTTCCATATCATCTTCTTCATCATTATTATCATTATCATTATTATCACCATTGTCATTACTAGAAGAAGATTTAGCCATAAGACAATGAGAGGTGGATGAAGAAGAATAATTAATTTTTGAACTACTCAAGTTCAAATCTTGTTCTACAATTAATTGGGTTTTCTCTACATTAATATTCATGCAAGAGTTAGAGGGAACACAAGCATTTTTATCATTGGAACAAGATAAAGGAAGCATATCATCATTAGATTTGTTCAAGCAATTTTTGGATGGTATGCGAGGACTATCAACACTAGCATGTATGACATTTATAGTGCTAGAAGAGTTTAAGTCCAAAGATGAGGCATTACAACAAGATAGCGATAAAAGATCATCATAAAAGAGCTCACTATCAATATTGCAACGCCTATCACTACTCACCATCACATTAGTTTGTGGCTTACCACATTTTGGTGAAGTGGATGAAGACGAGAGCTCGTCACGGCCGGAGGTGGAGGGAGAACAATCATCCTCAATAGAGTTGGACACTCCATATTTTTCTTGAAGCTTGGTCCATAATTCATGAGTATCACGGAGAGGCATGATTGACTCGAAAACTACAACACTCACAAATTTGCAAAACTCATTAGAAGCTAGAGCATCTAGATATAAGTTTTTCGCATTCTCTAAAGTCATACTTTTGTAATCCTTTGGAGGAGAAAAACCTATATCTAAGATACGCTCAATATTGGGGTCCAAGACCCGTAAGTGATTAAGCATATGAGTTTTCCAAACATTAAAATTTCTGCCATTAAATCTAAACAAGGAATTGTGCACTAAATCCCTAGACGACATCTTTACTCTCTAGGCGGTAAAGCCAAACAAGAGAGACGAGGCTCTGATACCAATTGAAAGAACAAGCTATGCCCGAGATGTCGCCTAGAGGGGGGGGGGGGGGTGAATAGGCGATTAACACTTTTTCTATTTAGGGGCTTGATAATTGCGGAATAAATCTATGTGTTTAAATTAACAAGCCAACCACCTAAATTACTAGGTTTACCTATGTGCACCAACAACTTATGCTAAGCAATTTAACAACACGAGGATAGCAAGATATAAACTTCAAGCACGAAGGCTATCACAAGGTAAATTGCATAAGTAAAAGCTCGGGTATAGAAATAACCGAGGCACGCGGAGACGAGTATGTATTCCCGCATTCCTCCTTGTTAAGGGAGTACGTCTCGTTGGAGGGGTGTGAGCTCGCCACAAAAGGCCTACTCAAGATGCCACAAAGGCCTCACCCTATTCTCCGATGAACCGCACCCAAAGGTTTGGTTCACCTTCCACTATCGGAATCCTTCGAGGCGGAATCCGGAGCCTTTACACCACTAAGCTTGGGGCACGCATCCACAACCAAATTGGAGGCTCCCAAGAATCACCACAACACCGTCTAGGGTCCAATGACCCAAGAGTAACAAGCTCCCAACCTTCAATCCCACGAATCACCGTGGGGAGCACAACCCAATGCACCTAATGCAAAAGGAAAGAACACACCAAGTGGTCAAATCCTTCTCCCCAAAATCCAACCAAAGCAACTAATGCTATGGAGAGATTTAGGAGGAAGAACAAAGGAGAAAAACCAAGAACTCCAAAATCTAGATCCCACGATTTCCCCCCACTTAGAGGAGATTTTGTTTGGTTGAAATATAGATCTAGATCTCCTCTCTCTTTTCCCTCAAAGATATGCAAGAATCATGGGAGGGATTGGGAGAGGGGCAAGCTTTTCAAGGTCAACAATAGTGGGAGAGAGAGGAAAAAACGTGCTCAACCCTTTGGGGAAGAAGGGGGTCTTATATAGGTCCCCAAGAAAAAGAGCCGTTACAGGAAAACTGGGACCGGATATTCCGGTTCATGTTTGGACCGGAATTTCCGCCCCCCAAGTCATGCACCAGATGAAACCTTCTGGAGGTAACCGGATATTTCGAATCAGATATTTCTAGAAGGACCGGAATATCCGGTTTCCTGAAAACTGACAGAAACAGCAAAACGAAAACTGCAATAACTTTTTCATCCGGACTCCGATTTCGATAATCTTGGACTCGTTGGAATCGTCACAACGAGCACAACAAGATTATTCAAAGAAACATCATAGTTCAAGAAAATATTATAAAACCAAATGGGGAAAGGTTAAACCTCTATTTTGAAAACCGGAAATGCCGCATCTTTTGCAAATGAAGTCCGAATGAAGTAAAACCAATTTTGTTGGAAAGAGGACGACAAATGCAACCTTTGAAAATGGCAAACAAGTAATGGAGATTTTGCAAAGAAATGGGAGAGAGAAATCTTCCGCACGGATGAACCGGCAAAATATCTAATACCGAAACCGCAATAGAAGACGCATATGAAAACCGTTTTCGGTGAACTTAGCTTTGTCATGACGAGCACGACAAGCACCAAGACCACACCACGATTAGAGACAAATAAGAACCAATAAAGATGATTGCATAGATACAAAGGTTTGTGCTCTCTACGGCGATACGATCACGATATTCGGTCGAGAGCCCCTCTTGATAGTACGGTTATCTATCCTATAATCCGGTCTCTCACTAAACAATATGAGACCGGTAAAATAGAAACCCTATCAAGATCATACCTTTGCCTTGCGCATAAATCCACTTGAGGTCGATGAGGACGATCTTCAACTCCTCAAGACACACCACCTTTCTTCATTTCGCTTCGCTTGGTGAAGATTCACTTGTTGCTCCCCCATACACCAAGATGGGAGAAGCACCTCTTCGGCATATCTTCATTTGGACTTGATTGTTGGTCAACATGCACTTAGCCTTGATCAACACAACTTTTCTTCCCTTAGCCTTGACTCCAACAAATGGAGATCAAGCAACCCAAATGGACACACCTATAAATATAGCTCAATACAAACATTAGTCCATATAGATCGTCATTAATTACCAAAACCATGCATGGGAGCAACCATGCACTTTCACCCTCTCCCTCTTCCCTCCCTCCACCGTTGCCAGCGTTCGTCGCCGGGCTAGGCCCGGACGGCGCCAGCGGCGGCGGCCCCCGGCTTCTCCCCTCACGGTCGCGGCCTTGCGCGGGCGGCGCTGCACCAGGTGGTGTTCTCAGGCGGCAGAGGTCCGGGTCCTCGGCGCCGGGTGACTGGCTGCCGCGGGCGGGTGGTGATGGCAGCGGTGGCGCCACCGTTGTTGGCGGTGGTGGAGAAGCTTGAGCTTGGCCAGAGCCCTATAAGCCCAGATCTGGGCCCTTTGGGCCCGATCTGGGTCAGGGCGGGTTGGGCTGGGCCTCTCTGCCTCTGGTTTGTCTACGAGCTGTTCGGGACTTGGGTAGGGGCGACGACACCACCCCTGCTGCAGCACGGCGACGAGAGCTTCACAGACCCATTTGGGTCCGGCCGGATCTATGGTGCCGAACAGGAGGGTAGCGGCGGCGTGGCCTACATGCAGCAGCGTGATGGCGAGGACTTTACGACCCTTCTGGGGCTCGGCCGGGCCTCCCGGCCTGGTATGTCCTTGCTATCGCGTCCGGTCGGCACTCGCAGATTAGCGGTGGAGGACGCCCTCCAGGTGGCCGTGCTGCTGCCGCCCTCCGGCTCCACTGGACTGGTGTGCTATTGTCGTTGTGTCCGGTCGGCTACCGTCTTTGACGGTGGAGGTTGTTCCCTCCCGTGTGGTTGTGGTCCCCCGCCCTTGTCTACAGTTGTCTCTTCTCAGTTCGGCCTCGTTGTGTTTGCCATGGTGAGACGACGGTGGTGACTTCAATACCAAGCTGGCGTTTGCTGGTGGGCGGCAAGTTTGGTGGAGCGCTACGGATTGCCCGGAGATGTGGTTTTTTGGGGGTCGGAAGAAATCCTGCCATCTTGGCACCGACGCGGCGACGCCTGCGTGTGTCGCCATTCCTTCCTGAAGGGCGTTGGGTGTACCCCTTCCCCACTCCCCGTAGCATACCGGGGGAAACCCCAGGACCAGTCCGGGCAGCAGCGTCGTCGTCGTCGCTTTCCTTCTCGGAGGTGTGCTTGGTACGCGGCGATTCGGAGCGCTAGGATCGTGGTGGGATTTCTCAGAGGGCGCAGTGGTTGCGAGCCATCTTCGTTTTCGTCGATCCGTCAATGTTGGCATTGTTTTCTTTTCTCTTCTTTCTTTTGGGCTTGGGTGTGCTGTTTTAGCCCCAGCTGTGTTGTGTGGTGTTGAGTTTGTATCTTTGGCTGTATGGTGATCGTTGCTTTATTTATAAAGCGGGACGCAAACCTATTTTGTCACTTAGTACAAAGTTTCTACTAACTTAGTACAAAATGAGCGACACTTGGGATTAGTGAAAATCAAGACCCATAGCCCACACAATCCGATGGTTGGTGGCGTTCTTAGTAAAAGAGACAAAGGTGTCACACACTGCTAGGAACCAATATATGTAAAACTATACAAATACATTTTGACGAAATAGGTGAAATATGTTGCATACAAATAATAAATTTTATGTTTGCATCATCGGGTGTAGCATTCAAATTTTCGCGGTTTGTCGTCTTACTTGCGACAGACCAGTTTTCCGGGAGAGAAAAGGACGTGACATTATCATGTGTGTCATGGACACATGGGTTCCAATCTTTTTTTTCTTTTGACATTTGCTAGCTTTTGTGTGGAAAACTTTTGGACGAGTTTTTTTTCGAAATGTACTTTTCGACGAGTTGGGTCCTGTAGTAGCTGGCTTTCTCTCACAACTCACTTCTTTTAGATAAA
Organism: Puccinellia tenuiflora; assembly: GCA_012064385.1. Lineage (NCBI taxonomy): Eukaryota > Viridiplantae > Streptophyta > Magnoliopsida > Poales > Poaceae > Puccinellia > Puccinellia tenuiflora. The sequence goes on from QRDG01000338.1 coordinate 793,514, forward strand.
AGGTCAAAGGCTCGACGCTAAATTAATAACGCCATTAACGACGATAAAGATACAAGATGCTGAACCCAGCTTATAGAGAAGCACTGCACACACAAATAAAAAAGGTCTAACTAGGACTCTACAACCCGGAAAGCGAAGAGGGCACGGTCATTATGAAGACTACTCGAAGAGGAGCCAAAGCTTGACGGGTTAAGAAGTCGGGCTGGAGCTCACTCAACCCGAGCGAACCGACGAACTATACCCAGTCAAGACAACTCCACCGTCGTAGAGAGCGCCACCAGAGGCCGACCACCACCAGGAACCGGCCAGCAACGCCCACACACCGCAGAAGAAGCACCAGGTTAGGACCCAACAAAGAACCGAGGTGCAGGGCAAAACAGCAAGCTTTGCCGAGGGAGAATGTCGCCGAAGCACCCGCTCCGCCACACCACCATCGGAGATCCACCTGTCGTGAGCTACAAAGCGGTATCTTCAAGAAGATCACGACGCAAGGGCGTCGCTACCGCTCGATCCTGGGATCTTGGGTTTTCACCCAGAGCATGCGGACAAAAAGAGCGCAGCCACCACAATGCCTTCAAGAAGGGGACGACGTCCACGGACGCCGCCGTCATGACCCAAAAGGGCAAAGGTTTCCCCCAGCAATCACACTCCAACATCCGCACCGGTACCAGCCGTCGCCGTAGCAACAAACCTCCGTCACAACATGCGGCAAGCCGAGACCTCGCCGTCCACACGACCGAGTGTCCCGACTAGCAACAGAGCCTCTAGCTCGCCCGCCAACCAACAAGGCTCCCACCGACCGGGGGCGCCACCCCGGATACCAAGACGAGCACTCCACTGAGAAGAAGGACCACCGAGATCCCCGGAGACCGGTGAGACTACGAAGGAGGGCTCCAGTACTAGATCGACGACCAGCAGCCCCCGTGGCTGCCGCCGCCCTTGGATCTGGGGCGGGGGAGATGGGCTCGCAACGGGCCCCGGGGCCCCTGCCCCGACCCGAGATCGAGGCGGCCACGGCCGCGGAACCCGTCCCCGCCAGGCTCCCTCTTGGTAGCCGCCGCACCGCCGCCGGCAGCGCCGAGGCCACGCAGGCCCTCGCACCAGGCCAGAGCCCGGCCGAACCGCTCCAGATCGAGCACCGGCTCGCGCCGCTCACCGCCGTCGCCGCACCCGGAAGCGCCGCCATCGCCACGAGCTCGCACCGCCACGCAGCCACCACGCCGCCACAGAGCAGCCACGCCGCCGCGCCCCCGCCGACTGCAGCGACCCGTGCCACCGCCGCCGAACGAGGAGGAGAGAGAGGCCCCGCCGCCGCCAGCGCCCCCGGGGCTTAGCCCGGCGACGCACTCGGGCGGCGGTGAGGGAGAGAGGAGGGGGGAGAGGAGCTAGCGGCGCTAGGGGCTAGGGTTTCGGCCTGCCACTCACGGGAGCCCGGGCAGGACGAAACAGGATTCTGCACCCAGTATCTCTCACAGGTCACTCACGAACAGGAAGACACAAGACAAAGATTTTGACCTCACACTGCCTCACACAGCCACGAGCTTTTCTTGTCTATATTGTGTTGAAAGTAAACATCAGCTCAGATTAAATAGACTAGCGCACACGCACGGCCGGGTGCCACTCTCGCACTAACACCACCACCTGCATACACTAGCCCACTAACTCCATGCACTAATCCTTCCTACTAACGTGCAGCCTGAACTTCTTCTGCTGAACTCGCTCCACGATCCACAAATCCAGGCCACGCACAGCTAGAGATTCAGCAGGCATCACCGTCTCACACGGTCAGCATCTCGCCGTCAGGGCCGCATCACACAATCGGGCATCTCGCTCCGCATAATTACTGAACCTGTCGCTTCTGTATGTGCACCTAAGCTAGATGCAAAAACTGAAGGGACTAAATATGCAGATACATAATAATCAAGATTAAAAGGCTAACAGGTCCGTTCGGCATGTAGTCCGTTCAACCCTCGCGACATGTTTCCGCCAGATAATATGCACAACCGAGCTCCGTTCTATCCACCCCACAGCTCTCATGTCGTGTTCAACCGCTGGTTTCAGTTTCGATTCGTTCGAAGAACGCATCTGCCGTCGCCTGCGTGTGGTTGAAGGATTCTTGCTCGAGCAAGCAGAGCTCGCAGATGTGCTGATTTGGTCCCTTGCACAAAGAAAGAGCTCTGACTGGAGTCGAGGCTCAGCTGAGCAGAGTCTTTACTGGCGTGTGAGTTAGTTTTGGTGTATTGGACTGTACAAACCTGAAACTAAGATTCAGAGCCTGCAACGTTCTTCAGAGCCACCAGACCCGTATTAAATACAGTACATTTACTAAGCATGTCACTGGACGCGTCTCAGTAATATAAATGCAGTGTCATAGCCCAGAAGGAGAAGGTTCATGCGTCATTTTCCGTGAACACACACCTGGCGCACGTTGGACCCAGCCAGGTTTCTCGGGCACCTGCCTTTGAATTCTTCAGATCGACAGCGACAATCTCGAACTAGCTACGGCCTCTGCTTTCTCCGCAGCGACTTGTGTGGCCTTTGTGCGCGCGCGTGCGTGATCTGCCGGCAGTTCACAGAATTATATTCCTTTGGAATTTAGTAGTAATTCCAAAGCAAATACTACCAGCATCTATTTATTGTGTTTGGTGCTTATGATGGGGAAAGATATTACTATCTCTAAATTGCTTTTTTATGAGCGCGAGTCGCACAGCGAGACGTGGTCTTTTTCCTCTCCTTTTCTTCTTCTTTCTCCGTTCCCCATCCCGCATGAATCCTTCACTGATCTGACGTCGACGAGGCCGTTGTGACCGACAGGGAGGTGCGTCGGCGAGGACGGAGCCGAGCAATGGACTTAACTGGGGATGCGGGGTGGGACGCCGAAGCCGGAGAAGAAGTGGGGGTTGGAGGGATGAGCGGCGGCGAACCGGCGAAGTGGAAGATTTGAAAAGGGTGGGGTAGCGAGGTGGCCGCGGGTGTGGCGGCCGCAGAGGGTTCGGCCGGCAACGGATCTTCTTCATCCCGTCATTCTTGTCGTTTTGCGGTCCAAACTCGCTTGCGTGCGGTTGAAAATCGGCGAGCGGTCGCGCGTAAGGTAAGGTAGCCAAGCCCTTAGAGCAACTCCAGCCGTTGGTGCCCCCCAGGCCACTCGCCGGATAAAAAAGTACACGTCCTGGGGGGCCAAAACGCTTCGCCGGCGGAAAAATATAGTGCGTTTCCCAGCCGTAGCCCACCCCAAGCAAAGAAAAGGACGACATGAGGAGAGAGAAAAAAGGAATCTAACCACGTGGGGGAAAGCAATTGGACGTTGCTTTCGCTGGCGCCCCCAAGCCGAACCCAGCCCCCTGGGTTTGGCCTGGGTTCACCGGCGCCTCCCCGATGCCTTTTTGAGCTCTTGGTGGGGCTACGGGGACATGGCTGGGAGAAATTTTGACCTTTTTACTAATCCGGCGAGCAAAAAGGTGCTCTGGGGGAGCTGCTGGGGGGCTGGTTGGAGTTGCTCTTACTATCTCTACTTACAAAATGGAGGATACTGTTCAAAGACCATATGCTGGAACATGTTGTGCCACTGTATGTGCAAGGTGCTCCAGACTGAAGGCTTGATCACCGACAAGGCGTACCATGCACCTGGAGGTGTTGGTCGACTGTGCCAATCTCAAGATTTCAGAGTTCGCATAGTTACCCAACTGTCACGAGTTATCTAACTGGTACTATAGCTAGACTTGACTGCAAGTCTGCAACTCTGGATTCACTGTATATTCAGCAATGTAATGTCACGATCTAGGAGGAAGTTCATGCCTGGCGTGTGTCATTTTCCACGAACATACTCCACACCTGGCCTCCGTTGGACCATTTACACATTCTTCCTCGGCGTCGCGTCAAGGTCTTGAGATCGGCAGCGACCTCTTTCAGATTCTAGCTCGAGACCAACGGCAGCCTCTGCTTTTTTGCAACGACTTGTGTGTGGCCCTGCATATAGTTGTGATCTATCTAACTATCTTTCTGCAGATTAAAAGTGGTGTGGTGCAAAAGCAAGTCGAATTTAGGCCATCTCTCGATTGTAAGAATTACATAGGGTTTTCTGTAGGATTTCGATTCTTACAACGTTTTAAATTCCTCTGGACCATAGGAATGGTGTTACCTGAATCCTTATGGTTTGATTTCGTACACCTCAATTTCAGAATCCACCCGAACGTCTTTTTTTATTCTAACTATATCAAACATGATTGCTCCTTCCTCCTCTCCAACCGGTAGGGTTAGGGTTTGGGAGGCTGGCGGCGCCACAATGCGGTCAGAAGTGACTACGCGTGGCCAAACAACAATCCCCTGTATCGAATCACGTTTCCTTAATTTTTCGCTTGCAGTCATCTGTTTTGTATTTCCATTCCTGTGATCCAAAAAGCAAAATTTCTAAGATAAGTTACCAAAATCTTCAAGATAACCAAGACTGGTTTTGGATATTAGGTTCGCACTGATAGCAGCAGGGGCAAGTTCCTCATTTAGACTGACAAACAGGATTCGGACAGGCTTTTCATCATATTTTTCAACGAAAAAAATATAAGGTACACAATGAAGTATACAATCCCTCACCAATAAGGTACAATCCCTCAGTATGATTTCACCCCATTCTGGTACAAAGAACTAACGAAGTGCCTCTGTGGCAAACAAATGACAAATGGAAATAAATTCCACTTTTTGTTCCCTTTTCACCCTAACTAAGATGTTTCTGAACCTTTCATCTCACTAATTGAAAAAATCATCAGTCAACACTTCTGCGACATCGTTTGTAAGAAAATTTTGGGTCATCTAATGGCCTTTAGACCATTTTCAATTGAGGTAACTGACTGTATCTTAAGACCCCTTGTTCGGCCTGGAGCACCTCCAGTAAGAGAGGACAAGTCGAGCGCTAGCCTGTTGAAAACAATTCAAATATGCAATAGTAAGAATCATATCATCAGCTTCACGTCATGTGAAAAAAAATATAGCAAGATGACTTACAAGTTTGCAGCTCCTTTTTCTACTTCACTAGTCTCAGATTGCAACAAAATTTCTGAGTCTGCTTTGGACAGGATTGAATAACATTCAGTTGTTTTGCCATCTTTGATGCCTGTAACACAGCAAGATTAAACATTTTAATGACACAATAAAGCATTCGTAAATACAATGGAAACAAGATGTTTGATGTAACTTACAACAATCATCTGAATCTTCATGGTCATCATCCAGCAAAAGCAACTTCTGCAGGTTGCAATAACGATTTATGAAAAGGAAAAGGGGAACATGACAGTGTCTTGCATTCAAATAACTCAGGAAGGAAAATTTATGTAACCAGTGAGCTGGGTATCTACCTTCAAATTCTCATAGCATGTTTCAAGGTCATCATTTACCAAAAGATGGTCGAAAAGTCCTGGCGAATTGGACTGATCAAGCTCAGCACGAGCATTTCTGAGCCGTTTCTGGATTTGTTCCTCTGTTTCTGTAGCCCTGTAAAACCAATTGACCAGAGTAAATTAAGCATGCCTTGACTTTATAAGGCGTAACATAAACAAAATTATCATTCCCATGAGCTTAGGTTATCAATGCATTTTATAATCTACAAATATACCGTGCCCGAAGGCGCTTCTCTAGTTCCTCGAACGACGGAGGGCATACAAAGATGAACATTGCTTCGAGAGAAGAAGCCCTCACAGATCGAGCTCCTTGGACATCAATGTCGAGAATACACCTCTTCAATGAAAAGCAATGGGAAGATGAATAACTCACCTTTCAGAAACTTAGAATGAAAAGTGGCATTAATTTTACGGTCTAATTAGATATATGCCATTCCAATTCATGCGAAATCGAAAAATGCCACTCCAATTTGCAACTTTTGAAAAATGCCACTCCAATTCTCGCATACGTCTACAAATGCCACTCTACTCATTTCTGCTCCTTTTTGGTACGAAAACTGGATACGTATTTTGTCTGGGACGATTTTGCCCCTGAGTCCATAGACTAAAAAATCGAATATTCCTTTTAATGCTTCTTCCCCGTCCGCGCCGCCCAGCTTGCCGCGCGTCCACCGCGCCTCTCCTGCCCGCCGCCCGTCCGCCGCGCCTCCCGACTGCCGCGCCACACACAATCGATTGAGCTAGCTTATTGAGGTAGCCAAACTAGCTAGCATAGCGATGGACTGAATCGATTGAGCACAGCGATCGATCGATTCAGCAAGTAGGTAGCACACCAATAGATCGATCGATTGAGCTTCACGCTACCTACGAAGCACCAGTCCAGGGGGGCTTCGTTTTTCGGGAGAGCGCGCCCGGCTGCGGGGCTTCGTTTCGCCCGTTCCGGCGGCGATGCGGGGGGCCTTCCGCTCCTGCCCACTGCCGTCGCGCATCCTCTCCCCCGCTCCTGCCCCAGCCGCAGCGCTGCTGTCACCGCTGCCATCTCCGAGCAACAGCGCTGCTGGAGGGCAGCGGCGCTGGGAGCAGGAAGAGTTGCGGGGGTGCCGGAGAGCGGCGGCGGCTCCTGCTAGGGTTCGTGGCTGGAACATAGGAGAAGAACAGGAGAAGAAGAGATGAGCTGGGATCATGTTCGTTTTAGTTAGGGGTAAAATCGTCCCGACAAAATATGTATCCAGTTTTCATACAAAAAAGGAGCAGAAATGAGTAGAGTGGCATCTGTAGACATATGCGAGAATTGAAGTGGCATTTTTCGAAAGTTGCAAATTAGAGTGGCATTTTTAGATTTCGCATGAATTGTAGTGGCATATATCTGATTAACCCTTAATTTTACCTTTCCCTCATCAGTAACAGATTCGACTGCTTCAATACTCGTGCCATAGAGATTTCCATGAACATGAGCAAATTCAAGAAATTTCCCCTCACTTATATCTTGTTCCATCTTGCTTCGTTCAGTGAAATGGTAATGGACTCCATCTATTTCGTTCACCCTTGGAGATCTTGTAGTGTGGCTAACAGAAAATCCAAATTTTGATGGGTACTCTTTCATCAATTTTGCTATCAATGTCCCTTTACCAACACCAGAAGGCCCACTGATCACAACTGGCTTTTGCGCAACACCAAGTACTCCCTTGCTCCAGGAAACAACTTCCGAACCCTTGATTTTCCGCTGTTGTTTAACGAAGGGGGTATCTATCTGAGATGTAAAGCAAAAGAGGGTGAGCTCAGAAAGGTGAATACAAATCTACAGAAGAAATTAAAATATGGAACATCACTTGACCTTGTGTGTGTGTGTGTGTGTGGGGGGGGGGGGGGGGGGGGGATCGGGCTGAGGGAAAATTACCACTTACCATGGTGCCATAAATATAAATCTGGGTTGGCAGTAAGATGAGATACAAAATTAAATAATACTATTACAGAATGAACATTGCATGGTGAGACAAAACCAACAAATATGATACGACCTTGTGCAAGAGGGCCAAGAAAGTTTCAAGTTAACTTGGTACTCAGAAGGTCCACCTTGGAAGTGGTGAACAAATCCACCTCGATTTTCTTTTTAAATAAGAACACTATCAAGGCCAAGAAGGACAACGAGGGTGTTTGGTTAGGCTTTTTTCTTGGCTTTTGGCTTTGGCTTATAAGCCATAAAAGCACCTAATTAGGTTCTTTTGGCTTTTGACTTTTGGCTTATACCATAGTAAAACATAAGTCAAAAGCCAAAAGCCAAAAGCACCTATTTAGGTGCTTTTTGGGCTTATAAGCCAAAGCCAAAAGCCAAGTAAAAAGCCTAACCAAACACCCTTAACATTTCTTTGTCAATTTACTAATGTTTACCTCAAGGAACCAGATGGAATCATTCAAGGAAACACCCTTCTCAACAACCAAAATCTTCTCATCATTAACAAGAATTGCTGAGTGCGACTTGGATGGAGGCTGAGCCCCAAGTACTGTCGGAACAACCCTGCCACAAGACTAACAGTCAGAATGACTATCTACTAAGAACTAAAACTTACAAGCAGAGTGTAAACAAAATAAATGGCAAAGTACAATACCAAGTCTCAGTTAGTTTGTCCAGAATTTTTATGCCAAAGGGTGACTTCACGTCCTCATCTGATCTGCCAATTACATACTGCAAAAACAAGAAAATCTTGTTACAATCTAGCTTTATCCATTATAATGCTTCTTACAATGATAAACACTGACAGCTCTATGTGAGAACTTTATTTTACTGAGCATATGCAAATAATAGGTATTAGTTGGTGCAACCAAGTCAACCTCAGTTATCTCCAGGTAAGTACAAGAAAAGGTCCTTCAGTATCGCATATTATAACTAAAATAAGTTTACCTTTATTCAAGAGGAAGAAGCAGCTCAGCGGTCATGTCTGATCAAAAAATAAAAGGATGGATCCTGCTTGCGTTTTTAATACTAGCACAAAAACTATTGTGATATCTGTACATAGCTACACAAGCATGATAATGCCACGATTTGACACTGGAAAGACGCAAACTGTTACCAGTTACTAAGCCGATCTTAATCATGTATAAGCAACATGGTCCAGGTGATAGCATCAATCAGTACTGACAAGCTCGGTTAAAAATTATGAATGAATAATGGTTGACAAGCATATCCAAAATCAAACTGAAAGCATACTCATATAAATCAACTAATTTATCTGACTCACAGTCTTATTGCCAACATCTACAACATTCTGTTGGCAATCCTTGGACTCCAAGGTGATGTTTTCAACACGAAACTCAGGAGCCTCTTCACCCTGTTTATGACATCAAACGAAAATTAGGACCCTGTTCAGCATGATATCTAAGATAAACTCTTGACACGATAAGCAAACAACCACATCAAGAAACTCACAAAAGAAGCACATATAGAGATATCATTGAACTCACCATAAAAGATGCCGGGTGATCAGGAGCAGATGCCAGGAGCCTCGCGTCCTATTCACAGAAGTGAACATGAATGAATTACTGATCAGGAAAAAATACAGGTGAACACATTAGGTTGGGTTACTAAGCAACAAGACCCAAGTGAAGGAATACATCCCAATATCAACTAGTACTAAAACAAGAACCGAACCTTTTATTCGCTCTCACATTTCAGGAAATCGAGGTTTCCACAGCCATGACGACAGCCTACGGGACCAAGCTACACTAATTACGCGCCATTACCGTTGCAAGGGCTAGATCCAACGGAACGCAACCACTAATAGGGGGTTCTTCAAGAACCAGGCCCCAACCACCGCAACGGCCATTCCAATAACGATCAAGGAAACCCTAAATCGGGCCCTACACGACCCAGAACTGGATTAGGGCGGAACAAACCTCGTTTCCCCCCAGACGAGATCCCGCGATCCTCGCGCCGCCGCCAAGCTGGAGTCAGGAAACCGACGCGGCAAGGAATGCTGCCGCGGCGGCCGGCGGCTCGTGCGACGGGCTGGTCAGCGCCGAGGGGGAGGGGCCGAGGCGAGGGCTCTGCTGTGGTCGGGGGAGGGCGCAGTGGAGGGGGGGAGGGAGGGATCGAATGGGGGCTGGAGCTCGGGGTGGAATTTGGCAGGGAAGAAGGAAGAGACGACGAGGCTCCGGCGTTTTTATGGCACTTTTCTTTCTCTCGCTTTTTCTTTTTCTTTTTCTCTCTGTACTTTATTTCGATTTTGTGCCATTATTAATAAACTGTTATTTCAGTCGGATTCCGTGGATCTGGTCCGCAGTCTTGACCCGATTGGCCGCAAAGGGTACAGCCCAAACTCCCAAAGCATCTTTCCTTTTGTCCTAGTTTGGACATTTTCAAACGCAACAGGCTTTGTTTTTGTTTGCCCGTTCTTGAAGATTTGGGGCTTCTTTATTCAAACCAATTTCGTAAGAGTTTTAGAGCGAACATTTGGCACTCTATTTCGTTCGGAAAATTTCCATCCACTCGAACATATTGATATACTCTCTTTTGTTCTTTCTGTGGTGTGTCCAAACATCATAGAAATAGGCTTTCATCCCGCTTGGTGTGTCCAAACATCATTGAATAGGATTCAAAGTGTATGCTATTTTAAATCCCCTGTGTTTACAAATTATGGTGATCAAGTAGGCTCTTAAGGTTGATTCATTAAAAGGCAAAGTGAAACTTGAAAGTCGATTTGAAGCATTGGAGGAACGTAGTTGACTTCAACATTGGTGACAAATGAAGGCATGACACTCTTTTCATGTTATTATATTTTTACACAATTCGATAAACATGTCTTTCATGACACTATTTCTTTGTAGTGAAAATGTTTAGGAGGGTGGGGGCTGAAAATTGAGTACTTCTGACTCATATACGATATTTTCAAATTTTTGGATTTTTTGAACATAGAAAGCATAGGAATATAAATAGACATATGATTTCAATGTCAACTATGACAAGTCAACTTGAATATTTCAAAAAAAAATCACAAGAACTATTGACATAAAACCATTGTATGTTGCACGACAAAAAAAGCAGGAATTTTGAGATTTTTAACTTGATTAGAGAGAAATAATACAAGATGTGAAATTATTTTCAAATGAATTTTACCATGAGATTAGACCTTGTGTTTCATTTTATTCAAATTTATAGGAAAACACATTTGTGCTATTGATTTATTTCAAATAATCCTTTGGTTTAAGGTAGAAATATAATTTATCATTTCAAATCACAATCCTTTACTTTTTCTATGAAATTTCATTATTCGAAAAGATTTAATAAAAGTCAAAGGGAAATTTAAGGCCGATTTGAAGCATTGGGGAAACATAGTCAACCTTCGACATTACATAGAAATGAAGGCATGTCGATAATTTCACAAAATTATCTTTTTTATAGAACTCAATACAATAGGGCTTTCATGTCACCATATTTCCATTGTGACTATATTTAGGGGGTCGAGAAATTGAGTACATTGAACTTATGTGTGATGTTTTCTTTCAAGTTGGACTTGTATTTGGAACGTAGGACTTTTAGAATGGGAGCATTAAACATATATGGTTTTTCTACTTCAAATAAAACCAATCGGATTTTATTCTCAACTATGTGTTGGTAAATTTAAATATTATAGAAACAAAGACAAGAGAACTATTGAGAAAAAACCGTGGCATGATTAAAACAAAGGGATTTGCTAATTCTCAGGCGCCTGATTTTTTCTTATGTCTCAATCACCCACAAAAATATGCATGAGTTGCACTTTTCTGTGAGAAATGTGCAATTGCACTTTTCTGCCAGAAAAGTGCAACTCGTTCCAGTTGCACTTTTTTTGAAATGTAGTTGCACTTTTCTGAGGTGATTGAGACTTAAGAAATTCTCATTTATGTCTCAGTCACCCACAAAATGTGCTTGAGTTGCACTTTTCTGGAAGAAATGTGCAGTTGCACTTTTCTGACAGAAAAGTGCAACTCGTTCTAGTTGCACTTTTTTGAACTATAGTTGCACTTTTCTGAGGTGATTGAGACTTAAGAAATTCTCAGTACATAGGCAAACCCTAAAACAAAAAACATGAATTTTGAGTTTTCTAACTTGATTAAAGAGGGGCAAAAGGACAAGATGCAAAGTGTCTTCCAAATATACTTTTGCATGAGATTAGAGATTTTGTTTTCTGCAAGAAAATTATTGGATAAATATTTATCCTAATATGAAATTGCTTTCAAACAATCCTGCTACTTTATTTAAGGTAGAAATACAATTATCATTTAAAATCATAATCCTTCCTTTTTTTTTTCCTCTGAAATTTGTTTGCTCCAAAGAGATGTGATTTGCTACGTAGCTCGCTGCTTCCACACGGGCATATCGGGTGTACTCCTGGTCTCCCACTACAAACGAACGACTCACTCAGGCCTTGTTTACTTCTAGTGTATTTTAGAGGATTGGAGGGGATTATTCCGGATCCCAAAAATCCCCACTAGTTTGTTTACTTTTAGTGTATTTTAGGGGATTAGAGTGGATAATCCCTAGATATCCCCCACCAACCATCTTATTTTTGCCCAAAACAAAAACTCTAGTCCATGCTAGTGTATTGTAGGGGAAGAGTATTTGTGGGGATTGGGTGTTCACCAAATCCCCTCCCATCCCCACTCTTCCCATCCACTAGAAAACTCTTGAGGCCTTGTTTACTTCTAGTGTATTTTAGGGGATTGGAGGGGATTATCCCGGGTCCCCAAAAATCCCCACTAGTTTGTTTACTTCTAGTGTATTTTAGGGGATTAGAGGGGATAATCCCTAGATATCCCCCACCAACCATCTTATTTTTGCCCAAAACAAAAACTCTAGTCCATGCTAGTGTATTCTAGGGGAAGAGTATTTGTGGGGATTGGGTGTTCACCAAATTCCCTCCCATCCCCACTCTTCCCATCCACTAGAAAACTCTTGAAGTAAACAAGGCCTGAAGTAAACAAGGCCTCAAAGTGATGACAGATGATGGATCCAAACTCCAATAAGCGCCGGCAGCGTGGGGCGGCGGCTACTAGTGGTCAACTGGCCTCCGCGTCGGCGTAAGTTCCTCGCAAGTGGGCGCACGCAACTTGCAGGCCAGGCCACCTTCGTGCCTGCCTGACTGAAACCCGTCTCCCTCCGTTGTCGACAGCGACAACCCCTCCGCCATGGAAGCCGACAGCCGGTTCGGCACCAACCTTTGACGGAAAAATTAGACCGCTAATCAGATTAGATTCTGTGGAAAGCCGGGTTATCATAGTAGACTTGAGAACGACGTACAGCGCCGTTCCAACCGATCTTGTGTTAGTACATATGCCCCTTTTGACAGATTCCTGCAAGTTACTGATAGACATCGATCAGGCATCCCTATCTTGGGTTCCTCTTTTTTTACTGATATAGACACACAAAAACTAGTGCAGTTTGTGCAATTCTCTTTGTATTATTAAGTTCGCGAAACAACGTGTACTTGTTCAACGCTACAAGCAAACTTCGTGCAAGCACGCGCTGCATTATTAGCCTCCCTCCGTGTTATTTTATTGTGATCCAAATTTATATAAAAGGCAGCTAGGTTCTAACGGAGCGAGCGAGGCCTCGCCGGGAGGCTGGCCGAAGCAAAGCGGATCGTTACCGATCTGGATTAAGTCAGGACCATTAAAAATACATCTTGTAAGCCGCCGCACGAGATAAGCCACACATTGTAAATCTTGACGGTTTGTAGCCTCACCCCGATATAATTAAATATTGCTGGCTGGCGGCCGTGGTTTTTTCTCTTCCTTATTAGAAGCGTTTTCCACGTTAAAATCTCGTTTACCCGTTGATTTGATCTTACTTAACTTTATTATTGTTTTGCTATCGCGTGTAACACTCTGTATAATTAAGTATTCTGCTGGCGATCGAATGGAACATATTCCATATCAGGCGTGATTCCTATTCCTGATAGAGTCATCCCAAGCAAGAGTCGTCTTGCATCTACTACTTGATCTGATGAGGGAATTTGATTCAACATTCAGACCAATTCAGCCGTTCGTACGTATTAGTAGGCTGCAAATTTACGGAGCTTATCCGTTCGGGCGTCAGATTCTCGTCCAAGGAGAAAATTTAAGGAGCTTATCCCCGGCTTGGATAGCACAATACTTCGTGGAAATTTAACTTAGCTCCCTCATTGAAAGTAAATTAAGAAGAAGAAAAAAATCAGTGGAACATGGACTTTAAAAATAACTTTCATAGCACTGATTTTGTACTTTTGCAGATAGCAACACAAATATCATTTCTTCACCAAAACTTTGCATGTATGTCGAACACTTGATATTTTTGTTGCCAAATTTTTTAAAGATTTGTTTACAATTTTTTTCTTACTTAGACAGGAGCATATGAGTTTGGGAGGCAAAACTGCATTATCTGATACTTTGCTCATATGCCAAAGTGGTTTATGTAACACATGAATGGATTTTCATGCTCGATAGATCGTGCTTTGTGAAGGCAATGGTAATTGTTGAGCTTATATTTAATTAATAGATCTTGTGACGGGGTTATATAGTACAAAGAGTTTGCTTGATTGCCAAGCTAAATAGATTACAAATGAAAATTCACCTTGATTCGACTGGTTAGACGTGTCCGGTAAATACACGTCTAACACCTCCGCGGTCGGAGCGAGAACATGGTGGACATTTAGACTGGAAAGGAACTTAGTGACCATAGTCGACAACAACACTTTGGTCAAGATATCAACATACCGGGAAAACGTTGGGACGTGGAGAACATATAACTCCGAATGCAACACTTTCACGAACAAAATAGAGGCCAATCCATACATCTCCGAAACCGTTAAAAACTGAAATTTTATTCTGCATCAGCATGCAAGGATGATAATCTCCTTTTGAATTAAAAATATGTTCGACCAAGTTTTGCACATCCGAGCAACAACTGATAGTCAACAATTCCGGATAATTCAACATATGCTTTGGTAATAATAACTTTGACGCATATAAATCAATTCCCTATGCTACCTTGATTATTCAGCATGACCAAATTATGAGTGTCATACACTTGCTACCTTGAAAACTATTTTTTAAATCTTTTGTTTCTTTCTTCTTCTTAACTTACTGGATCCATTGTAGTTAGATGGACATGAACTTTTCAAATAAAATAGAAATTTTAGGATATTTTTTAAAAGTCAGAGATAAAATTGAAATTTCTTTTGCAATGTTCAAACATCGGTTGATATGCCGATTTATCGTCCTATTTATCAGGGGATGGACCATTACATTTCTCTATAACCACCAGGTCGATGTGACCAAAATAACCCGTATGTGGGCCGACCCATGTGGAGGTGTCATTGAAGGGGTTCCGCGATAGAAAACAAAAAATTCCTAACGACGGAAACAACATATAATGGAGGGAAACAGTGATCATACCCTTGAAGACTATAAGCGTCGACGATCAAAAGATCTTTGTTGATGACGACGCAAGATGAAGACGTACGGCGATGCCAACCTCAGGGTCGTGTAGTCGTACAAGCTCCGAGTGCCACAATTGGCAGCACTCCTGCAGCTCTACACACCTCCAGTGTAGACGACTTCCCCCGGGCTCCGGTGGCAACCCCTAACTTTCGCACGGTTCCAATTTCTGGAACCACGCTTGAGAGAGAGAGAATTGAGTGCTTTGAGGAGAGGAGGACCCCTCTATATATCGGCAGAGGAGGGAGGCAATCTCCACCAGCCGGGCGGTGTGGGACTAATCCCACACCAGCCCCAAGTGGTGCGCCGGCCTGGGGTGGGCCCCCCATGGCCTGGCCGGCCAGCCGGCCCTTAGGGGTGCGGCTCCCCCCATGGGCCTCCCCATTCGGGTGAGGCCCATTTAGGTGGGATGCCCCTATAAATTTAACTAAAAATATTTATTTATTATTAATTACACTAATTAATATTAAATACATATTATTTAATTCCTCTTGCTCCGAAACACCTTTTGGAACCCTCCGATCACCATCGGACATGTCCCGGAACAATTTCGGTTCTCCTTTTCTTTTCTCCTTCAGTACCAAAATATTCCTTAAGCGTCGTTGATGTCTACACACGCTTCTATTCTTGTAGACAGTGTTGGGCCTCCAAGAGCAGAGGTTTATAGAACAGCAGCAAGTTTCCCTTAAGTGAATCACCCAAGGTTTATCGAACTCAGGGAGGTAGAGGTCAAAGGTATCCCTCTCAAGCAACCCTGCAATCACAATACAAAAAGTCTCTTGTGTCCCCAACACACCCAATACACTTGTCAGATGTATAGGTGCACTAGTTCGGCGAAGAGATAGTGAAATACAAGTAATATGGATGATTATAAGTAGTAATTGCAATCTGAAATAAAAATGGCAGCAAGCAAACATGTAGCAGAACTTGTTGTAAACGGTGTTTCAATGCTTAGAAACAAGGCCTAGGGATCATACTTTCACCAGTGGTCACTCTCAACAATGCAATCATAATTGAATATAAATATAAGCACTTCAATTTACTACTCCGAAGTATTCTCCGGCTGGATAACGAACACTAATTCATTGTGTAGGAATGCAAAAGCACGCCTCAAACATATATTCCCAAGTACTAATGAATACCCCACACTGGACCATGAGCATTCATAGGAGGTACTAACACACCACAATTTCATAGAGACATCCAACTCAAATAATAAATCAGTGAACAAGTATCTTGTGAAATATAGCCTAAAGACCCACACGGTGCACACACTGTCACCTTTACACACGTGGGACAAGGAGTCTCCGGAGATCACATAAATAAAGCCCACTTGAGTAACATAACAACATCTAGATTGCAAAGCTCATGATCACATATAGATCACATCATGGGAGAGAGAGATATAGACCACATGGCTACCGGTACGGCCCTCAGCCCCGAGGGAGAACTACTCCCTCCTCATCATGGGAGTCAGCAACGGCGATGAAGATGGTGGTGGAGTCGATGGAGATGGCTCCGGGGGCACTTCCCCGTCCCGGCAGGGTGCCGGAACAGAGACTTCTGTCCCCCGAAACTTGTCGGCGATGGCGGCGGCGCTGCAGATGTTTCTTTGGAATATGACGGGGTCCGTCTAGGTTTTATGCGTCGGGGGCAATATATAGGCGAAAGGGCGGCGTCGGAGGGCTCCCGTGGGCCCCACACCACCTGGTGGCGCGGCAGGCATGGGTCCCGCGCCACCCTATGGTGTGGCCGGCCCACGGCCCTCCAGGTCCTCTCCTTCGGGCTCCGTGTAGTCCATTGAATTATAAGACTGCTGCTTTTTGTCCCGTCCAATTTCGAGAATATTTCCTTAAGTACTTTTCTGAAACGGGAAAACAGCAGAAAACAGGAACTGGCACTGTGGCATCTTGTTAATAGGTTAGTTCCAGAAAATGCATAAAAATGCTATAAGATGTAAACAAAATATGTAGCAAATGGTATGAAAACAAGCATGGATCATAAGAAATTATAGATACGTTGGAGACGTATCAGCATCCCCAAGCTTAGTTCTACTCGTCCTCGAGTAGGTAAAACGATAACAAATAATTTCTTAGGAGACATGCTAACTCACAATCTAGATCAACATAGCAATGCAAAGCACATGATGTGAATAAGGTGATCCAAAACAATTGTCTATAGTTGACATTAAGCAAACAATGATTAACAAATGCTAGCTAAAAGAAGCTAGAACTTTTCATGAATCAGCGTGTTGGAAACAAGGAACCATACATAAGGTTTAGAAAGAAGGATAGTAAATTGTTTCTCCAATGTAAAATGTCAATCAATCTTCAAAGCATCAAATTCAGTCAATAATAGAAATAGCCAAGCTCAAGTCAAGTGTCCTTTATCCATCCACTTAACTTATCAACTGTTATGTAGTCCACTCAACTAATATAAGCAAGAAGAAGGCTTGGCACCATGAGGTTATGGCAAAGAGAATAATAATGGGGGTTTGGAAGGCCAAAAAGAAAGGCTCAAACAGTGGAAGAGGTAACCACAAGACAAGAGGAAGTCCCGTAGTAGACACTGAATGAGGAGTAGTGATTGCCATGCAACGGATGCACATAGAGCTATATGAATGGAAGCTCTCCAATGGAACTAGTGGGGGTGCATCCAACTTGCTTGCTCATGAAGACCTAGAGCTCACTTGAGGAGGCTCATCGTTGGAATATACAAGCCAAGTTCTATAACGTTTGGTCCCCACATAGTTATACTAATGAAGCATGAAAACTCACTACAATGATGTAGGTGCTACTAGCACAAGTGTGGAATAAAAGGATAGTAGTGTTGCCCCCTCTCTCATTTTATATTCTTTTTCTCTTTTTTGCTTTTTGCTTTTTGCTTTTTGAGGCCTTTGTGGCTCTTTTATATTTTTCTCTCATTGGTCTCTTCTGGACTCTTTTGATTGGCCACTTTGGACTCTTTTCAATATGCTCACAGGTAGAGGCAACACTCTATTTTACAAGATGATCATCACACTTTTTTGGTGTACTCAAAACTTAAAGACTAATACATGGTGTATGGTGGATATGCATGATCGAGCGTAGTGTGGAAAAGATGTAAAACATGTGGAAAACCACGCATCACACTAACTCAAATGGTCAAGCAATACTATATGGTAATGAAGTAAAAATGACATAAAGTCATGTAATGTAAATGATGGATGTTGCATGGCAATGTATCTCGGAACAGCTATGGAAATGCTGTGATAGGTAGATATGGTGGCTGTTTTGAGGAAGATAGTTGGCTTATGTGTAGGAGAACAAGATGAAGATCTCCCACGGGGTTGGATGTACTTGCGAAGTATGCACCAATCTCAATGTGAAAAAGGGCAATGCAAAGTACCGAAGAGGCTAGCAAAATATGGAGGTGGAGGTGCCAAAAACCAAAAACTCACATAGCATGTCGTATATTGCAAACAACTAACAGTATCAAAGTTTTACAAATGGTTAGAGACACCCCGAGAGGGATCGTGGCGGCGACACAAGTGCCCCGTTGGCTTCCCCGACCGTTGCAGTAACTATACCATTAGAAACTTCTTTTCAACTAAGAGGAAATCACGACACTAAAGCACTATTGACTTAAGTTGTTTTTAGTTTAGAAAAGTACAGCTCCATGCTCTACTAACACATCTTCACTAATCAGATCTTAACAACATTAACCAACATATTTTAACCATTAGTTATTTTAATACCTCAAAACAATTGAAGAGGAGCAAGTTATCTACACAATGGTCTACAAGACTATGCAGTTTTTCTCTATTTCATACCACTATCACAAGCATAGCATTTTCCAATCTAACACATCAACCAAGCAACTAAAACAACTCTCTAACAAATAAGAGTGAAACACAAGAGAGCTTAACACAAAGAACTAGCATCTCTAAACAAGATAACATGCTAAAAGCGAGAGCTTACTAGAAAACAAACAGTAGCTAAGAATACTCAACAAATATAAGCGAAGCACAAGAGTATTCATATGAAAAAAGCGGAGCGTGTCTCTCTCCCACACAAGAATGCTAGGATCCAACTTATTAAGCAAACTAAAACACACACTCAAAATAAAAACAGACGCTCCAAGCAGAATACATAAGATGTAGTGGAATAAAAATATAGTATCACTAGAGATGACCTGATAGTTTTGTCGGCATCCCCAAGCTTAGATGCTTGAGTCTTCTTGAATTTTCTGGGGATGACCCACCGGGGCATCCCCAAGCTTAGGCTTTTCACTCTTCTTGATCTCATCATATCGTCCCTTTTGCTTACTTGAAAACTTCCACCACATCAAACTCAAAGTAATTCTCATTAGAGGGTTAGTGTATAAACCAAAAATTCACAAGTTCTACTGTGACACAAGCACACCTTAATGCATTATAACATTAGCTACAGCCACTGATGCTCAAAGAATCAAAAAGATCCAAATAAACATCGCAAGGGAAGCAATGCACAATAAAAGGCAGAATCTGTCAAAATCTGAACAGTCTGTAAAGACGAATTTTTTTCGAGGCACTAGAGTTGCTCAAATCGAAAATCACTGAACTAGAAAAAGTTTCATACATATATGAAGATTCAGCACACAAAATCTCAAATCATTTCGTCGCTTCTGGAATAAATGACGAATTTAACGGTGACAGACAGAAATCTGTTTCCTGTGCAGAAATCCAAATATAGCAAAAACTTTCTACTAGAGACCTTACTTGGCACAACATTGCAAGAAAATAAAGATACAAAGAAGTTGCTACAGAAGTAAACAAACTTCTTGACTCAAATAAAAGAAAAGATACTGAAAATAAAATGATGGGTTGTCTCCCATAAGCGCTTATCTTTAAAGCCTTTTAGCTAGGCATGGTAATTTTGATGATGCTCACATAAAAATGAGAGTTGGAGCACAATAAGGGAGCATCAAGAAGCAACTATAAAACTCATTTAAGTCTAACCCACTTCCTATGCATTGGAATCTTGTAAGTAAAAATCCATGAAGCATAAATTGACTAGCATAGGAAGACAAAATAGGTGCAACTTCAAAAATTTCAACAAAAGGAGAGGAGATTCAATGTTATTGTGATATATGAAGCCATGTCTCCCTTTTTCATAAAAACTTTCAGTAGCATCATTGATAAAATCCACAATATAACCATCACATGTAAAATTCTTATCATGATCCATATGAATAAAAGTGTCATCATTTTCCACATAAACAAAGTTCTTCTCATGAATAACAACTGGAGCAGGATCATCATAAAGAACTTGAACATGATAAACAGGTTGTATATTAAAGGGATGGTTTTGGGTGATCCCTCTATAATTATGACAAGTTTCATGAGGATGATTGTAATTATAACCCATGTCATAATATTCTTTATAATAATTATCAAAAACTGGGGGCATAGTATCATCATAAGGAATAGAATATTTATCTTCCAAAGTGTGTTTATCTGTAAACATATCATCATTTTTACTAGAAGGAGATGTATCAAACATGTAATCATTAGTACCAAAAGGATTTTCAAACACCTCATCCCCAAGCTTAGAGCTTATCATATCATCATTGGAAAGAATATGGATAGTACTAATAGTGTTGCAATCATTAGCATCATCATTTTCAGAATTAGTACCCAAGAGGTTTTCAATATCAAAAGTACTATGCTTTTCCCAATCATGATCACTAATATAAGTAACAGGCATAGGAACATCATCTAATTCAAAATCATCGAATTCATACTCATCAGCAACAACTATAATAGGAGCAACATGTTTAGGGAAAGGTACTGTTTCCTCTCTCCTTTACTCTTCATCATCTTCTTCTTCTTTCCCTTCTTAGGAGGGAGAGCCTTGAAAGGAAGCTTCTCCACATAACCTGGTTTANTTTCAACAAGTGATCACTTGGACGGATTGTTCCATCCCCTGCATAACATTCATCCATAACCTTTTCAACAATTTTCATAGGTATTTTAAAGGAATACTTTCAGTAGGTGGATTTAGAATATCACAAGCATGATTCGAATTATCACATATGGGAGACAAAGTATTATCAGAGCAAATTTTCTCCTCTAAAGCTGGGGAACTAAAAAGATCATTTTCATAAAAACTAGCTTCCCCAAGCTTAGACTTTTCCATAGCATTAGCAAAAATGATTTCCAAAGAACTAATAATAATTTTTTTGTTGTTTTCCATTAAGCCTAACTAGTGAAATTAAAAACAAGAAATAAAAAGATATAATTGCAGAATCTAAAGGAAATAACTTCGAGCACTCACACAACAGCAACAATACTAGAAAATAGCTTAGTAGCCAGATGATGTGAGTACCTTTTTACCTTACCTCCCCGGCAACGGCGCCAGAAAATAGCTTGATGTCTACACACGCTTCTATTCTTGTAGACAGTGTTGGGCCTCCAAGAGCAGAGGTTTGTAGAACAGCAGCAAGTTTCCCTTAAGTGAATCACCCAAGGTTTATCGAACTCAGGGAGGTAGAGGTCAAAGGTATCCCTCTCAAGCAACCCTGTAATCACAATACAAAAAGTCTCTTGTGTCCCCAACACACCCAATACACTTGTCAGATGTATAGGTGCACTAGTTCGGCGAAGAGATAGTGAAATACAAGTAATATGGATGATTATAAGTAGTAATTGCAATCTGAAATAAAAATGGCAGCAAGCAAACATGTAGCAGAACTTGTTGTAAACGGTGTTTCAATGCTTAGAAACAAGGCCTAGGGATCATACTTTCACCAGTGGTCACTCTCAACAATGCAATCATAATTGAATATAAATATAAGCACTTCAATATACTACTCCGAAGTATTCTCCAGCTGGATAACGAACACTAATTCATTGTGTAGGAATGCAAAAGCACGCCTCAAACATATATTCCCAAGTACTAATGAATACCCCACACTGGACCATGAGCATTCATAGGAGGTACTAACACACCACAATTTCATAGAGACATCCAACTCAAATAATAAATCAGTGAACAAGTATCTTGTGAAATATAGCCTAAAGACCCACACGGTGCACACACTGTCACCTTTACACACGTGGGACAAGGAGTCTCCGGAGATCACATAAATAAAGCCCACTTGAATAACATAACAACATCTAGATTGCAAAGCTCATGATCACATATGGATCACATCATGGGAGAGAGAGATATAGACCACATGGCTACCGGTACGGCCCTCAGCTCCGATGGAGAACTACTCCCTCCTCATCATGGGAGTCAGCAACGGCGATGAAGATGGTGGTGGAGTCGATGGAGATGGCTCCGGGGGCACTTCCCCGTCCCGGCAGGGTGCCGGAACAGAGACTTCTGTCCCCCCGAAACTTGTCGGCGATGGCGGCGGCGCTGCAGATGTTTCTTTGGAATATGACGGGGTCCGTCTAGGTTTTATGCGTCGGGGGCAATATATAGGCGAAAGGGCGGCGTCGGAGGGCTCCCGTGGGCCCCACACCACCTGGTGGCGCGACAGGCATGGGTCCCGCGCCACCCTATGGTGTGGCCGGCCCACGGCCCTCCAGGTCCTCTCCTTCGGGCTCCGTGTAGTCCATTGAATTATAAGACTGCTGCTTTTTGTCCCGTCCAATTCCGAGAATATTTGCTTAAGTACTTTTCTGAAACGGGAAAACAGCATAAAACAGGAACTGACACTGTGGCATCTTGTTAATAGGTTAGTTCCAGAAAATGCATAAAAATGCTATAAGATGTAAAACAAAACATGTAGCAAATGGTATGAAAACAAGCATGGATCATAAGAAATTATAGATACGTTGGAGACGTATCAATCACACACTATTTGATTTTGTGTGGTCTCAAAGAAGGGTTTTTTCTTCGGGGTTTAATAATAGCATTTAGATTTATTTGATAAACACTATGTTTTAAATAAGGGTCTATTTAATGATTTGCATTTCGCATATGAGTTATGTGAAACAGTGGTTTCAATAATTATAGGATAATTAGAAACTATTGCAAATAAAGTTTGTAGTATATTCATAAGTGTGACTATGAATGTGATTCCACAATATGAGACTAAAAGGGGCAAACCAATTTGTTGGTTGTGCTAAGTATTTTAGTGGTTTTTATCGTGAAAAGGTTTCATTGATAAAGGAATTGATGGAATAAAATGGAAAAGCTAAAACCTTGCTTGTTTATGTATCAAGTGGCACATATGTAAAGTGCTATGTTGGTTAAAACTTGACACATAAAGGAATTAATGATGGTGATCATTGAATTTCGGTTTAGCTTGTCTAAAGAAAAGTAGGATTCAAGAATATAAAGTTTTGTCAGGTTACAAAATAATATTCATGATTTACTTGTCATGTTTCAGAAACAAGACATACCTACGAAACTACAAATAAGAAATAGAAGCCTTAAATACGAAAGTGACTAAGAGTCATCCTATGTTAAGTTTAAATCACAAAGTAATTGTTACTTGATTTTGTGAAAGAGTTGTTTCACATATTTATTCTTCAAAAGGGTTTGTAAGGAATAAATAAAACTTACTGGACAAAAGCACAAGAGCTAAAGCTCTTTAACATATTCAATGTTGTTAACTACATGGTGTAGTTGTGCTTAAAGTCAAAAGGATTTATGCTAGCAAAGTACTAGCATTCGTATAAAGAGTTCTCGATATTAATAGTTAATTAAAAAATTTGGAGGTGTCCAAAATATCGAGAAAATACATGAGTGAGATCTAATTAACATATGTGGTGACATATATTAAGTTAGAGCAGAAACTATTTTCCATGATCAAAATATGTGGTGACATATGTTTGAGTGGGAGCTAGTTAAATCATGGTCAAATATAAGGATAACATATTTCTGAGTGGAAGCCAAAGTGGTTTCACAATTTAATATGTGTATGGTGTATATTTGAGTGGGAGTTTACAACATCTTGTTTGTGTGAAATGGAGATTTCATAAATGTTGTAAATAAGTCAGGAACCAAAGTATAACTTATGAAGTTAGTCAAATATCCATGGAGATGGATGTATCTATGGAGGATAGATATATTTTCCTTGTCACACAGTCAGGACCCGATAATAAAGAGTTGCAATAGATCGTGTCACACAGTTTTCATTGCCAACGCTTTTTGATATGCCAAGTATAGTTTCCTTAGACCATGAGATTATGTCACTCCCGTTTACCGGAGGAATGCTTTGTGTACATCAAACGTCACTTCGTAACTGGGTGATTATAAAGGTGGCTTTCAGGTATATCCGATGGTATTTGTTGGGTGACATGAATCAAGAGTGGGATTTGTCCTTCCTTGTGACGGAAAAGATATCTCTGGGCCCTCTCGGTAATATAGCATCAGAAAGGTTGCAACCATGTGATTAAGTGTTAATCACGGAGATCCTATATTATGGACGAGTAAAGAGAATTTGCCAGGTAACGAGATAGAACTAGATATGGAGATATCGACGATCAAATCTCGGGCAAATTAAATATCGGTGAGACAAAGGGAATCGTATACGAGATTAAGAATCTCCGGCATCATGGTTCAATCGATAAGGAACTTCGTTGAATATGTAGGAGTCAATATGGGCATCCCGGTCCCGCTATTGATTATTGATTTGATCATGTCTGCATGTTCTCGAACCCGTAGGGTCACACACTTAACGCTCCGATGTAGCTAGGGTTAGCGATGAGATGTTTTGATGGTATGAATGAATGGTGATTTGGAGTCTCGGATGGGATCCCGGACGTCACGATGAGTTCCGGAGGAGTCCGGAGAATAAGATTCATATATGGAAAGTGGTTTCCGGAGGTGTCGGAAAAGTTCTGAAATATTCCGGCAGAGTACCGAAAGGTTCTAGAAACTTCTAGAGGAGTCTAGAAGTGGGGCCCACCTAATGTGTGGGGCCCACATGGACCAAAGGGGGTGCAGCAGCCACTTGGGCTGGCCGCACCACCCATAGGCCCATATGGGCCAAGTCAGCCAAAGGGGCCCAAGGGGGGGGGAGGCGCCCCAAACCCTAACCCTAGGGCGGCTAACTTGGGGGGCAAGTTCCCCAAGCCGGCCGGCCCTAGGGCTCCTCCCTTAGCCGCCTATATAAGGAGGGGTGGGGGTGCGGCACACTCGAGGCCAAGGCTGCCCTAGCCGCACCACCCCCAAACCCTAGCCGCACCTCTTGCTCCTCCTCTCTCCCTCTTGCACGGCTTGGCGAAGCCCTGTCCGTGGGAGATCTTCACCTTGCTGCACCACCCCTAGCCGTAGGGCTGTTGCACCATGTCCTACTTCCCCTCCTCTTGCTTGGCTTGGTGAAACCATGCTCGTGGGGATCTACACCATCAAACGCCACCACAACCGTCGTGGTGCCGAGATCCATCTAGCCACGTCCTCCTCGCTTGCGGGATCAAGGAGTGGACGTCTACATCGAGCCGTATGTGTGGATACCGCGGAGGCGCTACTCGTGCGGTGCTTCATCGGATTGGATCTTCGAGGAAATACATCTCCTCGCGACTAGATGAGTCTAGTTGCGGGGATCGACAGACCAACCCTGCACCGACAAAACGCTTTGAACGTTCTTCAAGGGTAAGAGATTGGATCTCATCTTCGCTACCTCCATCTAATAGATCTAGATCCTTGGGGTTTATTCCGCTTGTTGCGTAGGAATTTTTTTTGTTTTCTATGCTGCGACCCCTTCAAGATTTTGTTTTTGTGGACTAACCCCTCTAATGAAGTTGCTATAAGTTTTGCGTGAAGGAAGTTTTCAAGTATCCAAGTTCGAGGTGATGAAGGAAGATCAAGAAGGGATAAAAGACTAAGCTTGGGGAGGCTCCCCATGGACCCTCCTCTGAAATATTCAAGAAGTCACAAGTGTCTAAGCTTGGGGATGCCCAAGGCATCCCCTTCTTCATCAACAATCATCGGTTTCTCTCATGGTACTATATTTTTATTCCTTTACTCATTATGTGATGTTTTTGGAGCGTCGGTTTGTTTTTTCTTTCAGTTTGTTTGTGTTTAGTTCTCTGGTCTTTGCAATAATTTGGATCATTGCATGCTTGTTTGGGAGAGAGACACGCTCCGCTTTATTATTATACACTCATGTGCTTCACTTATATGTGTTGAGTGTTTAGCCTTTGTGATTTTTGCTTCAGCTCTTGCTTGTTCAGAGTTGTTAGCTTTTGTAGTTAGGAAGTTTTGCTCTTGTTGCTTCACCCTTTTAGTTTTGTTTCAAATAAGTTGATTGGTGTTTGGGTAAGTGGAAACTATCATGTAGGAAGTGTGAAAAATGCTGCTTAATCTTGTAGATCATTGTCTTGAATCTTTAATACTTGTCAATTGTTTAGAGATATGAAGTAAATTAATGCTTAAACTTGTGGATCATCTAGTAAGAATAGATTAGTAAAGAACTAATGTACAGCTTTAAAATTGTGATGCTTGTCCTGCTTGGTAGCTCTCAAAGTCTAGATATTCTTTTTGCAAAGAGTTGTTTTGGCTAACAAGGTAGACGGTGTGAAGTCCAGTGGCTATGCATGATGTATATCTATAGTCATTCATTGAACCAAGTTGATGCTATCTGTTTGCTTGATATCCTGCTAAGCCAAAAATTCCGTACTGAGAGGGAATACTTCTCGTGCATCCAACTCCCTGAGCCAAATATCTTTGCCATTTGTGTCCACCATACCTACCTACATGTGGTATTTCCCTGCCACTCCAAGTAAAATTTTCATGTGCTATCTTTAAAACTTTCAAAATTCTCCTTTTTGTGCCCCTGTTTTTAAGCTCATGAGGAAGCAGTGGGAAGCTAGATATAACCTGTGACAAGCAAGGTCATTTCCCCCCTTTCACCTGGTGTTGATGGTTTACGTCCTCACTTGAATCAACCCGAGAGCGGCATAGCAAAATATAAATATAACTCACCATTCTCCTCCGCACAATGAAAATCTGAGAAATCGGCTCAAACATTGGTTAGTGGTGAAACAAAGGAGAAAGAGGAATGTACTCGTTCCTCTAAAACCAGCCGCTCTCCCAAGTCTAAAAGCCTTGCTTGAAATGTGGGACTAGCTAGTTTCTTTACTGTGAAGTCGTTGACGAAAGCATGCATATCTCAAAACTGTTTTACTTCTGTCAAAAATAAAAAAAAAAGCTCTAGCACATGACTAATCCCTGTTTCCCTCTGCGAAGGGCCTTTCTTTTACTTTTATGTTGAGTCAGTCTTCCTCTTCCTTCTTAACTCCCTCAATCAATCACTTGATATCAACTTTGGTTCATGTTTTACTTCATGTTATCTTTATGTCTAACTGTGAAAACTTTGTATTGACTTTATCTTGAGATAAACAAGTTGCAAGTTGAAGCTTTTTGCTGAAAACTTAAATCTTCCTTTGTGTTGGCCAAACTCCTTTATTGAACTAATATTGCTTTGTGAGATATCAATCATTGTCAAGTGTTATGCTTTTAAATCTCCAAGGTACTCTTTTCTAGTTAATTCTTGCTTAGATGTTACACCTGGTTAATCATTGTTTATTTCATTAAATGAACCTTTGTTTTGGATCAATGCATTCAGTTCATATGCTTTACATGATTACATGATCAATATTGTGTTTGGTAGCATGTCACTTCAAAAATTATTTTGTTATCACTTACCTACTCGAGGACGAGCAGGAGTTAAGCTTGGGGATGCTAATACGTCTCCAACATATCTATAATTTTTTATGTTCCATGCTTGATTTTATAGCAGTGCCACATGTTTTTATAATGTTTTTATATCATTTTGGCATGATTTATGGAACTAACCTATTAACAAGATGCCCAGTCCCAGTTCCTGTTTTCTGCTATCTTTTTGTTTCAGAAAAGTTGTTCAGGAAAGTTTCTCGGAATGCGCTGAAACTTTACAGGAATTATTTCCAATATGAAACAAAGACGGAACCCGAAGGATGCCCAGAGGGGAGCCCCCGGGGATCCAGATGCCACCTGGCCGCGGCCCACCCTTAGGTCGTGCCTGGGGCCCACCTGGGCGCCTCCTTCGCCTCCTCGCATCGCCTCTTCGCCTATAAATACTCCCTCGATGCAAAAACCCTAGGCACCCGATCATATTTCCCAGAAGACGTCCGAGGTCGCCGCCATCTCCAACCCTAGTTCGGGACGGTTCTGCAGCTCTTCCCGGCACCTTGCCGGAGAGGGGAATCGACACCGGAGGCATCTACACCACCATGCCTGCCTCCGGAGTGATGCGTGAGTAGTCCACCACGGGACTACGGATCCATAGCAGTAGCTAGATGGTTGTCTCTCATCCTTATACTCCATTGCTTAGATTTTGTGAGGTGCCTATCATGATCAAGATCATATTATTTGTAACTGTTACATGATTGTGTTTGCATGGATCCGATGAATTGTGGAAGTCATTGCTTTTGTTCATCTATGTGTTGTGTTTTATCTATGATCTTCCATGCTCTCCGATGCTAGTGGATGCTTTGGCCAAGTAATTATTAGTGTTCTATGAGGGAGTATTTATGCTAGATAGTGGGTTCATGCCTCTCTTGTCTGAGCTCGGGCTGACAGAAACGATTAAGACAACAGATGTGATGTTGCCACTAGGGAGAAAACAACAGTGTGATTTCCTTGTGTTATTTACATTGCATACATTATGCACTTTGCTTATTGCAATGATCTGTTGCTTTAACTTAATACTTTTGGGCGACATGCTGGATAGCGATCCCAGGGTGGATTATTAGTCATAGATGCAATTGGAAGACGGTCTATGTATTTTAACGTAATGCCCATATTAGATGAAACATTGAACTATATTGTTTTATGATAGCCTTGTTGTGCGCCCACAATTATGTCAATTGACATGCTGTAATTTGTTTACCCATCATGTATATCTTTTGGAGAGACACCTCTAGTGAACTGTGGATCCCGGTACTATTTTCCTACATTGTTTACAACCGTTTTAATAGATTTTCATCATCATTTGCTCGCTGGTCATATTTCACTCTCATCATATTTTACATCCACACATTTAATTCTTTCTGTTCAGCAAGCCGGAGAGATTGACAACCTCTCTGTTTCGTTGGGGCAAAGTAGTTTGTTTGTGATTGTGTGCATGTCCACATCAGCACCCCAGTAACACCTCTCTTTTTGGCGCTGTTGACACCTTGCTAAGCCTTCTCCAAGTCTTACTGGTTTGATAACCTTGGTTTTGTAATCAAGGGAAACTGCTGCTTTGCTGCATCATACCTTCCTCTTGGGGTCTCCCAGTGAACGTGTGATCCACGTCATCACTTACTACACCGTGCTCATATTAGAGTAGGTCTGTGGCTGGTTGCTGCAAATCTGTGCATGTATTACTTTCAAAACTTGTTGCTATTTGCAAAGTTATGCATGTATTTCTAGACAAAGTTGCTATGTGTTTGCATAGCTATGTTTCTATTAATTGCGCTTGGTGAGCCTATATATCTACTCCATGCCAGCATACAGTTTATTAACCCCTTCCTTCGGGGGCGGCGTTTCTACACCCAGGCTCACCAGTTCCCGTTATTTTCGACGAAAATAAAAAATAGTAAAACATTATGAAAAATTATGAAAAAACATTGGAGGCACACACATATGAGTTGTTCACATCCGTGAAATTTTTCGGAATGAAAAGACATTTCCTGTGCTCTGTACAAAAAGACAAAATGAGTGGTCAAAATATATCTAATAACACATTTTTGAAAACACATATTTTGTCTTTTTTGCACAGAGCACAGGGAATGTCTTTTCATTCCGAAAATTTGCACGAATATGAAGAACCCATATGTTTTTGTCTCCATTTGTTTTCAGATTTTTTTCATAATGTTTTACTATTTTTTATTTTTTCAAAAAAAAAACAGGTCTGGTGAGCTCGGGTGCAGCTTTGAATTTCTGCCTTCCTTTCCCTTCATAACTTAGTTTCTCCTATGGCCATGGTTCTTGCTTCGAGTGGTCTCTTAGGTCAAAGCTTGCTTTAAAGCATTTTTATGAGTGGCTTGGTTTGGTGCTTTTAATCGTTTTCTTTTTAGCTACATTGAAGCTTTTTTGCCATGGTTAAAACTACAATTATTGTTGGTATCATCATATAAACATCAGAGAGAAAAATCTATGAATTTTATAGGTGCTCCATGGAATATTGTGTAAGTCATTGTAGCTACAATATTTGGTTATATAAGAAGCTAAATTTTAGAGATATTAGCTCGAGGGTTTAAGGAGATAAGCTAAGCGCTACGAGTCTATCGATGACAAACTCATTTCAAGTTGAAGTTGCTTCAAAGATAGACATACCCTGTAGTACCCCATGCTTGTGGGGTGCATCGTCCATAGACCACTCACCTTCTGAGCAGGTTCGCGATCAGTCTCACACAAAAATCAGGCTTGGCAAATTTGAATGTGCCACCGAAGTAGTCTTTCTCGACCGTCTTGCTTATGGTCGCGAGAACCTGATACCCATAATTTTCCATCAGCCCTAATTCTCAATTTCCCGCAAAGCTCCTGGGACGAAGTTGATGTATATTTGTGCATGAATTATAGGTTTAATGTCATCATGTCAAGGATGTTCCGAGTTGATGTATGTATGCAGGAATTTATGTGATTAATGTCATCATGTGACAATATTTTTTTTGATGAGACATTTAGTGTAACTGAGCTGATAATTCTCTTCAACAAGTCATCTTATTAGGTCTAGCTTGGGAGCTCTTGCTATTGCTGAGAAGACATGGAATAAGATTATTTTGTGTTCCTCTCATTTAGCATTATCTTCTTCACGTTACCACAACACACACACACAACTATGATGTAGGCTATTCTTTGATAATTGTGAAGAATACAGTAGGTCTTGAAAGTTTGTTCCCACAAGTGGTAGAAAATCCCGCATCGCTAAAAAGCATATCGTAGTATCAGGACTTTGTCAAGAAATGAAATGGGTGTTGGGGATATACCCAATAGGGGTATCATCGACATGTACATATTCCAATATAGCAGGGTGGCCCACTGGTGGTAATGCCGGCTGGCTTACCGGGCGGCCCAGTATGTTGAAGCGCAAGGAGAAGGAAAAGCCGACTAAGGAGGATCCAAGACGAAGGCCCAGTAACCATCCGGCTTGGTGAACAAGATGAAGACAAGGAAGCCGTGTTAGTATAGGACTCCTGTTACCTTAGTCGGTGCACTTTCCTTGTAAGCTCTAGGTCCGGCCGACTTTATAAGCCGGCCTACGGGACGCCTTAGGACGGAACCTCAGACCCAAGCCTTCCAGGCTATACACACAACCCCATTGTAATCGGCTCATATTGGCTTATAGTGATTTATATCAGCACGTAGGATCACGCCACTGTCGTGTGATCCGAAGCTGGATAAACTGTGTGTAATCCCGTTACCGGAATCCCGCTACGTTCCTCCCCCCACGTCTTCTCTCTACCGTCGGCGTATACCTAGCCGTATGTCACCCATGTCCCGGCCAGATTTGACAATACCACCACATATTGAAATGAAATGGGTGTATTGCGCCCCATGACTCTATAAAGTAGCTTAATATATGATTGTTCGGTCTCTTTGTACTTAAATTAGGTGGTAGTTAATTATATCTTCTTTCTTATTTATGTTTTTCTTGAAAAAAAGCAAAAGTGTAGAATTATTTCAGTTGCATTTTTATATCCTAAAGCTGTGTTCCTTACAATAAACTTTAAAAACAACATTGCATGTGATAACTGAAGGGGGAACCCCTGGGATTTCATCTCCTCAATTGTCCACTCTATCTCATCAATTTTGTGTGCGATTTTGCCTGCTACTTCTACTTAGATGTATATTATCTAACCCGGGTGAATGAACCGCCTCCTCAGCCCATCTGGCCAAAAGCTATTTCCAGCCTTTGGATCTTTACCTTCTATGATCTAGGTTGTCCGTTTGGTTTTGTTGGTGAGGGTTTTTGGTACTTTATTGTGTATCTCTTCACTGGCTGACATTGGGTCACATTAACTACTAGGCCACAATTCACACACAGGTAGATTCCCAGACCCGTCCCCGCAGGCCAGGCCTTGTCTATTTTATCCTTTCCTCTTTCTCCTGCGCTCTAGGATTCATGGCCACCCTCAGACCAGCCACCGCCACTAGGTACCTAAAGCACCCCAAATGCCCATTGGGGTGCCGGACACGAAAACAGCCACACTGGCACCCACCAAAGCTCTTGTACAGCCAATTTATGTCTGGCACCATCGATCCACCCCCAAGTTTAGAGGCTCTATTGGTGGTGCCGAACAAGCAAACCGGACACAAATTTCACCACAACACCACATGTTAAGAATAAAAAGTCTGGTTTGTTTTGGGGGTGTAGGTGTGGGCACTTGACCGGACAACCGTCCGGTGACCCCCAAAGTCGTCCATTTTAGACATTGCCGGACACAAATTCGGCGCTCTCGATGGAGATGTTCTAAGGCACATTGCGTTGTAGAAGTGTCCAAACGACATGGCAGTGCTTTTCTCATACCCTGCTTGCTAGGTATGTATCACTGCGTCAACCGCCATCCAACATGAAACGCAAAATTACGCCATCAAATCAAACAGTTGGTAGCATGCAATGCACATACGAAAACAGCAATGCATCCATCTCACCGGACACGTGATGCAAGAATGGTAGGCAGCCATCGTGATGAAGCGCGCTAATTCATCTAGTATGATATTATCTCATTCAGACAATCTTTCAACTTATTAAACAGAAAAGGGTCATTGCATGCAACATGGGATGCTTCGGCCTGTAATTGGCTCAGCTCACCGTATCTTGCACGCCCCTCTGCACTTGATCAACCCCAGCCGAACAGACCATTGGTACGCCTGGATGGCAAGCCGCCTCTTGCTTTCTTTGAAAACCTTTTAAGAACATGATAGCTAGGTATCTCTGATAATTTCAGGTGCTTCAATACATGCATGATATGCTTACAAGGGAGCCCCTTCCGAATAATTCTCTGACAGCTGCACTTCATAGTTTCATTCAAGTCTGTTAGGCTATACTCCACAATAAATACGTGCTTGTGATTATTTTTCCATGACACCATAAACTTTCGATATCCATGATTCCCCACAATTGTCTCACAAATTTCTGGGTCATCAATCATTTTCAGTTCTCCTTGCAAAATGTAAAAGTTTACTTCAGTGAACACTAGTGCACATGTCTTCTCAATATCCTTTGAATTGGTAATTGCCACTAGTAATGTCTGTGAATCAATGGTGTTTTTACGCGCCTCTGTTTCACGAAGGCGAACACTGCAGTTCTCATAGTGGAAAACCAAGTCGACCAGTGTCATGCCAAAGTTAAGATGAAGGTGAAGACATGAATTCAGACTCTCACTCCTCTGATTGCTTTTCATTCCAAGGAAGCAGCCATCGGAAAGATAAGCGGCAGCCCATAAATGCTTCTTTCTATACATCCTACTCAGCCAATCTTTGGTTTCGGGTGTTTGGCATTTCCGAACATGTGCGCTCCATCTCTGCTCAAAGACGTCATGTGATGTCGGGTAGTATATAAGTGACCTGAATTGCTGCAAAGATGGATAATTCAGGTGTTTTTGCATATTCTTTTCAATGTGCCATGCATACAACCGGTGCCTCACGTCCGAAAAAACCTTCCGAATAGCCTTCATCATCGCAACATCTCCATCGGTGATTATCGACTTCGGCTTCTTTTGACGCATTGCTTTCAGAAAATGCCTCTAGTAACCAAACAAATGTTTCTACTTTCTCGTCGGATACAATGGCACACCCAAATACCATTATCTTACGATGATTGTTCACACCGACAAAGGGAATGAATGGCATTGCATATCAGTTCATCTTGTACGTGCTGTAAAAAACAACTACATCACCAAAATCATGGTAGTCCTGTCATGCTTGGGAATCACACCAGAACAAGCTCTTCAGACGTCCTTCTTTATCCGTTTGGTACTCAAAGAAGAACTCGGGATCCTTCTCCTTTAAGCCTACCATAATACCAACCGCCGTGGCAACATCCCCATTCTGAAGGAGCCTCTTCTTCTGCTTGATGCACATGTTGTATATATCCTTCCTGGTAAAGCCTACCAGGTCAGACCCTCCATATCTGCTGATAAAATTTTGTATGATTATGTGCTTTCTAATCCCAGCAGCTCCCATTGCTATTATCTCTGCTTTTTGAAAATCTTTAATCTTTCTATGTGACCAGAGAAATGGAACTTCGTCGTATCTAGCTAGGATGTGGTTGTGTCCATCCAAAAACTTCCCAACACACCAAACTAGCTTGACGGGATTTATCAAACTTTACCGTGAACTCCGCCTTGCAGTTGCACCGGCTCTCGGGTCTTAGCCTACGGGTGCGGTTTTCCATGGTCAAACGCTTTTCCTGTCGTTTCCCTTCTCTTGAGCAGACAAACTTTCTCAACCGCACTTGTCCTCCAATACCTTTTCCTCGCTTCACCCTCTCTTTTCTTATGTTGAAGCCATGCTGTTTCGCGCAGTTGTTATAGAACACGTATGCCTCATCCTGGGAGGCAAAGGTCTTGGCCATTATCTTCCAATAGTTATCCAATGCTCTTTGCTGATCTTCAATATCCTCTATGTCTATGTACGGTTCCTCGTGACCGTTGTGCTCACCGTGAACATTACTATCACCATCATCCACCTGCAATAAAAAATCAAGTATACATGTCCGTCCTAACGCATTCACTATCCTACAAAATAATCCACATACTCGACTGATGTTATCTGCGTACGATTCATATGCCTCTCCCTCTGAATCGTTGTGCTCATTTTCACTGAAGACATGTACCTACATAATTTAAAACAAATAATATGATGTGAGATTCAGTGTTTTCAGTTCAATAGAAAAAAATCGACATACACAACAGTAACAACACTCACGTTTTCATCATCAGCTTCATTTTCACCAACGTGGTCATCCTCTGGAGGAAAAACTGTGAACGATGACCAATCATGGTTGTTAGATTCATCAGCTCCTTCATTACCATCAAGATCGTCCTCTGGGGAAAGCATTGTATACGATGACCAATATGAATCGTTGCTTTTAGCGTCATCATCATTCTCATCCGCACTAATATGGTCGTCCTCGAACGACCAAGACTCATGGTTGCTATTAGACTCGTCATTGCCATTTTCAGTTGTACCATCAATGGAATATTAGTTGAAGCCATCCATTTCTGTAAAAAATTGTATATCATTTTTCTTCATAATATACTTCCATAAAATGATCGAGGTAATACAAAATAATTTGCACTAGTTTAATTCCTTTAAGTAGAAAATGCAAATAAAAACCACATGAAATGACATCTACTTTATTAAATAATTTGCACCATAACTCAATCAAAAAATTAACCAACATTACTAGTCCATATGTATTTACCATGCAGACAAAAGCATCAAATAAAAACGAGAAATAAAATGCTGCAGCTAAAATAGATTATGTAAGGCAATCTCAATATGCACTAGACAAACTGAACATGCCAGTGCTGCCTGAATTTAAAATTTAGATTGCTGGTAAAGATCAGAAGCACTCACTGCCTTAAAGCGAAGCCGAAGAACTAGGTCGATGTAGATGTGGTCGTGCGAAGTCTTCTTCGCGTACACGTCCAGCTGAAGGAAGTTGCCAGAGAAAGATCCTAGATGACCTGGAGATCGGCGGAGAACACGATCCAATGACGATGGTGCGGGAGCGAGCGGCAGCCGCTGTTAGAACACGATCCAAGGCGGGATCCAAAAGGCGACGCACGGCGGGCGTCCGACGTCCCGGACAACCGCCGGAGGCGACGATGGTGCGGCGGCCTCTTACGTCTACGAGGGCGCGTCGATCGGGCGGTCCGCTCGTCTGGAACGATCGTGGGGTCGGGTGTTGGACGTCGGGCCAAGGGCCCGTTCTCCGTACGCTACCATACACGAATACGCCCAAAGTATGGGATTGGATTTGGATAACGGGCGGGCCGGCCCTGACCCAGTATCTTTTTTTTCTCGGGGGTCGTACCGAAGCAAGCGTCTTATAACCTATGGCCATGAAAAAGATAATCTTGCTGCAGGGTGACAAAGATAATCTATTACAGCGACCAGGTTTTGCATTTGACTATGCCAAAACAAAAACAAAATACCGCATTTTCTTGTAATCTTGGTTTGGTTTAAAGTATGCTCGCAAAAAGATATGATCCTCCGAGTGGAGGCCACGATTGAGCTTTGCTATGTCTCGCTGATGCGATGACACGATCTCTTGTTTGTACTTTTTTTCTTCCGGCCGTTTGTACTTTCTTTTAGTGGAAGTAGACATTAAAAACGAAGCATACAACCGCCAAGTCATTGGTCGAGACTCGAGAGCTTTGATTCACACTGCCACATGGCCTCCTATGCAAGAACAAACAAAGCCGGCGAGGAACACGATAGCCAAGTTCTAGTCGGTTCGTGGGTCGCACCGACCTTAACCCCATCCTTGCCTGTCACGGTACCTCGTCACATATATCTCCCCGTCTCCATTCCTCTTTTCTTCACAGACAAGCCCACTTCCAAGCCCTAAACCCAGATCCGAGCCCGAACCCGCAAAAAACAGAAACCCACCGCTTGTCCGGATGGCCGGCTACACCCTGGTCGGCCCACCGGAGGCTCAGAACGGCGCGACGGCGCTCGCTGCTGCGGTCGAGGCGCCACGGGCCGCCGACGCGTTCGTGGACCAATTGGACGCCGGGATCAACAAGGAGACGGGCGACGCAGAGGGGAAGACGCTCACGGAGAACTCCTCGCCGACGTTCGTGTCCTCCGGCGACCCCTGCCTCGACTTCTTCTTCCAGGTGGTGCCCGGCACGCCGGCGGCCTCCGTCGCCTCGCTCCTCGCCGCCGCGTGGGCCGCCGACCCGGCCACCGCGCTCCGACTGGTGGCCAACCTCCGTGGCGTGCGGGGATCCGGCAAGTCCGACCGCGAGGGCTTCTACGCCGCCGCTCTCTGGCTCCACGCCCACCACCCGGCCACGCTCGCGCGCAACGCGGCCTCCGTCGCCGCCTTCGGGTACCTCAAGGACCTCCCCGAGCTGCTTCACAGGATCGTGCACGGCGGCAGGTCCACGAGGACGCCCGGCAAGAAGGCCCGCGGCGTCCGCCACCGGTTCCGCCGCCCCAGCGCCCGAAAGCCGCGCCGCGAGGACCGCGCCCCGCGCGTCGGCACGTCGGAGGAGCGCGCCGCGGCCAGCCTTGAGCATGACAGGCAGCTCGCGGCCGCGGCCGCCGCATCGCGCCGGAGCAGGAGGGCCGACGCCGCGGCGAGGGCGCTGGAGCTGTACAACAGTGACTCCACTTACCGGTCCCTGCACGACCGAACGGCC
The DNA here is from genome assembly GCA_012064385.1 of Puccinellia tenuiflora. NCBI lineage: Eukaryota > Viridiplantae > Streptophyta > Magnoliopsida > Poales > Poaceae > Puccinellia > Puccinellia tenuiflora. The sequence continues at coordinate 830,681 of QRDG01000338.1, forward strand.
GATCTGTTCGCGCAACTCCTGGCCGAGGACATGCGCAAGCTCGCCGACGGCAAGGTCCGGGAGTTCTCTCTCGCTGCCAAATGGTGCCCGTCGCTGGACTCGTCCTACGATCGCTCCACCCTCCTCTGCGAGGCCGTCGCGCGCCGCCTCTTCCCCAGGGGCTCGTCGCCCGAGCTCGCCGACGACATCCCCGACGCGCACTACGCGTACCGCGCGCGCGAGCGCCTCCGCAAGACCGCCATGGTGCCACTACGCCGCGCGCTCAAGCTCCCCGAGGTCTTCATCTCGGCGCGCGCCTGGGAATCCGTCGTGTACACGCGCGTGGCGTCCGTGGCCATGAAGAACTACAAGGAGCTCTTCCTCGAGCACGACGCCGACCGATTCAACGCGTACCTCGCCGATGTCAAGTCCGGCAAGAAGCAGATCGCTGCAGGCGCGCTGCTCCCGCACCAGATCATCGAGTCCCTCGGCGACGATGACCAGGAGGACGGCGGCGTGGCCGGCCTGCAGTGGCAGCGCATGGTCGACGACATGCGCGCCCTCGGCAAGCTCACCAACTGCGTGGCCGTGTGCGACGTGTCTGGAAGCATGTCCGGCCTGCCCATGGACGTCTGCATCGCGCTCGGCCTCCTCGTGTCCGAGCTCAGCGACGATCCGTGGCGCGGGCGGGTGATCACCTTCAGCGAGCACCCGGAGATCCACAGAATCACCGGCGACACCCTCTTCGAGAAGGCTGGCTTCGTCCGTGACATGGACTGGGGCATGAACACCGACTTCCAGGCAGTGTTCGATAAGATCCTCGAGGTGGCCGTCGACGCCCGCCTGCCGGCGGAGAAGATGGTGCGGCGTGTATTTGTGTTCAGCGATATGGAGTTCGATCAGGCGTCGGACCAGCCGTGGGAGACCGACTACGAGGCCATCGTAAGGAAGTTCTCGGAGGCTGGCTACGGCGCGGCGGTGCCGGAGGTGGTGTTCTGGAACCTGAGGGACTCCAAGGCTATGCCGGTGATGTCCGGCCAGAAGGGGGTGGCGCTTGTGAGCGGGTTCTCGAAGAACATGCTCAAGCTGTTCCTCGACGGTGGCGGCATCCTTTCCCCGAGGGTGGTCATGGAGAAGTCCATCGCCGGGCCGGAGTATGACGAGCTCGCCGTGTTCGATTGAAGCAATCAGTGTCACTGGTGAGCGGGTTCTCCAAGAACATGCTCAAGCTGTTCCTCGACGGCGGCGGCATCCTTTCCCCGAGGGTGGTCATGGAGAAGTCCGTCGACGGGCCGGAGTATGACGAGCTCGCCGTGTTCGATTGAAGCAATCAGTGTCACTGGTGACGAGTTCATTGAATTGTCGATGTGTGGCTCCTGACTGAGTATTTGCTGAATCCAACGTTTCCAACTTGAGTTTTTTTTCTCTCCACTTCTGCTTGCTCCATCGCTCAAGCTTGTAGAGGTTTGTAAAAACAAATTTTATGAAGTCTTCAACATCCCGATGCGTGCGCTTTATTGACGAGGCAGCTATGGTTCAGGGTGCTAGCTCTGTTTTCCATTTACTTTTTTTTTTTTGAATCTGCACTATCACTTCCCGATTCGTCCGATTCGTGTGTATGACAGGCAGAACCCTCCTATCGTAGGCCTTGCGCGGACAGAAATTAGACCGAACCTAAGCTTTGAAACTGCCGCGGTAACTGTTTTTAGACAGAAATTAGTTGTCCCTAAACGATGCCCCCTTCGGGGGTGGCGGACACTTCGCCGACTCTTTGTTTTGTGTCTCACACTAGCACCCTCCTAAACGGCTGGACCAAACACAATTTTCAAATATTAGATACAATTTGATGCGACTGAAATACAAATTTGGATATAATTTGATGTAATATTAATCTGAACCTAAACCCTTTTAATTTTACCATCCTTGCTTATCATCGAGTAGGCCAGACTCCGAAGCTTTCCCAATACATTGCTCGAGCCACTCCTCACATGTGTCTATGGCGGAGGAGGCCGGTGACAAGCTCATCGGCTGTCTGAGCCATGCACTGCTCGAGCTACTTCTGATAGATGTATATATCTCTGGTCAAAGGGCCGTTTCGAGTTACGTCGATATCATGCACTGCTGTTGAGAAAGATTTTCTTAACCAGAATCTTCAAAGCTCTTGTTATGGCAGGGAATCGATATCAATGACTTGCTCGGGCCCTGTGCGGAAGACGCGCACGAAGAAACGCTCGCCGACATACGCGTCCTCGGGTGACCCCTGCTTGGACTTCTTCTGCGTCTTACCAGCCACACCGCCGGAGAAGATGGTGCGGCGCATGTTCGTGTTCAGCGACATGGAGTTCGACCAGGCATTGCCGCATCTGTGGGAGACGGACTACGAGGCGATCGTGAGGAAGTTCTCGGAAGCCAGCTACGGCGGGGCTGTGCCGGAAATAGTGTTCTAGGATCTTGCGTACTCCAAGGCCGTGCCGGTCATGTCAGGCCAGAAAGGGATGGCGCTGGTCAGTGGGTTCTCCGAGAACATGCTCAAGCTTTTCCTCGATGGCGGCCGCCAACCCTATTTCCCGCCTTTTGCGGCGCGGGGGGCTGGCGCCGCGCACCCCCGCGCCACAATGGGCCGGCCCATGTTGCGTTTTCCTGTTTTATTTCCTGTTTTCTTCCTTTTCTTCTTCTTTTCATTTTTATTTTACTTTATGATTTTCGTTTTTTTCTGTTTCTTTTTTCATTCCATATTTTTTCGTTTAATTATTTATTTTTTGTTTCTTTTCTTTTTATTTTTCGTTTTTCATTTTTTGTGTTTCTTTCATTTTTCTTTTTTTCTTTTCTCGTTTTTGTATCTTTCATTTTTTAGTTTCTTTTTTTTAGATTTTGAATTTGTTCAAATTCAAATTTCGTTCAGATTTTGAATTCTTTAAAATATGAAATTATTTAATTTTAAATTTATTAAGATTTTAAATTTGTTCATATTTCAAATTTGTTCATTTTTTCGTTTCTTTTTTTTCTTTTTTCGTCACTTGTATATGATGAAATTTTTTTTCATCGATCTTTCCTGTTCACTTTTAAATCGTTCAAAATAGTTTCCGTTCACCGCCATTTTCTGTTCACTTTTAAAATTGTTCAAAAATAAATTTCGTTCACAATAAATTTTCTGTTCGCTTTTAAATCGTTCAAAAATAAATTTCGTTCACCGCTATTTTCTGTTCACTTTTAAAATCGTTGAAAAATAAATTTCTTTCACAATAAGTTTATTTTCTTCACCGACCTTTCCTGCTCCCTTTTAAATCGTTCAAACTATTTTTCGTTCACCGCCATTTTCTATTCACTTTTAAAATCATTCGAAAATAAATTTCGTTCACAATAAATTTTCTGTTCACTTTTAAATCATTTAAAAATAAATTTCGTTCACCTTCATTTTCTGTTCACTATTTAAAATCGTTCAAAAATAAATTTTGTTCAACGTCCTTTTCTGTTCACTTTTAAAACCATTCAAAATAGTTTCCGTTCCCGTCGTTATGTTCATTTTTTTAAATTGTTAAAAAATAAATTCCGTTCACTGCCATTTTCTGTTCACTTTTTAAAACCGTTCAAATGAGGTCAATGTTCTAATTGAAGAAAGTTCAATATAAAATATATGTTTTTAGCATACTTTTTCAATGCGAAACATGCTTCTATAAATAGTTTCCAGTAAAATTGTTCAAAAATATTTTCTGTTCAAATACCTATTTTGTTCACTTTTTAAAAATCGTTCAAGAATAATTTCCATTCAGACACTTTTTATTTCAAATCGTTGAAAATCAATTCCGTTCAAAATATTCATATATTATATTTATATATGAATATAATATATTTTATTCTCGTTTAAGAAAATGTTCATTTTCTAAAAATTGTTAAAAATTAAAAGAATACGAATTATTTAATTTCAAATTTTCAGATTAAAAATTTATTTAATATTTTCAATTTGTTCAGTTTTTTCATTTTTCATTACTTTTAGTTTTTATCTGATTGTACAGAAAAAAAGAAAAAAAAATACATATCTAATGGGCCCGAACGCTGACCTAACAGAAAAGAGGGAAATAACTAATGGGCCGCGACCCAGCAGAGGGACGCGCGTGCGCGGCACGGGCAGGAGCTCCCGATGGCGGCGGCATCGTCACCCCGAGGAAAATCGTGGAGAAGGCCATCGTCGGCCAGGAGTACGACAAGCTCACCTTGTTTGACTGAAGGCGGTGTGGCAACGAAGTCGTTCAACTTTTCAGTGAATGCCGCGATCCCAACTAACTTTGTTCTTGTGGATGCGCTAATAAGTGGTGCAAGCTCATCAATTGTCGCAAATGCCAAATCATAAGTCCATACATGCCACTAATTTGCTACTGCTAGCTCACTACACACGCTTCGAACCATGCAATCATTCTCGAACGAAAACAGTCACCTGTTCTTCATTCAGCAAGCCGCCTACGACGCGCCACCGCACGCGACGGACACCTTCTCCCGCCAGTGGAGCAGCACGGCGACGGCGATGTAGTGTGTGATCGCGCCGACGAGCACGAAGACGTGGAAGATCTGGTGGCTGTGACCCACGACGTCGAACACGCCGGGACGCCACTTCTCCGGCACGCGGCTGACGTAGAACCATGCGCCGACGGCGTAGGCGAGCCCCATGGCGACCTCCAGCCCCAGGGCCAGGTAGCACGCGGAGTGGCCCCAGTTGAGCCAGAGCGCGTGCACCGCCGGGACGACGCCGGAGAGCCCCATTGCGAGGAACAGCGTGGCGCGGAGGCGGCGGTAGCGCGGCGAGGAGCAGGACGGCGCGAGCAGCACGGCCACGACGAGCGCGCCGAGGACGGTGATGGCGGAGATGTAGGCGACGCGCGCCGGAGGGTGGCAGAGGAAGGCGTAGTACACTCCCGGAACGAAGGATGCGACGATCATGATGGAGATGCCGGCGTAGTCCAGCTGCCAGAAGACGACTGTGGCGCGGCGGGAGTGGCACGCCAGCAAGTGCGCCGTCGAGCTGATGGCCAGGCACGCCATGGCCCCCACGAGGAAGACCATCCGCGGCCAGCGCGGCACGGCGCCGCCGTGCCCGTCCAGGGCCGTGGCCGCCGCATCGTGGCTCGTCAGGCCCTGCATGTAAGTGGCAGTTAGTGCGTGCTAATCATGCTACTCGTGCCGTAATTACAGTGGCACTGACTAATCATCCGTTTTAAACATATGTGCAGTGCAAGCGGTCAAAAACAGTGTCTGGGTGGCATCTAAAGTTTATCGCATTTTGGCAAAAGAAATAATGTCGAGCCGTGGCCTGTAGAAATGACCCCGGCGGACAGATTCGTCGTCGTCGCTGCACACAGAAATCAACGATAAGATGACTATGCAGATTTGCCACTTGGTCTTGTCGGATCAACAGCATCCAATTCAGCAAGAAGTAGCTGAAAAAGACCACAGCGCTTTGGATTGCAGGTGCCAATTTTCAGGGAATCGAGTCACCATCAGCAGGCATCAGAAACTCTGAAGCAAACGTGAAAACATTGCAAAGGATCTACATCTCCTGTCCGCTAGATGACATGTCTGTTCTGAAGACTGACGACGACGACGAGTAGCTACGCGGTAGCACGCGATTGATATGTTACAGCCGAAAGTGGATACTAGTCTCGAAGATTACAAACTACACATGGCTGCTTCATTTTCGGTCGGTTGGCCATCCACTACCAGGACAGCGATCAGGAAAAGGACTTGCATGAGTGTCCTAGGTTCTACGGAATCTGTTGGGAGATGGAACCCTATCTTAGCGTATTTTACTAGTATCTCCTAGAGTGCGTTAATTTTTGCTAATGTTCTCTTGTGTCGTATGATCGTATCTCTTCTCTCATAGCTTATTTGTCTCATGCTCCTAAATAGTTAACTGGAGTAGTTAATTCCTTCCGCAGTTCATGATTCAGGCTTGGTTAGAGATAAGTGGAAGGATGCGTAGGGCATGATCTTGACTACACACCACTAACCAGCCACTCCCATCTTATGAAAATCGGCGTTGATGGTCCAGCCGTTCTCCCCAGCGAATTTTTTATCTGAAGAGCTCTCTTAATCCATGTACTCGGTCAAAAGATGTCTTGCAAAATGAACCACGCGAGCACAGTTTTCACGACTTGATTCAGAGTTGTCTGACGGGAAGTACAACAGTTGCTTGTACAATTTGTCGTAGCGCATCGCAGAGTGAGAGGTCACGGATCAAGAGAGCTGAAGATCATGTGGGCAGCTCATACACACAGCTGTCCATGCATATGTCTCTTTCTCTCTCTGTGTGTGCGTGTGTGTGTGTGGTGGGGCATGAGATTATTACATTCTCAATGGCGTAATCATGTTTAGGCAATGGCGACACTAGTAGTTCTATCTGAATACTTTTATGGTCTCTACCACATCTCAGATTCTCAGTTGTTAATCACGCTATCTAGGAAGCATCTGAGTCCCAGAATCTTGGGAACTACTATGAGGAGAGAAGATTATATATGCAGTACTGGAAAATAAACATCTGGAAACAAGAAGAGTTTCTTACCGAATTTTCGCTCTTCCATGAAGAATTAGCCGGTCCCACCACAAACCTGCGAGAGAAAGAAGTGAACACCTTGGAAATGAAGGGCCTTTTGCATAAAAAAGGAGCGGTACCAGGTACACTTAAAAATGTCATTTCCAGAGTCCTCATCGGAACCCACGACAATTTGGTAGCACGTTTGCACTGCAGAGGAGTGGTGGCACACAACTTGCTCTCGACATGGGGATAAAAGGTGTGAGGCGGATAATGCACCTAGACGACATGCCCTTGTGCTCGAACCTCATTCGCGTCGACTGGTTCTCACTTGCTCGGGAGGACAGTTGTGTTCTCGTCACATCTCACATGGGCAGCAGCATCTAATTGTTGTAGGACTACGTACACTACGCTCGCATCGAGTTGGAGCTAGAATCAATAATTGACGAATGACAATGTACTATAGAATGAAAGAATTGACTGATTATTAAGGCACACGCGTACGATAACATTCAGTTGCGTACGCGCGCCTCTGAATCCTAGATAAGAGCAAGTATAGTAAGGCTTACTCAGCCGGCTATAGTGTGTGCCATGTCATTGGAATTCTATGTGGCAGAGAGAGAAAGGAGGAAAGAGAGTGGAGCGGGCGCTCATGCAAGCGCTCGGCTATAGCAGAAAAAGCAACGGTTTGGAGCCCATGCTGCTGATGCTAGGCCGGCTATACCTCTTCCGACCCAATCATGTGCAGCCCCTGCGTGCAAGATTGATATTTAATTTTTTAATGAAGTACATCTAATAGCCAGGCAAGAGCTAGCCTATTATATGGATTAGCTTTAGATTGACTCTTTGATGAGATGGCATGGAGGTAGAGCCGGCAGCCTGCGGTGCTATTATCCTTGCTCTAAGAGTGTAGCTGAACGAGGCGCCACAGGTTCAGCGTGAGTGGCTTCGTGTTGTCCGTGACGTGCGTGCTCTCCCAACATAGTACCATACCAACCGCTCGTGGACAGATTCCTCGTCCGTGTCATGTACGTAAGTTAAGATGATGATTGGAGTACAACTAATTTAGAGTGCCTTAAGCAAATCCCCAAAGACCGTTTCAGTTTTCAAAGCTTGTAGCTAGCGCCCGCTAATGGCGCGGAACAGAGTGGTTGTCAATCTGTGACAATCAATCAATTTTGTACTATATTTGAATTTGAACGAAAACAATGGTTTGCATTTTTGTTCCAAGGGAAAGTTGGAAAGAAAAAGTAAAGGAAAGTCGCGTGGTATACCTCATGATCCCCGGCGCGACCTCGTGCGCGGCGTGCCTCCCCCCTCCGGCGACGGCGAGGCCCAAGAACAGCAGGAACCCACCCAAATGCCTGCGAAATCACGCGACGCGACGCCAAATTAAACAATCAATGGAAGCTCCGATCGAGGGACGGATACGGATGGATATTGGATAGGGGATCGAGGCATGGAGCACGCACGTCCAGACGTTGAGCGTCTCGTTGTGCCAGGAGAAGGCGCTGAGGAGGGCGTCGCGGATGGGCCACTCGACGCGGTAGTGGCCGCGGATGTACTCGTTGTCCTTGAGGTACTCCGGGAGCTCCTCGTACCCGACCAGACGCAGCGGCGCCCTCCGCCGGTTTCCGCCCGCCGCCGCAGCCGTCTCGACGCCGCCCACGGACGGCGCCATGGCCGTAGCCCCCTTCTTCTTGCCCCGCCTCGCCGCCGCCTCCCCCGCGGTCGACCGCGCTCCCATGCGGTGGCCCGGTACGTGCTCTGTCTGTGTGCGCGCGCGCGGCTGGTGTGGTGTGGGGTGGGTCGATCTCTGGCTCGCGGTTCGTGCGGGGAGAGGTGGTGGTGGTGTTAGACTTATAGGTAGGAGGCTATAGGGGGATGGGAGGAGGCGAGGCGAATCTTGGCGGGGAGCGCGCGACGCGGGGGTGCTGCTGCGGTGTGGTGATGTTGGTGGTGTTGGCAGGGGCGGGCGAGCCACCCACATGGATTTCCAATGTCGTACACGCTTGTCAAACCTTTCCCTTTTTTCCCCTATCTTAGACTACCAATAATACGGAGTAGTAGAGTAAATTGTTCCTATTCTTGTACCCTCCGTTTCAAATAAATTGACGCAGATTTAGTACAAATTTAGAACGGAGGGAGTAATATATTTTCAGTCTAATAAGCAATAGATATATACTGGTCAATACCTAACCTGTGCGGAATTGTGTTTTTGCCCTAGGCTTGAATTTAAAACCGAAACTCGAAATTATTACAACACAACACTCATGAATCAAACACAAAGTTAATGAATCAAATCATAAATTTCATCGTAACACAATAGGAAACATAAAAGCTGAAATTGCAAATCATCGAGCTTGTTCACCATTCCACTTCCACCACTTCTCGACGCGGTCTTATTTATGACTCTCCACATCTCGAGTTTCATGGTGAACTGGAAGTGTTGGATGCGGCCAAACCACCTACGAGGATGCACCACCCTTCCCATGAAGTCGTAGTGGTAGTCGAAATCTTGGACATGCTCATTCTCAATAATTTCATGATAATCATATTGTGAAAGATCACACAAACCATCATCAGCGTCCAGTATTCTAATAAGCCCATAGCCGCAACATGACCTCTGACATGGCAATACAAGACACAGATCGAGGGGAGATTTGACGGATCTCATCAACAAGACTAGAGAAAGGAGTAGACAATACTCTCAAATATGAAAATCCCCTCTAAACTACAATTATTGTCCTAGTTCCTACTAGTAAGTTGGAAATGAAATGTAATATGACCACCAATGGTGTTTGCTCTATTTGCGAATAAGAGTCATATGATTGGGAGGCACGCCCTGGATGACTGCAAAGTGGCAAAATATGTGTGAGTCCTCATGGACAAAGACATCACCAAACAATTCATAGCTAATGAGCTCCGAGACACGAAACAATGTCTCGTCCTTCTCAGTTTACAAATGTCCTTGTGACACTTTGGGAGATTTGGTGGGCGGGGTGGAAGTCGGCGCACGAGCAAATATACTAGAGCCTGACATCGACGATGAGGCTCGTCGAGAGATTTATTTATTCTGGATATGGAGGCAGACTTAGCTAAAAAACAAAAAAAAAATCTCAAAGCTAGCAAAAGTGTCTAGATGTTGTTCCTGGATGGGCCAAGCTAAGGTTGGGAATGCTCAAGATTAATGTAGATGATGCATTTGTCAACGTCCTTGTTGAACGACCCGGTCGGGGCAGTTTGTCCATATGAGAATGGACAATATAGATGTGCCTCAACGACAATTTATGCAGGATTGACCAATCCAACCACTTTGGAGGTTGTGGCGTGCATCGTTGTCACAGGATTTGCACCTGGACGGGATACATGTCCGTTTAGACTGCCTCAAAGTTGTAAACAATATAAACCTAAACTCTCTCCGTGAGATGTGCGATTTTGAAGGAAATCGGTCAAACAAGCATATTCTCACCAGAGTTGAATTCACGCATGAATCAAGGGAATCCAATTTTGAAGCACACTCAGTTGACGAAGGCACAGTGAATTCGGGCATAAATGAAAATAATCCAATTTTGAAGCACACTCACATGGCGAAGGAATAACTTCTCTTGATACGGTCGTAATGTTGGTTTGTGTCGGGTCTTGACATTGTGTGTATTCCTATAAAATTCTTGATGAATAAAGAGAGCCCTAATTCTCAAAAAACACGACTAAAATTATTTTCCATAAACACAATAGTTTAAAAAGTAAAATAAAAAAAACTTAGACTGAAATGTTCACTGTTCAAAAAAGGAAATCTTGAGGAGTTTGGATGCCACTCAATAATACACGTATAAATTTTTTAGATTGGGATATAGCTCATGGGTTGCAGTTCATTCTGTCTATTGCCAATATTACTCGGATTTTACTAGGATTTGGTTACCCGTCTATCTCCAAATTTAATTCTAGACCCCCAAGTTTCCAAGCAGCACGACTAAATATTGAATTTTGATTGTCCATTGATGTTAGATCGACCGGGCCACTTGCTTTTATTGTGCCAAGTCCTTATCTCCACTACTAATAAAACAGCGAACATGAGTTTCGCTACAGCCACCAAACAAACTGTACACAGGACAACCAGGAACGTCGGATCTAATCATCTTACGCAAATCATACATCCCAAATTGCTCCAATGGTCTGCCTCCCAAACCAACGGTTCAGATGCAATGTTTTGCCCTCAGACTGCCCCACGCAAGTCGGGAGACAAACTGGGAGAAATGATCGCTAAATCAATCAAACCCACGATTCCCTCTATCCCTCAAGAAAAAACAAGCCACGATCTCCGCACAAGGCCGCCACCTCCACCGACGCTGCCCTCGGGCCATCCCACCGCGTTGCCCTACCTCTGGCTCTCCACGCCGTCCTCGCCCTGGTTGTTGTGCCGTCTCCAGGACATCTCTATGCGCTCTGATCCGGTGTGCTGACAACGCTGTCCACGCCCTGGTTGCCGTGCCGTCTCCAGGACATCTCTGTGCGCTCTGATCCGGTGTGCTGACAACGCTGTCCACGCCCTGGTTGCCGCGCCTTCTCGAGGTTGCCGTGCCGTCTCCAGGACATCTCTGTGCGCTCTGATCCGGTGTGCTGACAACGCTGTCCACGCCCTGGTTGCCGCGCCTTCTCGAGGACATAGTCGTCATCGCGTGCTACCACCGGCGGCTGCCCTCCACCAACGAAACTGTCAAAAACAGATACATGAATCCATAGGTGCGGTGAGTAATTTTCTTCTGGCTGAGTGATGTCACATGTACATCTTCAAAAATAAAATTGAGGGTCGGCAAAAGGGGACAACTCACAGTTATCCAATATTTCAGTGGAGTCGGAACAGCATCTAAACTTTGGGTTACAGAACAAAATGCAGTGTATACGAAATAGAGCCTCTGCACTTAAGGCACAACTATTATTGTGTACATATGTGTCCGTGCCATTACCAGGACAAAGACACTCTTAATCATATATATATGTCCAGCATACTGTTCTTGGAGATACCCGAGTACTGTCACACCTTGCTCAAAGCAAGCCCCATTTTTTTCCAGACATATTATTGCTCTACTATGCAAGATGGTCCATGCAAAATAAAGCGTACCCAATATTATTGATTTTTCCCTCGCTACATGAAAATTTGACTGTGACGTACCATTGTTTTTCTTTCTGATGATTGTTCACCTCACAGATTGGGAGAAGCATTTGTGTTGCATAATATGGCATCCTCTCAGCCTAATGGGGAACGGACTCCATTTCAGGACCTATCGAACTCCGACAATACAGGTAAATATATCAGCAACTCATGCTTAATAATACGAATTAATTATTTTTTATTTTCTGGCAGGACAAAGGACAAATCCAAAAGAATTGAAAAGACAAAGGGAACGAGAGAGGTATGCACTAAACAAAGATGAGATAAATAAGAAGAGGCGTGAGGCTCGGGCTCTCAAGAAATCTGCTGCTATTCTCAATGAGGAGCAAACTCCAACTAACATACTGGTGGCCATAACATCTGGGCAATCAGGTTTTAACCCTATGTATACTGCCACTGGGCAATCTGCTGTCACCCAGCTACGATGCACTCAAGCTACAGAAGGTGATGATTACTAACCATATAAACAATGGTGTTGTAGGCATGCCTACTCTTGCCATGACGTCCGGTGGGACTCCATTTGATGGGCGAAATTCATATCAGTTAAACCATAGTGCCTCTTCTAACAAGGAAAATTTGAATTGTGATTATTATCGTATTGGGTCTTCACAGGGACCTGTGTTACAAACGCCACTGAAAGCCTTGAGCAGTTTGGGTAATCCTGAACAATTACTTTTAACATCTCATTTTCACTAGGCGAAAGCTAAATTTTTCATTTGTTCTACAGAAGACAAACAAGCACTAAAAAGGCAGAGGGGAAATTTCCGATATGACCAAAACAAAGAAGTCATATTACAAAAGCTACGCGATAAGCGTCATCGAAGTAAAGCTACAGCTGATCTCTGAGTGTGGAAAACACACAAACCGATACACCCGTGTCAAACACTTTTGCAACAGGTTTAAACACCGGGGTAATAGCTACAGGCGAATCGACGGTCATACAGCTACATCAGACACCAAATGTAGAAGGTTTTGTTTCCTACCAACTTATTTTCCTACCTAAACATCATAGTGATACGAATTATCTTACCACATATCTAAACTGATGTTATTTCCTAGCTAAATTTGTTCATACATACAAATGATATTGACAGGAATTATGTTTACAAAAATTCACACCTAATGTTGTTCGCTCAAAATTGTTGCAGACATAGCGACTGTTGGTCTGCAGTCATGTGCTTCGCCATTCAAACAACCAAATGAAACTATAAATGCTGGTGAAGATTGTGATTGGCTACACAGAAATGATAAGTACGAGATGCAAGAAATTAGAGGGAGAATGAGACCTGTCAACATAGCCAGTGGTACACCATCTACTTACTTTGTTTGCGAAAAATTATTATCAGGCAATGACCACATCGAAGATGCATATGGAATACTAGAGCCTGCCAACAACACGATACATAATGATGGTATGCATATTGTCATCTAAAGTTTCCTCTCTCCCATCAATATTTCGTTCCTTAGTGAAATTTATGAGACCTTATACATGGTTTAATATCTTGGCTACTAGACTGCTTGGGAGCAGGGAACCTTCCAGAAGCTGAAGACAATATACCTGATGAAGAAGCTAGGATGTTCGCCGAACAAGGTAAAATTACTATTGCTACTGGGAATCACCAGTATTATATAAATTTTTAATTTCTGCAGACTATTGATTTAATACCAATATCGTTTTTGTTCCAGATGTGGATTTTGAATCCTATCGAGTGGAACGACATCAACCTGATGGAACCCCCATAAATGATCCCTATGACTATGTTTACAAGAACCTGCCCAAAAAACACCATGTCTTCAGAAAAGTTAGTGACTGCTGCCACTGTGGAGCATTGCGGTTTCCATTCGAGGGGCCTGCGTTTTGCTGCAGAAAAGGAAAAGTTGATATATTTACTCCTGACGTTCCTGAAGAGTTGAAACGGTTGTTTACAAGTCAAGATGATGAGGATGCAAAATATTTCAGAGAAAATATACGGTATTTCAACTCCCACTTCTCATTCACAAGTCTTGGAGTCACCCTTGATCGCCGAGTCAGCACTGCGGCAGGCACCGGCGTATATACATTTCGTGCGTGTGGGGGCTTGTACCATGCTGTTGATGAACTGGTTTCGGGTGATAATGGCCCTCGGCATTTACAGCTCTATATTTATGATACGGATGGCAACTTGTCTCACAGGGTTAAGAGGTCACCCAATCTTAATATTGATCTCATACGGAAGATTCTTAAAATATTAGAGCATAACCCTTATGCTCAAGTTTTCAAGAGCCTTGGGTCTGTTCCGAATCTAGATGAATATAGGATCGAACTAAACACAGATATCAACCTTGATCAGAGAAGGTACAATGCCCCAACTACCTCTCAGGTGGCAGCAATATGGGTTGAGGGAGCGACCCACAAAATTGCTTTGATAGGAGTGTTGTCGTGTATGGAAAAAGTGACCGTCCCCTCTATATTAGAGCATATTATGGGTGCTACGACCCTTTGTCATATCCATTATTCTTCCCACGTGGGGAGACTGGTTGGAATCGTTGGATGCCATATATTGAGCCCACCGATGACACGAACCAAGATTCACTGGATAAATCCAGACGACAAGGAAACCAAGCCTCAGATTTACTTACAGGTAAAATGAGGTTCATTACTTATTTATATACTTATTAATCATTTATATGAAAACTTATGTATTCATCCACCTTTCAGATGATCACATGGTTAAAGAACAAGTTAGTCCGACCGCACCACATGAAAATCAGGCCACTGATCTACCTGCAGGTACTGGTCATCATTGGTATTTTTAAAACTGAGTATTCGATACAAATATTAATGATGTTAATCAACTTTTAGATGATAACGAGGATAACCAGGATGAGGATTTTGGTGACAATGAGATGAATGCAACACAATCTAGGAAATTTGTTAGCGCGTGTTCAGATGATAACATGGTTAAAGAACAAGTTGGTCCGACCGCACCACATGAATATCAGGCCACTGATCTACCTGCAGGTACTGGTCATCATTGGTATTTTTAAAACTGAGTATTCGATACAAATATTAATGATGTTAATCAACTTTTAGATGATAACGAGGATAACCAGGACGAGGATTTTGGTGACAATGAGATGAATGCAACACAATCTAGGAAATTTCAGGACAGCACACGTGGCGTGTTGCCGACGGGAACCACCTGCCTAGTTCTCAAAGAATTTGGAATTTTCCGTGTGCTGCTGTGTAGGGCTGATAGATTTGATCAGTATAAAAAAGGAAAAAAAAAAAGACAAAGAGAAGCGAAAAACACTGTGCAAAATTCAAATCGGATTGTTTGGCTTGTGAAGTTTTGTCAGTTAGGTCCTGTTGGAAGTAGGAGTACGATTCGGTGCTGGACCTGAAACCTTGTTCGGTTGAATCAGCAGATATAAATAGCACTAGAGTTTTCTATCGTAGCCCTAAAGCTGTCTCTGGTTTCCTGAACCTCCTCGACTGGTTTGACTAATCTCAAGCTGCAACCCTCATCGATCGGTCGAAAGCCACGAAACCGCGAATCAGCAACCATGAAGACCCTCCTCCTTCTCCTCCTGGTCACCGGAGTCGTCGCCGTCATGCAGGCAGTCACCATGCCAGCCACGGCGGTGACGGCGGTGAAATTCGGCGGATCGAACCGGATCAAGATCAATAGCATCGATGACACGGAGATCGACCACTAGTAGAAAACCCCCATTTAGTCCCGGTTCATCTGAGCCATTAGTCCCGGTTCCCGAACAGGGACTAGCAAATCGGGACTAATGCTAGTCCCGGTTCGGCCACGAACCGGGACTAATGGGGTACCACATGGCCTGTTCTGCAGCGAGGGGGGAGGAGCTTTAATCCCGGTTCGTAATACGAACCGGGACTGATGTTATTCTCTTCTGTCAGATATTTCACAATTTCCAGAAATTTCAGAAAATGGTTTAAATTTGTAAAATTAATAATCTTTATTCTGTAATTCAGAAAAATATGAATAAAATATCAAAATGTTCAGAAAAATAAGAACTATTTGATTATGTCAAATGCATGCATGTTTAAAAAACTTAAATTAAATATTGTTTAGAACTAAAAAAATACCACTACTAGTTAAATATGGGGAATTTTGTGCACCTTCCGTTAGAAGAATGATTTTGTATTTTCCATTTATTTACTTGGGCACTTTTTATTTTTTTGTTTTGCACTCAATTCGATGGTAGTACATACAGCAATGAAGGAACCACTATTACACATCATCGTCACGAATATATTATACACATCTTATTCGTCGTGCTTGGTCAAACATATTACAAACGGTACATGTACACATGAGTTTCATGCATATATGCATCTCTTTTACACTCACCCTTTCACTTCAACCTTCTGATAGTATCCTCCATTCGGATCTAGGACCTCTGCATCTAAGAATCCCGCAATTTCCTGTTGAATTGCTCGTACGCGATCCTGTGGTAGAAGACCGTCCCGCAACCGTTCGATCTAATTTAAAGAAGGGGTCAATATATATGAATGAAACTAAACACAATTGATGGCAATAAACTAAAATTGTGAATATTGTTTACGCACTTCAAGTTGTTCAAAGTACCGGCCGCCCGTCTCATGGGTCGTCTGGCGAATGAACTCGCAAACGTAGTATCCACATAAATTATTCCCAATTTCCTGCCTCAAGCACTTTACGAGAACAGAGTTCAATCAAAATAATAATCAAGCATGGTAATGGTATTGAAACTAGAATCAAAGAGATGCGCGAATCTAGCTAGTAGTACTTATATTTATTGTTTCAAATGTAAGCTCCGGCGCCCAAATACCCCTAACCTTGGCGGTGAATCGTTTCCAAGCCATGCTCGGCAAAGAAAATGAATAAATGAGTTATATATTAATTACTTGCTATCAGTAAATGAACGGAAAGTTGCCGATATAGTGTCATAATGATTGAAATTACCTCTGGAGGCATTCCTGCATGTCCGCCCACTTCTCAAGTCATTTACGTCTCGAGTCGATGACTTGTACTACTCCTTTATCAGGTTTAATGATTAGCAGAATAAAGTGGAAGTTGCGCACGCATAAGTCATCAATTATACACTTAACATCGAGAAAGCGAAATAGAATGTGTACAAAACAGTAACACTCACTTGAAGTTGTAATCAAATAGTATTTCTCTTTTGGTTTCGGAAAACCTTAACGCCTTTACCAAGTTATTCTCTGTGTCGATGCAAAAATCGTTGAGACTTTTTTCATGAACGAAATTTGGGTCAATGAACCCAATGTCATAGATTTGTCCTCTTTTGCATTAGAGAATGTTCATTCTGCATAATTAATATAGTGATGAGTGGAAAATACTTGCTACCCCCATGGGTAGCTACACACCCTAAGTTTGACCGAAACGTATATGCAACGGTAAAATGATATTACTCAAATAGACAAGGGGGATGTCACTAGTAGAGTTGATAGAATTATTAAAAATATTTTGAAATTTTTTCGAATTTTTTTCCATCCGCTGTGATTTTTTTAGTGAAGTTTGACCCAAAAGTCAATAGAAAAAGTCAACTATGAAAAAAAGCTAAAAATGACGACCAAAAAATATTTTTTTGAAAATTCCAAAACCAGTTTTGTACAGCAAATATCCGTATTTTACTAGGAAAATAAGCTAAAACGGATACGTACGGCTTGCATCTCCATATAATGCATGGGTGTGTAGCTACCCATGCGGGTAGCAAATTGTCTCTCAATGCTCGTTTGTATATCCCACGTGGATCCAGTTTGCCCCTTCCGTTGAGGCTCGCATGTACCACTTATGCAATCTTCGCATTTTTATTGGTATACTGTTGACTAACTAAGGTTTGACGAGAGGATACCCGTGCCGGTATTTGTATGCTACTACTTGCTGGAACTCTTGTAATTGGTCTAAGTACTGAGAAATAGACATGCCCTGAGCAGAGGCTGCTTCTCCGTACATTGCAACAAACTCAGGATCGATGTCGACCGCACCTCTGCTGGACCCCACCTCGGTATTGGAAAACACTTTGAGCGGGGGGCACGATTGGTTTTTCTGTTCTCCGAGCCGGGGAACTGATTTTCGGCTTGCACTACTACTCTTCGACTGCTGGTTATTTGCCTCAGCCGACTTGCGAATAGAGCGGTCATAGTCTGGTGTCAGCCTTGGCGGGGGTTGTTCAAGGGTTTTTAACATTTTTATGACGGCGGCTTTTTCTTCTGGGGTGACGGGGAACTCTGGCGCTTTCGGCTTCTTAGTTAGCAAACCACTCTTTCGTTTGGGCATTTGCGATCGCCTCATTTTCCTCCTCCGTACAGTCGTAAGGTCTCTTGGGAAGATTCTTATGAGGTACTTTTGGGAGGGGTGACCTTTTACGTTTCGGTGATAAGTTACCACTCCTCATAGTACCAGCGGTGGTACGCTGAGCCTGAGTGGGCGGAGACGACTGACACGGCGGCGGAGACGGCTGCGCTGGAGACTGGTGAGGCAGCGGAGACGGCGCCTGAGGCGGCGGCGGTGAAGAGGTGATACGTCTCAAACGTATCTATAATTTTTGAGTGATCCATACTTGTTTTATGTCATTGTCACATGTTTTTGCCATCTTGTTATATCATTTTAAGGCATTTTATTGGACTAACCTATTGACAAGATGCCCAGTGCCAGTTCCCTGTTTTTGTGCTGATTTTGTTGCAGAAAGTTACTTCTAGAAATATTCTCAGAATTGGACGAAAATTTACGGAGATTTTTTATTGAGGAAATAAGGACCGGAGCTAGAAGGGCAACCCCGGGAGGGACCCACAGGCCAGGGGTGGGTCCCACCCGCGGGCCAGGGGGAGGCCACGGCCACAGGTCGCCCCTGCCCTATGGGGCACCTCTCGGCCGCCTCTGACGCTTATAAAATCAACCCCGACATAAAAACCCTAACCCCCGAAGGACTTTCCCAAATACGCAACAGAACACTGCCGCCATCGCCGACAAGTTTCGGGGGTTCAGAAGGTCCTGTTCCGGCACCCTGCCGGGACGGGGATCGACCGCCGGGGCCATCTCCATCAACACCGCTGCTTCCCGCGATGAGGAGGGAGTAGTCCCTCACCGGGGCTGAGACTTATACAAGTAGCTATGTGGTTATCTCTCTCTCCCATGATGTAATCTTCATTGTGATCATGAGCTTTGTTAGTATAGTTGAATACATGATATTTCCCTATGTGTAATGGATATGATTTTGCTCAAGTGATGTTATTTAGTACAATTTCCGGAGTCACCGTTGTGATCACGGTATCTCGGTGACAGTGTGGTGCCGTGTGTGACTCTATGGATAATAGATTGGAAGGATCTTCATCGTGAGTTTGTTCTTTATTATTGTTGGATTGAATAGATCATGAGGTTTCTTGATGCTTGTGTTATTGAAGAAAGAGACTATTCAAGAAATATGTTGTGGTGTTTTTTAGTACTATCTTTGGATGCGGATAGTGACAGCATGAAGTGTCCATAGATGTGGAATACGAACTTTATGGTGTTCTTTTCGTAGCCCTACACAATTCTCATCCTATTTGATCCACGAAAGAATGATCTCCGAGTAACGTCTACCATGCATGTGTTTTTGTGGAACTATTATGTGTTTAATTATGTTTATGATATTGAGAGTAGTCACTAGTGAAAGTATGAAGCCTAGGCCTTGTTTCCAAGCATTGATACACCGTTTTTAGTCACTTTTGTCACTTGTTTGCTTGCTGCCATTTTTATTACAGAATTACAAAATCACCTTTTACCATCCATATCACTTGCATTTTACCATCTCTTCGCCGAACTAGTGCACCTATGCAACTGACAATTGTATTAGGTGTGTTGGGGACACAAGAGACTTCTTGTATCATAATTGCAGGGTTGCTTGAGAGGGATATCTTTGACCTCTACCTCCCGTGGATTCGATAAACCTTGGGTTACTCACTTAAGGGAAATTTTCCGCTGTCCTACAAATCTCTGCGCTTGGAGGCCCAACAAGTCTACAAGAATAGAAGTGTGTAGTAGACATCAAGCTAATTTCTGGCGCCGTTGCCGGGGAGGTGAGCGCTTGAAGGTATCTTCTTTAGATTCTGCAGTTATATCTTTTTGTTTCTTGTTTTTATTTCACTAGTTTGGCTTATGGAACGTTGTTCTTTGAATTTGCTTTTTGAGAGTGACCTCTCCACCACTCCCATGGTGGATAAGGTTACTCCACATACTGAATGTATTCCTTTCAAGATACCGATGGGGATAATTGATCGTGTTATGAGCAATTGCTATGCAGGAGATTGTCGGAGAACTGTCCCAGGAACTGGGGGTGTCTCGAGAAGGATCGAGTAAGGGGCTGAACACGGAATCAAACAACCCTCAACGTGCTCCGGCGACGGTGCTCGCCGGACTCGCTGCGGGACAGCACTGCAGAAAGGGAACACTCGGTTTTACCCAGGTTCAGGGCCCTCTTGTGGAGGTAAAACCCCTACGTCCTGCTTTGGTGTATTGCACTGCTTGGTGAGTTCACAGTACAAGGTGGAGCTTGTCGAGCTCGGGGTGGCTAACAATGGCTACTTGCTAGACTTCAGATCTAGGGTTAGGGTTTGCTAGAGCTGTACCAACCGAAGATCCAACCCCTAGATCCCAAGAACCGAACCCTTGGCTTGGGCGCACCCCTCCTCCTTTTATAGGCGTCTTGGACCTCTTCTGCCCAAACATTTGGGCGGGAAGGGCTACCACATGACGACGAAGGAGGAGGCGCGGTGCACCATAAAGGTGATGTCCACCATAAAGGTAAAGCTCGTGGACGCGGTCCACGGCAGGGGAACGGCGTCACCAAAGCTGAAAAGGGGCACCGACCAGCTGGACGGCGGGCTGGCACTTGCCGAGGTGGGAGGTGACCCACGGTGACGTCGTCCTTGGAGCGTAGCTGCAGACGGTTCCCTTATCACCAAAGAGGCAATACTCGTTGTCCGCTTTGCTTAGCTCCGCTTTGTTGACTGCTTTATACATGGAAACGGCAACTGCTGCGTCGTCGTCATCGCGCGTAGGCACGCGCGTCACTCTGCACACGGCGCAGAGCCCATGTGTGCTATGCCGCGGGGGCAGAGATGGCTTCACGAAGAAGGCGCTTCGCGAGGCGAAAAGCCTCGCCGAGCCCTTCAGCTTGGTCCTTAGCAGAATTGCGGGCGGCGTCGGAGACGCCTTGTCGAGGAGCGATCCCTCGCCAAGGGAGAGAATGCCTTGGCGAGGAGAAAGACCCTTCGCGAGGGGACAATCCTCGCGAAGCTCGCCAGGTTTGGAGAGCCTGGTCCTTAGTGAAAATCATCCGAAGAAATCTTGTGGGCCCTGGCAGGCCGGCCCGTGGTACCCTGGTTTCCACTGTGCCGACAGAGATTGAGCTATACATCCTAGTTATCATCTGTTTTATATCAAAGAGTTATGTGAGTTGTTTGAGATTGCAGGTGTATCAAGAGAGGTAATCATGAGGAAATTATTTTCCTTGTCACTTAAGGAGAAAGCATTGGAGTGGTATAGGCTGCTAGACAATTCTCACTTGTTGGATTGGAAGGAGCTTATGTCTCTCTTTTATTCTAAAGTTTATCCTCTTCATGAAATTCATCGAGATAGAAATTATATCTACAATTTTTGGCCACATGACGGAGAGAGCATTGCTCAAGCTTGGGGGAGATTGAAATCATTAATGCTTAAATGTCCTAACCATGATCTTTCCAAGGATATTATTGTTAACAATTTTTATGCAAGGCTATCTCATCATGACAAGGAAATACTTGATGCTTCTTCAATGGGTTCTTTTACAAGAAAGAATATTGATGCTAAATGGGATCTTATTGAAAAGATTCAACAAAACATTGAAGATTGGGAGATCGACAAAGGTAAAGAGTCAGGTATAAATTATGAGTATGATTGCATTAAGTCTTTTGTTGAAACTGATAGTTTTAATAAGCTTAGTGCTAAGTTTGGACTTGACTCTCATATAGTTGTTGATATCTATAAATCTTTTGCTTCTCATATTAATTTTCCTAAAGAGAAATGGTCTAAGCATCATGAACCTTTCAAAGACATTTGCAAACAAAATGAAATTGCTAATGATGATTGCAATAGACATGATCCAATCTCTACAAATAATGTTCCATATAAGCATGTTAATTTTTGTGGAGTGCATAGACCTTGTGAAAGCACTCGGGTTGAGGAAGATAAATATTGTAAGCAACATAAGCATGAAAGAACTAGCAAATGGCTTAACGATTTATATAAATTTTCTAGAGAATTAAATGACCTCTATCCTTTTATGTGTGAACTTTGCAATGAAGAAGGTCATTTTAATTTCCAATGCTCGTACTTTAATGATAGAATTATCAGCCAGTTTTGTGATAACATGATCACCTCTAGTCTTTATGATGAACTTAATTTATTTTTGGGGTGTGAAGAGTTGTCAGAAAAAACTTCTTGGTTAGATAGTAGTACTTTTGGAAAAAATAGCATTCTCAAGGGAGCTTATCATTATTGTGTTGTGAATTGCCGTGACAATGCTTACATTGCAAAAATTAGAAAGAATATCACTTCACCAAAGTATAAAAGGACATATGTTTCTTATGTTGCCAATAATGAAAGGGAGAGATTCTCCCAAGTTTCTCCTGTCTTTTCTAATAATGAATCAGATTATGTGGAGAAGCTTCCTTTCCAACCACTCCCTCCTAAGGTGGTGAAGAAGAAGAAGAAGAGAGGGAGGAGTAAAAATAAAGAGGAAACGGTATCATCCCCTAAGCATATTTCTCCCATCATGGTTGTTCCTAATGAGCATGAATCAAAAATTATTGAAGATGATCCACTTAATTGTATTCATTATTATCTTGATGTTAAGTCTATAGGCACTATTGAAGAAGATTATTTTATGCCTGTTACTTATTGTGATGATCATGATTGGGAAAATAATACTACTTATGATCTTGAAAATCTTTTTGGCACCAATTTTGAAAATGATGACATTGATAATTGTTATACTGTTGGGAATATTCATGTTTCTTCTAATCATAATGTGGAAAACCCCAAGCTTGGGGATGATGGGTTTGAAAATCCTTTTGGTATTGAAAGTCATGATGATTTGTTTACAAAAATATATGCTTGGAAAGATGACTATCCCCTTACTTATGATAATATTATGCCTCCAATTTTTGATGATTATTGTGATGATAACTATGCCATAAAGAATGATTTTAATCATCCCTATGAGACTCGTCATAATTATTACTCTCCTACTGAACATCATCTTTCTAATACACAATTAGTCTATCATGTTCAAGTTCTATATGATAGTCCTACTCTCAATGCTACTAATAATAAAGATTTTACTTATGTGGAGAGTAATAATAATACTTTTATGCATGTGAATCATGAGAAAAATGCTTTATGTGATGGTTATGTTATTGTGTTTTCTTATGATTCTACAGAAAGTTATTATGAGAGAGGGAAGTGTGGTTATATAAATTTTCATCTTATGAAGTTTCCCCTCTTTATGTTGAAGGTTTTAATGTTGCACTTGCTTTGTCTTCCTATGCTTAATGCTTTATGCTCCAATGATTTATTTTCTTACAAGATGCCTATGCATAGGAAGAGTGTTAGACTTAAATGTGTTTGATATTTGCTTCATGATGCTCTCTTTTGCGTTCCAACTCTTATTCTTATGAGAGCATCATTAAAATTATCATGCCTAGCTAAAAGGCTTAAAAGAAAAGCGCTTGTTGGGAGACAACCCATCTTTTACTTTCAGTTTGTTTTTTTTATTTTTCTTGAGTCATGAATTTGTTGCCTCTGTATCAACTTCATTGTATCTTTTTGTTTTGGTTTTTTGTGCCTAGTTTAGCCTCTAATGCATTGAAAGTGCGAGGTGTTGTTTTGCTGTCCAGAAACAGATTTCTGTCCTTCACTGTTCGAAAATCTAGAAAATCCCTGAATTTTATATTTTTCTGATAATTTTAGACAGCAAGCCTGATACTTTTATCTATCTTTCTTTAGTTTTGAGTTTTCTGATTTGAGCAACTTAAGTTCCTCGAAAAATTCAATCTTTACAGACTGTTCAGTTTTTGACAGATTTTGCTTTTATTTTGTATTCGTCTCTTTACTATCGTCAAATGTGATACTCTTGAGGAGGAGTGCCACATTGAGTCTTAGTAAATAGAAGCTAATACCCAATAAAGTTGTTTGAAATTTGTCTTGAGTTGAACACATGTGTATTTTTAATTTATGAGCACTAACCTTCTAATCAATTTATGAGAAGTTTTGTGTGAAGTGAGTTTTTAAGTTCCAAAGGAGAGGATAATGAAGAAATTGAAGATGGATCAAAGCTCAAGCTTGGGGATGCCCCCATGGCACCCCTCTGAATATCAAGAACCATCAAGCGTCTAAGCTTGGGGATGCCCAAGGCATCCCCTCCTCTTCATCGACTATCATAAGGTCGTCTTCGTTGAACTAAGTTTTTATCACTTTACATATTATGTGCTATGCTTGGAGCGTCATTTTATTTTGCTTTGAGTTTTGTTTTGTTTGTTTGCTGGTCATATTCATGTTGGATCATATCCATCTTGTGTGGGAGAGAGACACACTCCGCTTTTTCGTTTGAATACTCCTTTACTTCTCTTATATCTTGTTGAGCATTCTTAGCTACTATTTGTTTGCTAGTAAGCTCTCGCTTTTAGCTTTTATATTGTTTACAGCTGCTAGTTGTTAATGTTAAACCCTCTTATTCTTCGCTTATATTTGTTAGAGAGTTGCTGTGGTTGCTTGGTTAATTTGTTAGAACGGTAAAATGTTATGCATGTGGTAGTGGTATGAAATAGAAAAACCTGCATAGTCTTGTAGATCACTATGTGGATAATTTGATACTCTTCAATTGTTTTGAGGCATTAAAATAACAAATGGTTAAAATTTGTTGGTTAATGGTGTTAGAACTGATTAGTGGAGATGTGTTAGTAAAGCGTGGAGCCGTACTTCTCTGAACTAAACAACCTAAGTCAACAATGCTAACGTGTCATGAATTCTGCTAAGTTGAAAATAAGTTCCTAGTGGGTAGTTACTGCAACGGTCGGGGAAGCCAACGGGGCACTTGTGTCGCCGCCACGATCCCTCTCGGGGTGTCTCTAACCATTTGTGGAACATTGAAACTGCTAGTTGTTTGCAATATACGAAATGCATTGTTGAGTTTTGGTTTTTGGCACTTCCACTTCCATATTTTGCTAGCCTCTTCGGTGCTGCGCAATGCCCTCTCTCATATTGAGATTGGTGCATATGTCGCGAGTACATCCAACTCCGTGGGAGAACTTCATCCTGTTCTCCTACACATAAGCCAACTATCTCCCTCAAAACAGCTACCATACCTACCTACCTATCACGACATTTCCATAGCCGTTCCGAGATACATTGCCATGCAACATCCATCATTACATTACATGACTTGATGTCATTCTTCATTACCATATAGTTTGCTTGATCATTGAGTTAGTGTGCTGCGTGGCCTGCCACATGTTCTACTTTTTTTCCACACTACGCTCAATCATGCATACTTTCTTTTATACATCATATATTAGTCTTATGAGTTATGAGTACCAAAAGTGTGATGATCATCTTGTAAAAATAGAGTGTTGCCCCTACCTGTGAGCATATTGAAAAGAGTCCAAAGTGGCCACATAAAAGAGTCCAAAAGAGACCAATGAGAGAAAAATTTAAAAGCGCCACGGAGGCCACAATTGTAAAAAAAAAACGAAAAATATAAAAAGAGAGAGGGAGCAGCACTACTATCCTTTATTCCACACTTGTGCTAGTTAGCACCTACACTTCATTATAGAGAGTTTTCATGTTTCGTTTGTATAACTATGTGGGGAATTAACGTTATAGAACTTGGCTTGTATATTCCAGGGATGAGCCTCCTCAAGTGAGCTCTAGGTCTTCATGAGCAAGCAAGTTGGATGCACCCCCACTAGTTCCATTGGAGAGCTTTCATACACTTATAGCTCTATGTGCATCTGTTGCATGGCAATCACTACTCCTCATACAGTGTCCACTACGGGACTTCCTTCTGTCTTGTGGTTACCCTCTCCACTGTTTGAGCCTTTCTTTTTGACCTTCCAAACCTCCATCATTGTTCTCTTTGCCATAACATCATGGTGCCAAGGCCACTTCTTACTTGCACTAGTTGAGTGGACTTCGAAACAGTTGATTTGTGAAGTAGATGGATTAGGACACTTGACTTGAGCTTGGCTATTTTCATGAATGACTAATTAGATGCTTTGAAGAATGATTGATACTTTACATTGGAGACATAATTTGCAATTCTTATTTCTAAACCTTATGTATGGTTCCATGTCTCCAACGCACTTATTCATGAAAAGTTTCTAGCATTTGTTAGCTAGCGTTTGTTAATCATTGTTTGCTTAATGTCAACTATAGGCAATTGTTTTGGATCACCTTATTCACATCATGTGCTTTGCATTACTATCTTGATCAAGATTATGTTGGTTGCATGTCTCATCAAAAATTATTTTGTTATCATTTACCTACTCGAGGACGAGCAGGAGTTAACCTTGGGGATGCTGATACGTCTCAAACGTATCTATAATTTTTGAGTGATCCATGCTTATTTTATGTCATTGTCACATGTTTTTGCCATCTTGTTATATCATTTTAAGACATTTTATTGGACTAACCTATTGATAAGATGTCCAGTGCCAGTTCTGTCGGAGAATAGGCCCAGGAACTAGGGCGTATCTCACGGGGTAAGAATCGAGCAAGGGGCTGAACACGGAGTCAAACAACCTCCAACGTTCCACGGCGACGGTGCTCGTCGGGCTCGATGGAGGAAAACACTGCAGAGAGGAACGCGCGGTATTACCCAGGTTCAGGGCCCTCTTGTGGAGGTAAAACCCCTACGTCCTGCTAGGCTGTATTGCTTGTAGAGGTTTTTGGTACAGGGTGAGCTTGTGGAGCTCGAGATGGCTGCCAATGGCTAAAACCCTAGATCTGCCCTAGCCAAAGGAAGATTGAACCAGAGTCGAACCCTTGGCACGGGAGTGCCCTCCCTCCTTTTATAGTCGTCTTGGTCCTCTTCCGCCCAAACATTTGGGCGGGAAGGGTTGCCACATCCCGACGAAGGAGGAGACACGGTGCACCATAAAGGTGAAGTCCACCATAAAGGTAGAGCCCATGGACGCGGTCCACGGCAGGGGAGCAGCGTCACCAAAGCTGAAAAGAGGCACCGTCCAGCCAGGACGGTGGGCTGGCGCAGCTGGCGTGGAACGGGTCCCGCGGTGACGTCGCCGTTGGAGCGTAGCTGCAGGCGGTCTCCTTATCACCAAAGCGGCAAGTCTCGTTGTCCGCTTTGCTTGGCGCTGCTTTGTTGACCCCTTTATTCATCAGAACGGCAACTGGGGCGCTGGCGTCATCACGCTTTGGCGCGCCAGTGACTCTGCGGGAAGCGCAGAGCCCATGTGCGCTCTGCCGCGGAGGCAGAGCTGGCTTCGAGAGGAAGGAAGCCTTCCCGAGGCGAAAAGCCTCGGCAAGCTTCAAGGCTTAGTCCTTAGCCGAAATCCTGGTGGCGCCTTGAGGCGCTTTCTTGTAGAGAAATCCCCTGTCGAGACTCGACAGGCTTGGAGAGCCTCTACAGGCCGGGAGCCTGGTCCTTAGCGAAAATCAGGCTGGAGAGTTCCTTGGGCCCTGGCGGGCCGGCCCGTGGTACCCTGGTTTCCACTGTGCCGACAGTAGCCCCCGGGCCCACGATGGGCACGCCGGAGTTGCCGACGGAGGCGAAGCGTCGAGGGCCCAACAGAGCCTGCCAGGGCCGCGACACGTGGAGCGCGACGGTTGCGCTCGCGGCCACGATCTCCTCGGCTTCAACGGGCGTCGTGGTGGGACCCGCCACGACCGAGCGCCCGGTCAATAAAGTCTGGGCGCGCAGACTGCGCCCGTCACTTCTCCCATTGCTCCGCCGCCCACTTCTTCCAAACGAATCCTTCTTCCCAGAGCACTCCTTCTCCACGGTTGTCTTCTTCCCTTCCGGCGAGCGATGGCACCCAAGAAAGCAGGCGCCGACGCGAAGGGCAAGGCCACAGTGCAGGCCGGCTCGTCGGCCGGCGCGTCGGCGGCGGCGTTGCGCGGTGCGGCCCTCACGGCGGCGATGCCGCCGACCCGCGTCTCCGCGGCGGCGATAGCCAAGGTGCGCCACATGGTGGCGGCGGGCTCCAACGAGCATGGGGCCACCGAGATGAGGCCAAGCGGCAGCAGGCTCGCCGACGAGTTCTATCCCGTCTTCCTCCACACTCTATACGCTGGCCTCGTGCCGCCATTTTCCGACTTCCTTCTGGCGATTCTGGAGACATACCAGATCCACTTGCTCCATCTTCACCCCAACTCCATTCTCATTCTCTCCATCTTCGCCTACTTTTGCGAGGCCTACATCGGCATTCGCCCTTCGGTAGAGCTCTTCCGCAGCTTCTACTCCCTCCGGAGCAGCGCCGCCGGCGAGCACCTCGGCTGCGTCTCCTTCCGCATTGCCGCCGCCAGAAGCGAGAACTACATCCCCATCGCTTGGCAAGGTGAGAACGCCATCACCATGGTGACGAAGAAGGTGGACGGCTTCCGCGAGCGGTGGCTCTTCGTCGACGCCAAGATGAGGAACCCTCTCCTAGAGGTGCCTGAGGGGCCCCCGGCGAAGTGGGCGCGCTGGGGAAGCGCAGAGTTCACCGGCCGAAACCTCGACGCGGTGTACACCTACATCCAGCGCGTCCGCGAGGCTGGGGTCACCGGCCAGATGGTGGCCAGAGATTTCTTGAGGCGCCGGATTGCCCCCCTCCAATGGCACTCCGAGCCGATGTGGAGCTACAAGGACAAGATGGACGCGATGAGGCTGAGCCGAGACAGCCTCCAGCCTGAGGTGCTGAGCCAAGTCTTGGGGGTCCTCTTCGTCTCCAAGACAACAATCCCGCTGCCTGCCGTGGACGACGCGCGTCCGCTCATCGCCTTTGCCGAGGAGAGCATCTCGGAGCACCGCCGGGGCATGCCGGTGTTCGACGAGTGGGGAATAGTGCCCGCGGGCCACCGCGGGCCCCGCCCCAACCCGTTGGCGGCGGAACCGGAGAACATGGATGCGGAGGCTGAAGAGGCTGGAGAGGACTCGGGAGCCGAGGACGCGCCCACCGAGGGCGAGGCCTCGAGGGGCGCCAGCTCTGCGGGCGGAGACGAGGCGTCGACAGGCGCCAGCCCTGTCGGCGAGGATGAAGTGGCGCGGGGCGCCAACCCCTCGAGAGGCTCCGTCAGCTCCTCGAGGAGCATTCCCGCCGACGTGGACCTCCAGGTACTCTCCTCCAGCGATGAGGAGGGTGCCTTCTACGTCGCTCGCTCCAAGCGAGTTGAGGGGGAGAAGGAGACGAGCGGCAGCGGGGGTGGGCGTAGCGAGCCCCGCTCCAAGGCTGTCCACGACAGAAGCGCCGCGACAGCGAGGAGCGCTTCTCGCGAGGAGGCAAGGGTGCCTCCAGAGGAGGCCGGAGCAAGCAACACCCAGCCACCCAGGGTGAAGAAGAGGGTGTGGGTGATGGCCGGCGAGTAAGTCTCGATTCTTCTTTTTCTTTGCTGCTTCACTTCTCGAAGGTCTCCTTGAAGGATCTCAGACTTGTCTTTCTTTCAGGGAACCTGCGGCGCCAAAGAGGCGGAGGCTCCACAAGGTTGGAGAGACCACCAGCGCCTCTGTGGAGACGCCTGCGGCGGGCGAGCCGCAGCAAGCATCTGTTCCTCCCGCGGACGAGCGCCGCGCGGAGGTGGTGATGGAGGAGGCAGCGCCGCCGTCAGGCCAGGCAACAGCTCCTCCCGTGGCGGAGGAGCGCACAGAGGAGGTGGCTGAGGAGACGGCGCCATCGTCGTCTCGGGTGGTGACTCTTCCCGTGGTGGCGCACCACGTGGTTGAGGAGGTTGAAGAAGCGGCGCCGCCGCCACCAACCAGGGCGGCCACTCCTCCCGTCCAGCAGGAGACGGAGGAGGAGAGGGTGGACGAGGAGATCGTCCTGGAGCGGCCTCCAGAGGAGGAGGAGGAGGCTCCCTCGAGAGGGGCCGGCGGCGCCCCTGAGGAGCAGGAGGCAGAGGGGCCTCCGGAGCCCACAAGCGCCGGAACTGGGGGCGAGAGAACGCCCAGCCCCCAGAGAGCCCTTGAAGCGGGCGACAGGGGAGGCGCCCCTGCAAGCCCCCTAGCCGCTCCAGAAGCGGCGGTGAGCCCAAGGCAGGAGGCCTTGGGCGCCTCGACAAGGATCGAGGCCTCCGCACCTGGCAATGGTGCGGGAACATTGGTGCGGCGGGAGCCGCGAGCGGCTCGCCGCCGAGTCGTCGTCAATCGGGCCCTGCAAGCCCTTGGCGAGGTGGAGGACGAGCTTATCAGGGAGGAGGCCGCCATCGCGGCGGAGCGAGCAAGGCTAGGCGAGGCCTGGTCCCTCCTCCAAGAGAGGGTGGAGTCCTGCCGCCGCCAGGACGCGGCGGCCCAGGCAGAGCGCCAGGAGGCCCTCCGTTTCGCCAAGGAGACCCGCGACAGCGTCAAGCGGGAGGCGCAGGAGGTCATGGACCAACTGGACGCCGACCGGGAGGCGCTCGACGCGGAGACCGCCTCCAAGCACCAGGAGCTGGCGGCCGCGCGGCAGCAACTTGCTGCCGAGTCCGAGAACACGCGGGCCAGCCTGAAGGAGCAGCGCGAGCTGCTGGAGGCTCGCGAGGGCCATCTGGCAGTGCGCGAGGCGGAGCTGACACAGCGCGGAGGAGAGCTGCAGCGGCGCGAGGAGCAGGTCCAAATGCTCGAGAAGGACCAGGCCATCCGTGAGGAGCAGCTCAAGGCCCGCGAGGGCAAGTTGGCCCGGGGCGAGGCCACCTACTCGGAGCGCATGGATAAAGCCAACGCCGACCTCGCCAAGAAGCAGAAGAAGGCGGAGGACGATGCCGTCGCCAAGGTTAAGCTCGCCCGGGAAGAACTCTCCGCAGAATACAGGGCCAACCTCGCGAAGCAAGAGGAGCGCTTCATGATCAAGCGCCAGGAGCTCCTGGACCGCATCGAAGTCCTCGAGAAGAAGGTGCAGGAGACGGCTCCTCTCCTCCAGAGCGCCCAGGAGGCCCAAGCCTGCGCCGAATCCAAGGCCACGGCCCTGGAGGAGGACCTGCTCGAGCTCCAACAGCAGGTGGGGCCGGTTGCCAACCTTGTTGAGCAGGCGCGGGACAAGGAGAGCCACGGCCAGGTCATGAAGCGTCAGCGCCGGCTCATGTTCGAAAGCCTGGTGCAGCGTGCGCGCGCCATCGCGGACAACTTCAGGATTGAACTTCCTGCGTTCGACGCAAGAGGGGGCGATGACTCCGCGGCGTACAACTCCTTCTTCGAGCAGTTCCTCGGGGGGATCGAAGAGACTGCGAAAGAGTTTGACGCGCGCGTCGTGGCGGAGAGCCGCGACCTCCTCGTCGTCGCCACCGCCAACATCTTCAGCAACCTCAAGCGGCTCGACGCCTCCATCGACCTCGCGGCTGTGACAGGGCTCAGCGACCCCAGCTTCCGCACGAAAGCGGTACAGGAGGCTGCGGAGGCGTACGCCAAGAAGTTTGACCAAGCCGTGGTTTTCGAAGGCGATGGCGGCAGCGAGGAGGACGCTGAAGAGGAAGAGGAGCGCCCCGCGGGCGGCGCGAGCACCTCAGGGGGCGCACAGGCCTGAGCTTCTTCCTGCAGCTGGACGTGCACAAGGCGCCCAAGTGTTTTAGCCTTTTGCTTGTATAAACTTTTGTAAAGACTTATTGATGCTTTAATTAGATGTGCTTGGCGTGTGCCCCTCGAGAGGCTTTTGTCTTCCCTTTCATGTCTTTTTTGCTCTACGTTTTAGGACCCTCTCTTAGCGCTACACCACCGCCGCTTCGGTATGTGAGAGTCAGGGCTCCACAAGGCCGGGGGGTGCGTGAGGCCTCGAGAAGTAAGATCCCGCGAGGCGCGATGCCTGGGGTTCCCCTTTAACGCGCAAGCAGCCCATGAGGCGTAGGAGAGAGAAAAGAGGTTCGAGGGACAAAAACCAGCGAAGGGAAAAATGACCAAGTGTTTGGACTTAGCTTCGCGAGGCATTGTCTGCCTTGGAGGGGGTGTTGGTTCCCTGGAGAGGCGCTTTCTTCTCGAGGTTGCCTGAGGCTTGCTTGGGTCTGCTTTCCTGCGTTTGGACAGATAGGTGCACCCACAAGCAATACATAGCTAGGTAACTTATGCGTGCTCGTAGGTTCCTTCATGTGTGTCTTGCGAGGAGAACAGGCACCAAGGTTTTGGTGATCCTTGGCGAGTTGACGTGCACGGGAGCTGACCCATGAGTTCAGAGCTCGCTGGGAGTTGACATGCATGAGAGCTGACCCGCGAGTTCAGAGCTCGGATCCCTTGGGTTTAAGGTGCTGCTGGGATGCTCCCGAGGCACAGGCACCATGCTAGCCCCCGCTCGCGAGATGCACATGTAGGATCATACGAGCAAGGACAAGATGCAAATATCATAAATGCTTACCAAAGCAGAAATCAAACTGCAGGCGCGAAGCGCAAAAGGTTCAAGTTGACCTGAAACAGAGGTTCATTACACTGGCGTGGCCAGAATTACAAAAAATCCGCCATGCTCTTGGCATGGGGTCCACATTCTGTGGCTGAGACTCTCGAGGGGGCGTGCCCGTGGCAGACGCATGTAGAGAGAGCTCAGGGGGCCCCTATGCGGGGGTGGCTTGTAGAGCCTGCGTCCCACCATGTCTGGGCATGGGGGTCCACGTCGCCGAGGCATGGTGCTTGAAGAAGTCACCTTGCCGAGGCTTGGTGGCTTGGGAGTCTTCTCGAACGGCCCGCGGCAACGTATAGTAGAGAGGGGAGCCCGAAATTTTTCCTCGTGGAGGATGTTGGTGCTGAATTCTCCCTTGGCGCAAAAAGTTGCTTGCAAAAAGTTGCTCGTCGAGGACGATCAGGGGTAGAACTTGCGCAGGTGCTGGATGTTCCAGGGGTTGGCGATGGGGACGCCGTCCTCCGTCTCGAGCCGCGCAGAGCCAGGCCTGGCGATGTGCACGACTCTGTAGGGCCCTTCCCACATTGGTGAGAGCTTGTGGAGACCTTCCCTGGAGAGGATTCTCCTCAGGACAAGGTCCCCTGCTTCGAGAGTGCGCGGGCGGATGTGACGGCTGTGGTAGCGGCGGAGATCTTGCTGGTACCTTGCCGCTCTCAGGGCCGCATTGCGGCGGAGCCCTTCAAGCAGCAGCAGGTCGTCGTTGCGGAGCTCATCCAGCTCGGCCTCCTTGAAGGCCAAGACTCGCGGAGAGCCGTGGGTGATCTCGCTGGGGAGGACGGCTTCGGCGCCGTAGACGAGGGAGAATGGCGTCTCGCCAGTTGGCTTTGTTGGCGTGGTGCGGATGGACCAGAGCACCGAGGGGAGCTCGTCGATCCAGTTCTTGCCGCTGGCCTTGAGGCGGTTGAAGCTTCTCGTCTTGAGGCCCTTGAGCACCTCAGCATTTGCTCGCTCGGCTTGTCCATTGCTGCGTGGGTGAGCCACCGAGGCGTAGCAGATTTGGGCGCCGAGGCTGCCGCAGTAGGACTTGAAAGCGCCGCTGGTGAACTGTGAGCCGTTGTCGGTGATAATGCGGTTGGGCACGCCGAAGCGGCAGACCAAGCTCCTGATGAATTTCACCGCTGATTTCGCCGGAATGGTGCGCACGGGTTCCACCTCGGGCCACTTGGTGAACTTGTCGATGGCGACGTAGAGGTAGCGGTAGCCCCCGAGCGCTCGCGGGAAAGGTCCCAGCAGGTCCAGCCCCCAGACCGCGAACGGCCAGGAGAGCGGGATCGTCTGGAGTCCTTGTGCGGGCTGGTGGATCTGCTTGGCGTGGAATTGGCAGGCGTCGCAGGACTGGACAATTTCAGCTGCATCTTGAAGGACAGAGGGCCAGTAGAAGCCGCTTCGGAAAACCTTGCCTGCCAAGGTGCGCGAGGACGAGTGATGGCCGCATTCTCCACTGTGGATGTCGTTGATGAGCTGGCGGCCTTCCTCGGCAGGGACGCACCGCAACGCAACCCCATTGGGGCGCTTACGGTACAGGTCTCCGTCGTGGAGGCAGTAGGACTTGGCCTGGCGAGCAATTCTCTCAGCTTCTGCGTCTTCTTCGGGAAGGACTCGGTCTTGCAGGTAGCGCTTGATCTCGTCGATCCAACCAGTGTCTTGGCGTACCAAAGTCATCAACAAGCGATCGCCTGAGGGCAACCCACAGTTTGGTGCTCCACTTGGTGGGGCTGGTGGGAGCTCCTCTTGAACGCTTGTGTTGACCACTGGTTGCTTGACGGAGGCCTTGGCGAGTCTCTCCTCAAACACTCCAGGCTGCTGGGCTTCTCTCTTTGCTGCTCGCTTGGCGAGGTCATCGGCTTCTTGGTTCTCTCCTCGCGGAATATGCTTGAGTTCCATGCCCCTGAAGTGCTTCTCGAGCTTGCGTACCTCTTCAAGATAGGCCACCATGTAGGTGTCCTTAGGCGTGTAGCTTTTGTTGGAGAAGTTGACGAGGAGCTGAGAGTCGCCCTTGATGAGGATGCGCTTGATGCCGAGGGCGATGGCGGCTCTGAGCCCAGCGAGGAGGCCCTCGTATTCGGCGATGTTGTTGGAGACCTTGTCGTGGTCCTTGAAGCACAACTGGACGGCGTAATATAGCTTGTCGCCTGTTGGTGAGGTGAGGACAGCCCCAGCCCCTGCACTCCGGGCCGCGAAGGCGCCGTCGAAGTGCATGGTCCAGAAGCCGGGCTCTGTCTGTCCTGAGGTTGTAGCTTGTTCTTCTTGAGGCTCTTCTACGCGTGTGTCCGTCCATTCAGCCATGAAATCAGCTAGCGCCCTGCCCTTGATGACTCTTGTGGTGTCAAATTCCAGCTCGAAGGGTTGCAGCTCGATGCCCCAGCTCGCGACGCGATCTGTCGCGTTTGGGTTGCGCAGGACTTGCTCCAGGGGATATGAGGTGACCACCTTGATGGGGTGACCCTGGAAGTAGTGGCGCAGCTTTCTGGAGGCGCTGAGGAGCGAGAAGAGGAGCTTTTGCTGCATGGAGTAGCGCTCGCGAGCATCTCGTAGCACTGTGCTGACGAAGTACACGGGATGCTCGACGAGGGTAGTTGTAGGCGTGGCAGCAGTGGGCTCCTCTCGAGGCCCGGTGGAGTCCTTGTTGAGGGTCTCTTGAGGCCCTGCTTGTAGAGGCTGGGTGCTTGTCGAGGCTGCTTCCTTGTCGTGGGGTTCTGGGCTTGTCGAGGCGTGGCTCTGCTTGACGAGGACTGGCTCTTCCCTTTCAGCCACCAAGACCGCGCTTGCCGTCTGAGGAGTGGCTGCAAGATACAGCTTCAGAGGCTCGCGAGGGCGTGGGGCAACCATGATGGGTGGGCTCGCCAGATATTTCTTCAGATCCTCGAAGGCTTTGCCGCTTCAGGGGTCCACTTGAAGGGACCAGACCGCTTCATAATCTTGAAAAATGGCAGCGCCCTCTCGCCGAACTTGGAGATGAACCGGCCGAGGCTGGCCATACATCCCGCCAAGCGTTGCATGTCCTTGAGGCGACGAGGAGGCTGCATTTCTTCTATGGCCTTGATCTTGTCGGGGTTTGCCTCGATGCCGCGATGGGACACCAGGAACCCGAGGAGCTTGCCTGAAGGGACCCCGAAGACGCACTTGGCGGGGTTCAGCTTGATGTTCACCTTGCGCAGGTTGGCAAAGGTCTCCTCGAGGTCCTTGATGAGCGTGTCTTCCTCGCGAGTCTTGACCACGATGTCGTCGACGTAGGCCTCTGCATTCCTCCCCATTTGAGCCCCCAAGGCGATTCTCATGAGACGCTGGAAAGTGGCGCCGGCATTCTTCAAGCCGAAGGGCATGCAGACGTAGCAAAACACACCACAAGGGGTGAGGAATGCTGTCTTCTCCTCGTCTTCCTTTGCCATCTTGATCTGGTGGTAACCAGAGAAGGCATCCAGAAAACAGAGGAGTGCGCAGCCGGCGGTGGAGTCCACGATCTGGTCGATCCTCGGGAGGGGATAGGGGTCCTTGGGGCAGGCCTTGTTGAGGTCGGTGAAGTCGATGCAGAGGCGGCTTCCTCCGGTGTGCTTGGGAACGACAACACCGTTGGCGAGCCAAGTGGGATGGACAACTTCCTTGATGATGCTTGCTTTCTTCAACTTTTCTACTTCCTTGACGATGAAATCTTGCTTCTCTGGCGCTTGACGTCGCGCCTTTTGCTTCACGGGGCGTGCGTTTGGACACACGGCTAAGTGGTGCTCGATCACCTCCCTCGGTACGCCGGACATATCTGACGGTGTCCATGCGAACATGTCAGAGTTTGCCCTGAGGAAGGCGACGAGCGCGCTTTCCTATTTGGGAGGCAGGTTGGCGCCGATGGTGACGCTAGCCCCCGAGCCGCTTGCCTCCAGAGACACCTGCTTTGTCGCGGCCTTCTCCTGAGAGAACAGCTGCTTCTTCTTCGCGGGGGGCCTCGGGAGGGGTTCTTCGTCCTCGTCAGCAGGGGACGCCACCGCGGCAGCCTTGTAGGCCGCTTGCGCAGCGTACAGGGCGTCAGAGACCACGCCGCGGATGACGATGGTGCCGCCCGATCCTGGGAGCTTGACGAGGTTGTAGGCGTGGTGGGTGACCGCCATGAACTTGGCGAGGGCGGGGTAGCCGAGGATGGCGTTGTAGGGCAAGCCGATGTGCGCGACGTCGAAGTCGATCAGCTCGGTGCGGTAGTTGGCCTGTGTGCCAAAAGTGACTGCAAGCCTCACTTGCCCTAGAGGGGTCGTGAGGCCCTCTGTCACCCCTGAGAAGGGCCTGGTGGGCATGAGCCGCTCGTAAGGCACCTGAAGCTTCTCGAAGGTCTCGACAGAGATGACGTTGAGGCCTGCACCCCCATCGATGAGCGTCTTGGAGACGGCGATGTTGTTGATGGTGGGGGTGCAAACCAGCGGGACGGTGCCAACAGCTGAGGTGGACTTGGGGTGGTCGCCGGAGTCGAAAGTGATGGGGTACTGGGACCACTTGAGGGGCCTGGAGGCCTCAACCCCGGGAAGCGCTGCCGCGACCTCGCGAGCGAGTTGCTTGAAGTGACGGTTGGAACTGGGGGCCTGGGCCCCGCCGAGGATGCAAGCAGCGCCGCGAGGCACCTGGTAGCCCTCAGGAGTCTCGGCAGGGAGGTTATCGTTCGCCGGCTCAGCGGCGTTGGCCTGGGGGTTCTGCTGGTAGTTGTTGTCGTAGTTGTTGTTCCAGCGCCGCCCCCCGCGGCCACCGCGGCCGCCGCCGCGGCCACCGCGGCCTCCATTTGCCTCGCGAGCCTCGCGAGCCTCGCGAAGCCTCTTGATGTCGAAGCAGTCCTCGGTGGCGTGGGAGTGCCTGTTGTGGTAGATGCAGAAAGGGCGGTCATCCTTCTTCTCGGTGCCCGCGGCTGGAGTGGCAGCGCGAGGCTGCTTGGCGTCGGGTTCGGCCGCGAGGACCGCGGTGGTCTTGCGCTTCTCGGAGGATTTCTTCTTCTTCTTGGAGCTCTCAGTGGGGTCCTCAGGCTCGTTCTTGACGAACAGGCGGCCCTCTTCAGCCTTGGCGCACTTGTCCGCCAAGTCGAAGAGCTTGACGACGGTGGTGATGTTGTCGTGGATGCCAAGCTTCTCGAGCATCCGCACGTCCGTGACTCCAGAATGGAAAGCCGAGATGACCTGTGCGTCTGTGGCGTTGGGAATCTTGTTCCGCACCTGGCTGAAGCGCTGGATGTACTTGCGGAGGGTTTCGCCAGGCTTCTGGCGCACGCCGCGGAGATCGTTGTACGTGAGGCCGCGCTCGTACGTGCCCTTGAAGTTGGCGATGAAGCACTTGCAGAGGTCCTCCCAGGAGCCGATGGACTCGGCGGGGAGGTTGGTGAGCCATGAGGACGCAGAGTCCTTGAGAGCCATGGGGAACCAGTTCGCCATGACCTTGTCGTCGCCCCCGGCGGCCTGGATGGCCAGGGTGTAGAGCTGCAGGAACTCCAACGGGTTGTTCTTGCCGTCGTAGCGTGGAGGGAGGTCCGGCCTGAACTTGGTCGGCCAGACGACGCGGCGAAGGCTGCGGGTGAACGCAACCGTGGTGCCATAGGTGACCACGCCGTCGGCGAGAGTGGCGCGGAGGTTACGCCCGGCGGCGGCGACTTCCTGGACGGCGCGGTTGTGGCGTTGTTGGCCGCGCTCGATGTTTACGCGGGCGTCCTCGGGAGCTCGCTGCACGATTTGGCAGTCGTGCGGCGACGAGGCGTGTGAAGCAGCGCGGTTGTCGCGGGGAGGAGCCCCCGCCGGAGCAGGTTGCGGTGGAGCTGGAGCAGGCGCGGGTTGACGAGGTGGTGCAGGAGGAGCGCCTGGCGCTACGTCTCCCGCACGACCAGAGGGAACCAGCGAGCGAGACGGCGCGGGAGCGGCGACGCGGGCGGCGCCGATGAGCTCGGAGAGGCGATGAAGCCAGGCTTCGTGAGCCTCCGGGTTGGGACGGTACCGCAGCAGCTCCTGCGCCATGAGGAGCGCAGTTGCCGGGCTGGGCGCAGGGCGGCCCAGCGAAGAGGCAGCACCGTCGCGCGACGGGTGAAGGGAGGAGGCCTCCTCTTCGCCGAGGTCGTCCTCGGAGTGGACGTCGTCGTCGTCCGCTGGGTGCTCGACGCGGGGCTCGGGGTCGACGTGGCGCTCCGGAGCAGTGCTTCCACGAGGGCGGCCGCGCTGCCTGCCGGCGGGAGGGGCAGTGGCAGCGCTAGCCGTCCGGCGAGCGAGACGCTCAGCGCGAGAGCCAGCCATGGTGGTGTCGAGGTTGAAGACGCGCCTCAGCCCCCTACCTGGCGCGCCAAATGTCGGAGAATAGGCCCAGGAACAGGGCGTATCTCACGAGGTAAGAATCGAGCAAGGGGCTGAACACGGAGTCAAACAACCTCCAACGTTCCACGGCGACGGTGCTCGTCGGGCTCGATGGAGGAAAACACTGCAGAGAGGAACGCGCGGTATTACCCAGGTTCAGGGCCCTCTTGTGGAGGTAAAACCCCTACGTCCTGCTAGGCTGTATTGCTTGTAGAGGTTTTTGGTACAGGGTGAGCTTGTGGAGCTCGAGATGGCTGCCAATGGCTAAAACCCTAGATCTGCCCTAGCCAAAGGAAGATTGAACCAGAGTCGAACCCTTGGCACGGGAGTGCCCTCCCTCCTTTTATAGTCGTCTTGGTCCTCTTCCGCCCAAACATTTGGGCGGGAAGGGTTGCCACATCCCGACGAAGGAGGAGACACGGTGCACCATAAAGGTGAAGTCCACCATAAAGGTAGAGCCCATGGACGCGGTCCACGGCAGGGGAGCAGCGTCACCAAAGCTGAAAAGAGGCACCGTCCAGCCAGGACGGTGGGCTGGCGCAGCTGGCGTGGAACGGGTCCCGCGGTGACGTCGCCGTTGGAGCGTAGCTGCAGGCGGTCTCCTTATCACCAAAGCGGCAAGTCTCGTTGTCCGCTTTGCTTGGCGCTGCTTTGTTGACCCCTTTATTCATCAGAACGGCAACTGGGGCGCTGGCGTCATCGCGCTTTGGCGCGCCAGTGACTCTGCGGGAAGCGCAGAGCCCATGTGCGCTCTGCCGCGGAGGCAGAGCTGGCTTCGAGAGGAAGGAAGCCTTCCCGAGGCGAAAAGCCTCGGCAAGCTTCAAGGCTTAGTCCTTAGCCGAAATCCTGGTGGCGCCTTGAGGCGCTTTCTTGTAGAGAAATCGCCTGTCGAGACTCGACAGGCTTGGAGGGCCTCTACAGGCCGAAGCCTGGTCCTTAGCGAAAATCAGGCTGGAGAGTTCCTTGGGCCCTGGCGGGCCGGCCCGTGGTACCCTGGTTTCCACTGTGCGACAAGTTCCCTGTTTTTGTGCTGATTTTGTTGCAGAAAGTTACTTCTGGAAATATTCTCGGAATTGGACGAAAATTTACGGAGATTTTTTATTGAGAAAATAAGGACCGGAGCCAGAAGGGCGACCCCGGGAGGGACCCACAGGCCAGGGGCGGGTCCCACCCGCGGGCCAGGGGAGGCCGCGGCCACAGGTCGCCCCTGCCCTATGGGGCACCTCTCGGCCGCCTTCGACACTTATAAAATCATCCCCGACGCAAAAACCCTAACCCTCGAAGGATTTTCTCAAATACGCAACAGAGCTCCACCGCCATCGCCGACAAGTTTCGGGGGTTCAGAAGGTCCTGTTCCGACACCCTGCCGGGACGGGGATCGACCGCCGGGGCCATCTCCATCAACACCGCTGCTTCCCGCGATGAGGAGGGAGTAGTCCCTCACCGGGGCTGAGGCTTATACAAGTAGCTATGTGGTTATCTCTCTCTCCCATGATGTGATCTTCATTGTGATCATGAGCTTTGTTAGTATAGTTGAATACAAGTCTACAAGAATAGAAGTGTGTAGTAGACATCAAGAGGACTGTTGCGCTGGAGAATGGTGATTCGACGGTGAAGATGGATTTCTACTCTGAGGAGTCGATGGCCTTGACTGCCAGTTTGGAAGCACGATGAATTCCTTTGGCCATAGAATGGTCCCTTTTCTGGCTTCTCCAAGTTCAATCACCTCCCCATCTTCACCTGCAGGGTGTTCCAGCTTCAGCTCCTCAAATTCTTTACTCACTTCATCCACCCCGACAACAGCGTAGCCTTGTGGAACCGGGGAGCAATGGAAAGTTGGTTTAGGTCAAATTGGTACGGCATAGCCGACCGCCACCTTCATGGTTAAGTTAAAAACTTTCACATGTAGCTCACAAGGTATGCTCTCTGTGATATAATCCACTTGGTAGCGACGAAGAGGAGCCATCATCAGTGCATCATCATCACCAGCCGGAAGCTCCGTGGAAGCCACACTGCTTTTCCGATTCGATGGGCCGGTAGCGTCGAGTGCAGCTTCTACAATGTGCCGCTGAGATTGGATGGCAGTGCCTTGCTGGCTAAGTGCATCAATTTGATCCTGCTGCCGCTTCATTGTTTCTTCTATATTACGCAGCCGGTCTGCAGCAGCGCGTGCTTCCCTTGCCTCCCTTTCCTTTCTCCTCTGATGACTTCTATCGGGATATTTCTTCCTATCCTCGGGAAACCCAATTGTCCACGGCTTGGAGCCTAGTGTGCCTCGTGTTCGTCCTTTGTGTTCTTCATTCCCAAGGCCGCGTGCGAGCTCGTCCTTCTCTCTATTGGGACGGAACCGTCCCTCTTCAACATCCTTTACAGCATTTCTAATGTCTTCGATGGGTAGTAGGGGATTATCTTTGTGTCTTCTGTTATATATGCACTTCCCTTCTGCGTCCAATGTGCCCCATGCCCGTAAAACCAATTTCTTGCCCGTTCGATCCATCTGCATGGCTCTGGAGTGATCCCTTTAGCCAGCAGGTCGGCCTCAAGTTTCTCCCACTTAGGCATGGCAAAGGCGTAGCCACCAGGCCCCATAGTATGGTGGTACTTCTTTTTAGCAGCATTTGCCTTATTTGTTTGAGACTTTATCTGAACTTCCTCCGATTTCTTGTACGCCACAAATTCGTCCCAGTAGTCTCTTATCTTCTCATACCCGTGATCGAAATCCGGAGTGTCGTGGTATTGTCGAATCTAGCCGCGGCAGGGGTGCCATCGAGCTAGGTAGAGAGAGGGGTTTTGGAGACATGGGGTGTTCCAGCAACGAGGTGACAAAGGGTTTACCTAGCTTCGGATCTCGCAACGGTGGTGAAACCCTACGTGCTGCTATAATTCACTATAAGGCTAAATCGCCGAGTTACAGTGGATTGAGGTTGAGAGCGTGCCCTAAGGCGTCCCGTAGGCCGGCTTATAAAGGCGTCCGGACCTAGGGCTTACAGGAGGAAACCTAACCGACTAAGTACAGAGTCCTACTCTAATCCGGCTTGGGCCCTTCCTTGTGGGCTAAGTCTTCCGCAATGCAGGCCGGCTTCTGGAAACTTCCCTTAGCCGGATGGGCCTCCTGCGCTTCAGCACACTGGGCACGCCCGGTTAAGCCGGATTCGGCTTACCACCACTATGGTCCACCCTGGTATGCTGGCTTTTAGTCTTCTCTGTGAGGACACCTGTTCGGCATAACCCCAACAGTAGCCCCCGAAAAGCTTCAAGAACTTCAGCGGCTGGCTTCAATTCATCATCCGTCTTCAGTCTTGGAGCATTCCCAGAAACCTGAAATCATGTCGAACGGCTTTGTCGATTTTAACTGTGCCGGCTTTATATGCCGAAAAGCACTCGAGCGTGTAACAACACGCGTCCGCCGATTTGACAGTTATGTCAGACTCGGCAGTGTGAGTGGAGGAGCATCTTTTGAATGCAGGGGCTAACTTCCGTTTTTCCCGCGCTGGAACCGAGGCATCGGAGGGAAGGAACCGTCTCCAACGGCTTGATCCGTGACACGTGGCGACAAACCCGGCTGCTGACCGTTGCACACATCTCGGCGCAGGGCTATAAATGGCGACCGCATCGTCTCCATCGCCATTTCCACGCCATTCACAGCCCTAGCTCTCAAAAATCTCATCTAGATCTCATCTCTCTCTCCCGAGCTCAAGCTCCTCCGATTCTCCTTCAATCTCCATGGCATCGAGTGCTCCGAGCTCCCCAGCGATCGACGCAGCCGCGGTCGGTCCGACTCCGCCGACGGGAGGAGCTACATCCACGGCCGTCACCGCCGTCACCGAGCCATCCGCCGCTACTCCTGCATCCTCACCAACTCCGGTGAGTTCCTCCGCCGCCCCGGGCCGCGACACAGTGGCTCTGGCAAAAGCCGCAGCCGAAGCCGCTGCCACGATGGCTTCTGCTGCCACAACCGCCGAAGCCGCCATCAAGGACGCAAGCGTTGGCGAGGAGGAGGAGGAAGAGGAAGCCGGCAACGGCAAGGACGCAGCCAACAACCCGTCTCGCAACTGGGCCTGTTCGGTTGTGGACGAAGTCGAATTGAAGGGGATGGAGGCCGACGGAGCCATTGTTCCAACTTCTGAGTCGAATCCGACTTGGCGATCCGCCTGCGGCGACCCCTACCCGACTCCCATCAGAGACGAGCGGGTACTTCTTTCTTCCCATGTAATTAGGGGATTTTCCTTGCCGCCATCGGCTTTTCTGGTAGACCTCTTAGATCATTACGGCCTCCAGCTTCACAACATTACCCCGAATAGCCTGATGTACATATCCGGCTTTGTAGCACTGTTCGAAGGATACTTAGGCATAAAACCTAGGTTAGACTTCTTCGAACGTTGCTTCTTAGTCAAGAGGCAAACCGTCAACAAGGAGCTGCTGGTGGCCGGCACAATCAGCTTCAACCGCCGCCGAGATATCGACTGGTACCCTCAAGTGCCTATAGTCGATTCGGCAAAGGGATGGGTGTCCACCTTCTTTTACTGCAAGGATGTGGCGTCTCCAAACCGGCTGCAGGGGCTTGCCCCTTTCACAGACGAAGCTGGCACGCCGCTGCCTTCTTGGAAGAAAAAGCCGTCCAGCGGAATGCCGGTAGAACACGCCGCCATTCAAGCTCGGATCGCGCAGTTGACATCCGGCACTCCTCCCTTGACTGGGAAGGACACCATCATTTGTTGGATGAAGAGACGGATCCAGCCCCTCCAACACCATGCTCGCCTTCTCTGCGAGTACACGGATAACTCTGATCCCATGCGGATCAATGAGAAAGACCTGGAGTAGAGCCTGTTTGAGGCTCGCTTCAACAAACTCATCAAAGCCCGGCCTGGAGAAGGCCGGCAATATGAAGAATCATTGCCGATGTTTACGGCAACCAACCCTCCCCCAAAGGTACTTTAACTAACCAAAGTTCAATTCTTTGAGAGATTCAGGTTTGTTTTTGTCGAACTAACATGTAATATGTCAGCTTCCTGGAATCACCGACGTCTGCCCTGCTGATACGTCTCCAACGTATCTATAATTTCTTATGATACATGCTTGTTTTCATACCATTTGCTATATGTTTTGTTTACATCTTATAGCATTTTTATGCATTTTCTGGAACTAACCTATTAACAAGATGCCACAGTGCCAGTTCCTATTTTCTGCTGTTTTTCCGTTTCAGAAAAGTACTTAAGGAAATATTCTCGGAATTGGACGGGACAAAAAGCAGCAGTCTTATAATTCAATGGACTACACGGAGCCCGAAGGAGAGGACCTGGAGGGCCGTGGGCCGGCCACACCATAGGGTGGCGCGGGACCCATGCCTGTCGCGCCACCAGGTGGTGTGGGGCCCACGGGAGCCCTCCGACGCCGCCCTTTCGCCTATATATTGCCCCCGATGCATAAAACCTAGACGGACCCCGTCATATTCCAAAAAAACATCTGCAGCGCCGCCGCCATCGCCGACAAGTTTCGGGGGACAGAAGTCTCTGTTCCGGCACCCTGCCGGGACGGGGAAGTGCCCCCGGAGCCATCTCCATTGACTCCACCACCATCTTCATCGCCGTTGCTGACTCCCATGATGAGGAGGGAGTAGTTCTCCCTCGGGGCTGAGGGCCGTACCGGTAGCCATGTGGTCTATATCTCTCTCTCCCATGATGTGATCTATATGTGATCATGAGCTTTGCAATCTAGATGTTGTTATGTTACTCAAGTGGGCTTTATTTATGTGATCTCCGGAGACTCCTTGTCCCACGTGTGTAAAGGTGACAGTGTGTGCACCGTGTGGGTCTTTAGGCTATATTTCACAAGATACTTGTTCACTGATTTATTATTTGAGTTGGATGTCTCTATGAAATTGTGGTGTGTTAGTACCTCCTATGAATGCTCATGGTCTAGTGTGGGGTATTCATTAGTACTTGGGAATATATTTTTGAGGCGTGATTTTGCATTCCTACACAATGAATTAGTGTTCGTTATCTAGCCGGAGAATACTTTGGATTAGTATATTGAAGTGCTTAT
Source organism: Puccinellia tenuiflora (assembly GCA_012064385.1). NCBI lineage: Eukaryota > Viridiplantae > Streptophyta > Magnoliopsida > Poales > Poaceae > Puccinellia > Puccinellia tenuiflora. The sequence goes on from QRDG01000338.1 coordinate 875,293, forward strand.
ATTTATATTCAATTATGATTGCATTGTTGAGAGTGACCACTGGTGAAAGTATGATCCCTAGGCCTTGTTTCTAAGCATTGAAACACCGTTTACAACAAGTTCTGCTACATGTTTGCTTGCTGCCATTTCTATTTCAGATTGCAATTACTACTTATAATCATCCATATTACTTGTATTTCACTATCTCTTTGCCGAATTAGTGCACCTATACATCTGACAAGTGTATTGGGTGTGTTGGGGACACAAGAGACTTTTTGTATTGTGATTGCAGGGTTGCTTGAGAGGGATACCTTTGACCTCTACCTCCCTGAGTTCGATAAACCTTGGGTGATTCACTTAAGGGAAACTTGCTGTTGTTCTACAAACCTCTGCTCTTGGAGGCCCAACACTGTCTACAAGAATAGAAGCGTGTGTAGACATCAAGCTATTTTCTGGCACCGTTGCCGGGGAGGTAAGGTAAGCGGCACTCACACTCCAACAACAAAGCTATCCGGCAACGAAGCTATTTTCTGGCGCCGTTGCCGGGGAGGTAAGGTAAAAGGTACTCACATCATCTGGCTACTAAGCTATTTTCTAGTACTGTTGCTGTTGTGTGAGTGCTCGAAGTTATTTCCTTTAGATTCTGCAATTATATCTTTTTGTTTCTTGTTTTTAATTTCACTAGTTAGGCTTAATGGAAAACAACAAAAAAATTAGTATTAGTTCTTTGGAAATCAATTTTGCTAATGCTATGGAAAAGTCTAAGCTTGGGGAAGCTAGTTTTTATGAAAATGATCTTTTTAGTTCCCCAGCTTTAGAGGAGAAAATTTGCTCTGATAATACTTTGTCTCCCATATGTGATAATTCGAATCATGCTTGTGATATTCTAAATCCACCTACTGAAAGTATTCCTTTTAAAATACCTATGAAAATTGTTGAAAAGGTTATGGATGAATGTTATGCAGGGGATGGAACAATCCGTCCAAGTGATAACTTGTTGAAACTTACAGAACTTTCTGAGTTGTTTAAGATTGCAGGTTTATCAAGAGAAAATGTCATGAAGAAATTATTTCCATTGTCACTTAAGGACAAAGCAAGGGAGTGGTATGATCTACTTGATGATCCTCATCATTTGGAGTGGAAGGAGCTTGCAAATCTCTTTTACTCTAAATTTTATCCTCCTTATGAAATGCATTTGGATAGGAATTACATTTTTAATTTTTGGCCTCATGATGGAGAAAGCATTGCTCAAGCTTGGGGAAGGCTGAAAACATTAATACTTAAATGTCCTAACCATGAGCTTCCTAAGAAAATAATTGTTACTAATTTTTATGCAAGGCTTTCAGGTGATTGCAAGAATTATCTAGATGCCTGTTCAGGGGGTTCTTTCACAAGTAAGAAGGTTGAAACTAGATGGGATTTTCTTGAGAAAATTCAAGACAATACTGAAGGTTGGGAGAATGACAAAGGTAAAGAATCAGGTATAAACTATGAATATGATTGCATTAAGTCCTTCATTGAAACTGCTGTTTTTCAAGAGCTTAGTGCTAAATATGGTCTTGATTCTCAAATTATTGTTGATTGTTGTAGAGCCTTTGCTTCTCATATTAATGTTCCTAAAGAAGATTGGGACGTATATCATGAACCTTTTAAAGACACTTGCATGAAAAATGATATTGTTGTTAATGATTGTAATAAACGTGCTCAAACTTCTGAAAATACTATCTCTTATAAGCATGTTAATTTTTGTGGAGTACTTAGACCTTGTAAAAAGAGCCAAATTGAAGAAGAATATTGTATCCATCATAGGAATGAAAAAACTAGAACTTGGAATAGAGCTCTTGATGATCTTGGTGAAAAAGTTTGTGCCCACTATCCTTTTATTTGTGAACTTTGCTATAAAGTTGGTCATTTCAATTTTCAATGCTCAGGGAAAGATAATAGCCTTTCTAATCCAATGAGTACCGCGAGTCTGTATTGTGATGACATGATCACTCCTAATCAGCATGATCAACTTATATTATTTTTGGGGTGTGAAGAGTTATCAAGAAAAACTTCTTTAATAGATATGAGTGCTTTTGATATAAACAGCGTCCTGCATGGTTGTCATCTTATTGTGTTGATAATTGCCATACAAATACTTATATACAAAATATTATATAAGATGGGATTTTACCAAAATATGACAGGACTAATATGTGTTTTGATCTTATCAATGAAAGAGAAGAATCCTTCCAAGTTTCCTCTGTTGTTTCTAACAATAAACCAGGTTATGTGGAGAAGCTTCCTTTCAAGGCTCTCCTTCCTAAGAAAGGAAAGAAGAAGAAGAAGAAGATGAAGAGTAAAAGGAGAGAGGAAACGGTACCTTTCCCTAAACATGTTGCTCCTATTATAGTTGTTGCTGATGAGTATGAATTCGATGATTTTGAATTAGATGATGTTCCTATGCCTGTTACTTATATTAGTGATCATGATTGGGAAAAGCATAGTACTTTTGATATTGAAAACCTCTTGGGTACTAATTCTGAAAATGATGATGCTAATGATTGCAACACTATTAGTACTATCCATATTCTTTCCAATGATGATATGATAAGCTCTAAGCTTGGGGATGAGGTGTTTGAAAATCCTTCTACTAATGATTACATGTTTGATACATCTCCTTATAGTAAAAATGATGATATGTTTACAGATGAACACACTTTGGAAGATAAATATTCTATTCCTTATGATGATACTATGCCCCCAGTTTTTGATAATTATTATAAAGAATATTATGACATGGGTTATAATTACAATCATCCTCATGAAACTTGTCATAATTATGGAGGGATCACCCAAAACCATCCCTTTAATATACAACCTGTTTATCATGTTCAAGTTCTTTATGATGATCCTGCTCTAGTTGTTATTAATGAGAAGAACTTTGTTTATGTGGAAAATGATGACACTTTTATGCATATGGATCATGATAAGAATTTTACATGTGATGGTTATATTGTGGATTTTATCAATGATGCTACTGAAAGTTTTTATGAAAAAGGGAGACATGGTTTCATATATCACAATAACATTGAATCTACTCTCCTTTTGTTGAAATTTTCGAAGTTGCACCTATTTTGTCTTCCTATGCTAGTCAATTTATGCTTCATGGATTTATTTACTTACAAGATTCCAATGCATAGGAAGTGGGTTAGACTTAAATGATTTTTATAGTTGCTTCTTGATGCTCCCTTATTGTGCTCCAACTCTCATTTTTATGTGAGCATCATCAAAATTACCATGCCTAGCTAAAAGGCTTTAAAGAAAAGCGCTTATGGGAGACAACCCATCATTTTATTTTCAGTATCTTTTCTTTTATTTGAGTCAAGAAGTTTGTTTAATTCTGTAGCAACTTCTTTGTATCTTTATTTTCTTGCAATGTTGTGCCAAGTAAGGTCTCTAGTAGAAAGTTTTTGCTATATTTGGATTTCTGCACAGGAAACAGATTTCTGTCTGTCACCGTTAAATTCGTAATTTATTCCAGAAGCGACGAAATGCTTTGAGATTTTGTGTGCTGAATCTTCATATATGTATAAAACTTTTTCTAGTTCAGTGATTTTCGATTTGAGCAACTCTAGTGCCTCGAAAAAATTCATCTTTACAGACTGTTCAGATTTTGACAGATTCTGCCTTTTATTGTGCATTGCTTCTTTTGCGATGTTTATTTGGATCTTTTTGATTCTTTGAGCATCAGTGGCTGTAGCTAATGTTATAATGCATTAAGGTGTGCTTGTGTCACAGTAGAACTTGTGAATTTTTGGTTTATGCACTAACCCTCTAATGAGAATTACTTTGAGTTTGATGTGGTGGAAGTTTTCAAGTAAGCAAAAGGGACGATATGATGAGATCAAGAAGAGTGAAAAGCCTAAACTTGGGGATGCCTCGGTGGGTCATCCCCAGCAAATTCAAGAAGACTCAAGCATCTAAGCTTGGGGATGCCCAAGGCATCCCCTTCTTCATCGACAAAACTATCAGGTCATCTCTAGTGATACTATATTTTTATTCCACTACATCTTATGTATTTTGCTTGGAGCGTCTGTTTTTATTTTGAGTGTGTGTTTTAGTTTGCTTAATAAGTTGGATCCTAGCATTCTTGTGTGGGAGAGAGACACGCTCCGCTTTTTCATATGAATACTCTTGTGCTTCGCTTATATTTGTTGAGTATTCTTAGCTACTGTTTGTTTTCTAGTAAGCTCTCGCTTTTAGCATGTTATCTTGTTTAGAGCTGCTAGTTCTTTGTGTTAAGCTCTCTTGTATTTCACTCTTATTTGTTAGAGAGTTGTTTTAGTTGCTTGGTTGATGTGTTAGATTGGAAAATGCTATGCTTGTGATAGTGGTATGAAATAGAGAAAAGCTGCATAGTCTTGTAGACCATTGTGTAGATAACTTGCTCCTCTTCAATTGTTTTGAGGTATTAAAATAACTAATGGTTAAAATATGTTGGTCAATGTTGTTAAGAGCTGATTAGTGAAGATGTGTTAGTAGAGCATGGAGCCGTACTTTTCTGAACTAAAAACAACTTAAGTCAATAGTGCTTTAGTGTCGTGATTTCCTCTTAGTTGAAAAGAAGTTTCTAATGGTATAGTTACTGCAACGGTCGGGGAAGCCAACGGGGCACTTGTGTCGCCGCCACGATCCCTCTCGGGGTGTCTCTAACCATTTGTAAAACTTTGATACTGTTAGTTGTTTGCAATATACGACATGCTATGTGAGTTTTTGGTTTTTGGCACTTCCACCTCCATATTTTGCTAGCCTCTTCGGTACTTTGCATTGCCCTTTTTCACATTGAGATTGGTGCATACTTCGCAAGTACATCCAACCCCGTGGGAGATCTTCATCTTGTTCTCCTACACATAAGCCAACTATCTTCCTCAAAACAGCCACCATATCTACCTATCACAGCATTTCCATAGCTGTTCCGAGATACATTGCCATGCAACATCCATCATTTACATTACATGACTTTATGTCATTTTTACTTCATTACCATATAGTATTGCTTGATCATTTGAGTTAGTGTGATGCGTGGTTTTCCACATATGTTACATCTTTTCCACACTACGCTCGGTCTTGCATATCCACCATACACCATGTATTAGTCTTTGAGTTTTGAGTACACCAAAAAGTGTGATGATCATCTTGTAAAATAGAGTGTTGCCTCTACCTGTGAGCATATTGAAAAGAGTCCAAAGTGGCCAATCAAAAGAGTCCAAAAGAGACCAATGAGAGAAAAATATAAAAGAGCCACAAAGGCCTCAAAAAGCAAAAAGCAAAAAAAGAGAAAAAGAAAAAAAAGAATATAAAATGAGAGAGGGGGCAACACTACTATCCTTTTATTCCACACTTGTGCTAGTAGCACCTACATCATTGTAGTGAGTTTTCATGCTTCATTAGTATAACTATGTGGGGACCAAACGTTATAGAACTTGGCTTGTATATTCCAACGATGAGCCTCCTCAAGTGAGCTCTAGGTCTTCATGAGCAAGCAAGTTGGATGCACCCCCACTAGTTCCATTGGAGAGCTTCCATTCATATAGCTCTATGTGCATCCGTTGCATGGCAATCACTACTACTCATTCAGTGTCTACTACGGGACTTCCTCTTGTCTTGTGGTTACCTCTTCCACTGTTTGAGCCTTTCTTTTTGGCCTTCCAAACCCCCATTATTATTCTCTTTGCCATAACCTCATGGTGCCAAGCCTTCTTCTTGCTTGTATTAGTTGAGTGGACTACATAACTGTTGATAAGTTAAGTGGATGGATTAAGGACACTTGACTTGAGCTTGGCTATTTCTATTATTAACAGAATTTGATGCTTTGAAGATTGATTGACATTTTACATTGGAGACACAATTTACTATTCTTCTTTCTAAACCTTATGTATGGTTACTTGTCTCCAACACGCTGATTCATGAAAAGTTCTAGCTTCTTTTAGCTAGCATTTGTTAATCAATGTTTGCTTAATGTCAACTATAGACAATTGTTTTGGATCACCTTATTCACATCATGTGTTTTGCATTACTATGTTGATCTAGATTGTGAGTTTGCATGTCTCCTAAGAAATTATTTGTTATCGTTTTACCTACTCGAGGACGAGTAGAACTAAGCTTGGGGATGCTGATACGTCTCCAACGTATCTATAATTTCTTATGATCCATGCTTGTTTTCATACCATTTGCTACATGTTTTGTTTATATCTTATAGTATTTTTATGCATTTTCTGGAACTAACCTATTAACAAGATGCCACAGTGCCAGTTCCTGTTTTCTGTTGTTTTCCCGTTTCAGAAAAGTACTTAAGGAAATATTCTCGGAATTGGACGGGACAAAAAGCAGCAGTCTTATAATTCAATGGACTACACGGAGCCCGAAGGAGAGGACCTGGAGGGCCGTGGGCCGGCCACACCATAGGGTGGCGCGGGACCCATGCCTGCCATGCCACCAGGTGGTGTGGGGCCCACGGGAGTCCTCCGACGCCGCCCTTTCGCCTATATATTGCCCCCAATGCATAAAACCTAGACGGACCCCGTCATATTCCAAAAAAACATCCGCAGCGCCGTCGCCATCGCCGACAAGTTTCGGGGGACAGAAGTCTCTGTTCCGGCACCCTGCCGGGACGGGGAAGTGCCCCCGGAGCCATCTCCATCGACTCCACCACCATCTTCATCACCGTTGCTGACTCCCATGATGAGGAGGGAGTAGTTCTCCCTCGGGGCTGAGGGCCGTACCGGTAGCCATGTGGTCTATATCTCTCTCTCCCATGATGTGATCTATATGTGATCATGAGCTTTGCAATCTAGATGTTGTTATGTTACTCAAGTGGGCTTTATTTATGTGATCTCCGGAGACTCCTTGTCCCACGTGTGTAAAGGTGACAGTGTGTGCACCGTGTGGGTCTTTAGGCTATATTTCACAAGATACTTGTTCACTGATTTATTATTTGAGTTGGATGTCTCTATGAAATTGTGGTGTGTTAGTACCTCCTATGAATGATCATGGTCCAGTGTGGGGTATTCATTAGTACTTGGGAATATATGTTTGAGGCGTGCTTTTGCATTCCTACACAATGAATTAGTGTTCGTTATCCAGCCGGAGAATACTTTGGAGTAGTATATTGAAGTGCTTATATTTATATTCAATTATGATTGCATTGTTGAGAGTGACCACTCGTGAAAGTATGATCCCTAGGCCTTGTTTCTAAGCATTGAAACACCGTTTACAACAAGTTCTGCTACATGTTTGCTTGCTGCCATTTTTATTTCAGATTGCAATTACTACTTATAATCATCCATATTACTTGTATTTCACTATCTCTTTGCCGAATTAGTGCACCTATACATCTGACAAGTGTATTGGGTGTGTTGGGGACACAAGAGACTTTTTGTATTGTGATTGCAGGGTTGCTTGAGAGGGATACCTTTGACCTCTACCTCCCTGAGTTCGATAAACCTTGGGTGATTCACTTAAGGGAAACTTGCTGCTGTTCTACAAACCTCTGCTCTTGGAGGCCCAACACTGTCTACAAGAATAGAAGCGTGTGTAGACATCACCTGCTGGGAAGCCGTCGTCCAGCAAGGCGCCCACGCGGCCCATCTCCCTTTCCTTGGCTACCGCAGAAAGCCGGAAGAGGAAGGGCCAGTCGACCACAAGCAGCGCTAAGCCATCAGAGGATGACGATGCACTCGCTGGGCTAAACATCCCCAGCAAAAAGTTAGTCGACTGACAACATTTCCTCCTTCCCTTGCAGCAATGCCGGATTTGCTAAACATCTTTTACCTTTGCAGGCTAAAGAAAGGCACTCCGTTGAAAACTAAGACGGTCGCCACAAGGAAGAAAGCCTCTCCTGCCATCCCTCCACCAACTCCTTCAGTTCCAGAGCCGAGCCCAACAGAGAACACACGCATTATGGTGACGGCTCCGCCTGTTGGGAGAGCCGGGGTCATTCCCCCCACACAATGGACGGAGATGACGGGGAAAGTGACTGAAACCTCCTCTCCAAGGGCTGAAGCTCCGGCTGATGATGCCCCAATCTTTCCCCCAATCAAAGCCGAAGCCTTCGACGAGGAGGGGCGCATCAAGCCGGAATTCACGAGCCGGTTCATGAAGGCACCTCGGTTTCCCCGGAAGAAGGGAACAACTGTCCGGGACGACGAGCCGGATCACACCAAGGCCTATGACACCTTTGATGTCATAGAGATCCTTGAAGATTAGCAGAACTACTTTGCTCATAGCTTTGAGGCCGGCATGACGCTTCTCCGCGAGCACTACCAGGTAAAATATCTTACCCAGTAGCCCCCGAGCACTATGCCGGGTTAAGTTATTAAAACTAGCCGTCATAGTGATCCGAGTTAATGCGCATGCATACACTTAGCCCCCTAGCCATGAAATGTCGTCATGTAGCCACCTTAACTTGTAAATATAGCTTTAGGCTTTTAGCAATTCCTTACGCAGATCCACCGAAAAATTGACGCTGAAACCCTCAATTCTTTGGGTGTGCGAAATCAGGAGATGCGTCGGCTTAAGACTGAACTGGCGACAAAAGACGCCATCATCGAAGGGTTTGAGGCAGACTGGGTTCAATACCAAGGTACAAATGCCGAATCTTTAGCTTTGAGTTCCAGGCTTTCTTTTATACTGCTGACATTTTTGTCTTGCAGACGCCATCATCAAAGCCAAGGAGCTTGCCGAAAACGCCGGCATAGTCAACCGGCTCCGCAGCGAGAATGTTGAGCTTAATAAGCTTAACCAATCAATGGCGGCGGAGCTGGAAACGGTCAAGAAAAACCTTGCCAAAGCCGAACAACTTCTGGAATCAGAGAGGCAGAGCCACAAGGACGCCCTCAATGAGGTCCAGGACTGGCTTGACAAGCGTCTTGATGAATCGCTGGCTATCGACAACCAGCTTCTGAGTAAGTTTTGACAAAACTTAAACTCATTGCTTTCTGTCTTAGCCAAATATAACTGAACTTCGCTTTTTTGCAACTCCGGCGGGTTACGGCCATGAGCTAACAGCGGAAAACCGGCTTGACCGGATTCTGGAAGTAGGGGAGCTCATCCCGAAGATTATTTCTTCGGGAAAAGAGCTTGCCGAGAAGTTCTTTCCCGGCAACCCCGAGCCCCCGGCGAACCTTGCCAGCTTGGAGGCTGAACTGGCCGAAGCAGCTTCATTCTTCGATGAACGGCTTCGATCCAGCGCTCGTGGAGGTGCCAAGACGGCCTTGGGCTTGATGATGGCACATTACCCGGAGGCAGAAGTGTGGCGAGTGGCATCCGGCTTCCCTCTTGAAAAGGAGGACGGCACGCCGCTGGACGACCAAGATCGCAAGAAGATCCTTCGCTCCGTCTCCGGTTATGCCAGCAAGATTGCCAACATGGTCTCCTTGACCACCATTTTCAAGGAAATGCCGTGTCCGCCAACTCCTGTTCAATCAGATGATGACACTGAGGCGGCGGAGAAATCGTCATGAGCCAAACTTGCTCGCTGAGCCGGCTGTCCTGAAAATGTAATAGGCAACATGTAAAGCCGTCCAAACAATGTATATGTCTAGAAATAGTTAAGCCTTTTGCTGTATGTTAGTCAGCTTTATATTTTTTGCAAACTTGCAATTTTATGCCTCAGTTCAATCTGGCCCTGACACCTTAGCCTTTAAGCGCCGGCAAACCTATGGCGAAGCTAACTCGCTGAGCAACAGGGTACGCAATGACCAATCTATTTAGACTCAGAACAAGTGCCGCCTTTTGGTGCCGAAACGCTTTGAAGCAACCCGGCGCAAAAAGCTAGCAGACAACCATTAATTTGGCAAAACGTTGATTTTTCATCACATTAAGGCGGATTCAACATGAAAAAGTTTACCAACGAGAGCAACATAGGCAATTTCAGGTAAACAGATAATAACAATAAGATCATAGGGAAATAAAGGATGGTACAGATTCTCGAATTCGACATGAGAGAAACCAATTTTTATTTCATGATCACATTGACATTGTTACAATAGAATTTGGTAAGTGTAAAAAGGACGTAGCTGAGCGATATTCCACGGACATTTCGTCTCATCTAAGTCATCATCTACATGCCTTTTCCTCTTGCGACCTTTCTTCCTGGGATCGTTCTTTGAATCCCTTAAGTCGAGGAGATAATATGACCCGTTTTTCAGAACTTTGCTGATAACAAAAGGCCCTTCCCATGGCGGGGATAATTTGTGCTGCCGGCTTTGCACAAGCCGAAGCACTAAGTCGCCTTCTCGAAAAGATCGATTCCGCACTCTACGGCTCTGGTAGCGACGTAGATCTTGTTGATAGATGGCGGATCTTTGGAGAGCTAACTCTCTTTCTTCTTCGAGGATATCTAAGCCGTCTTGACGTGCTTCTTCTGCGTCTTCTTCGACGTAGGCTGTGACTCGAGGCGAATCGTGGATCATGTCGGATGGGAGCACCGCTTCTGCACCATAGACAAGGAAGAAAGGGGTGAAGCCGGTTGATCTATTTGTGGTAGTACGAATACTCCATAAGACCGCCGGCAATTCATCAACCCAAGCGCCGGCTGCTCGATGCAAAGGAGTTTCAAGCCTCGGCTTGATATCTTGCAGAATAATGCCGTTAGTGCGCTCTACCTGTCCATTGGATTGCGGGTGTGCCACCGATGCCACGTCGAGTCGGATCTTTGATCGGATGCAGAACTTTGATAGCTCACCGACAGCAAAGTTTGTGCCATTGTCAGTGATAATGCTATGCGGTATGCCGAATCGAGTTGTAATCTCGACGATGAACTTTGTAGCTGTAGCTCCGTTGAGTTTCTTGATGGGCTTTGCCTCCACCCACTTCGTGAATTTGTCGACCGCCACCAGCAGGTGGGTTAAGCCTCCCCTTGCCGTCTTAAAAGGTCCCACCATGTCGAGCCCCTAGACCGCAAACGGCCAAGTGATAGGGATCGTTCGGAGCTCCTGAGCCGGCAAGTGAACCTGCTTTGCGTAGCGCTGACACCCTTCACAAGTCTTGACGATGTTGATAGCATCCTCCTTAGCCGCCAGCCAGAAGAATCCGTGCCGAAACGCCTTGGCGACTAACGCCTATGCCGCCACGTGATGCCCACATTCGCCGGAGTGGATTTCTTCCAGGATTTGCCGTCCTTCCTCTGGAGAGACGCATCTTTGGAAGATGCCGGATGTGCTCCTCTTGTAGAGTTGTCCGTCAATAATCGTGTATGCCTTTGCTCGACGCTCAATTTGACGGCTCAGCACCTCATCGTCCTTGGGCAGTTTCTTATTAATCAAGAAATCAATGTAAGGCGTGGTCCAATCTGGGGTTACCATGCACACCTGAACTGATTCTGCCGACAAGGGGTAATCTTCATCGCCGCCTTTGATGGACGGCTTGTGAAGGTGATCGAGAAATACGTCTGGTGGCACTGCCTTTTTCTTGGAGCCTATTCTGGCCAAGGCATCAGCAGCTTCGTTGTCATCTCGGGAGATATGTCGAACCTCTAAGCCGGCAAAACATCGGCCGAATTCATCGACTGTTCTTTTGTATTCCGCCATTGTGGGACTTTTTGTGTCCCAGCATCCATCAAGCTGCTGCGCAACCAGATCAGAGTCGCCATAGCAGAGGATGCGCTATACTCCCAATTCCTTAGCCATGTGAAGACCATGGAGGAGAGCGTCATACTCTGCTACATTGTTGGTGGCGGTGAAGTGGATTCGGAGGACATAACTGAGCTTATCACCCTTAGGCGATTTTAGTACTACTCCAGCCCCCGAGCCTTCCTTCATCTTTGAGCCATCGAAGTGCATTATCCAGTACTGAGAATCCGGCAAAGGTGTGCTTTCCATCGCCTCTGTCCAATCTGCAACAAAGTCGGCTAAAACCTGATATTTGATGGCGGTCCTCGGCTTGTACTGGATGTCGAAAGCTGCTAACTCGATGCCCCATTTGGCGACTCGACCAGTTGCGTCGACATTGTTGATGATTTCCCTTAGTGGAGCCTTGCTGACCACCGTTATCGTGTGATCCTGGAAGTAATGCCGTAGTTTTCTGGAGGCAAAGAATACACCATAGGCTAACTTCTGGTAGTGAGGGTAGCGTTGCTTTGAATCTGAGAACACCTCGCTAATGAAATAGACGGGGCGCTGATCCGGCCATTGCTTCCCTTCCTCCAGGCGCTCCACTACAATGACGGCACTTATCACGAAATTCGTGGCCGACAAGTAGAGGAGAAGCGGCTCTTTTTCCCTTGGAGCTGCTAAGATTGGAGCATGCGTCAATGTATACTTCAGCTGAGCTAGAGCTGCCTCTGCTTCCTCTGTCCTTATACAATGGCAATGCTTTGTCGCCCAGCCGGCTAATGAATCGGCTTACAGCCGCAGCGGAACCCGTAAGCCGTTGTATGTCTTTTAGACAAGACGGCCTTTCGATGTTCTGAATCGCCTTTATCTTTTCCGGGTTAACTTCAATTCCTCTTTGGGAAACAATGAAGCCCAGAAGCTTGCCTGCGGGTACTCCGAAGACGCATTTTGCCGGATTAAGCTTCATCTGGTACTCCCTTAGATTTGCAAAGGTTTCCGACAGATTGGCGATAAGATCGCCGCGCTTCTTCGACATGACCGCTATGTCGTCGACGTAGACGTGAACATTGCGGCCAATCTGTTTGTCCAAACACCGCTGCATACACCTTTGGTAAGTAGCACCAGCGTTCTTTAAGCCGAAAGGCATTGTGACATAGAAGTAATTGCCATAAGGCGTGGTGAAGGACGTCTTGATTTGATCTGACTCCTTCATCTTAATCTGATGGTAACCCGAATAAGCGTCCAGAAAACATAGCATCTCTAAGCCGGCAGTTGAATCAATGACCTGATCGATACGCGGTAAGGCGAACGGGTCTTTAGGGCATGCTTTGTTTAAGCCGGTGAAATCAATGCACATACGCAGATCAGAGGTGTTCTTCTTTGGGACTAGCACGGGATTTGCCAACCAATCAGTGTGGACAACTTCACGAATGAATTTGGCGGCTGCGAGCCTTAGGATCTCCTTTCCAACCGCCTTGCGCTTCTTAGTTCCGAGCCGGCGGAGGCCTTACTTGACCGGCTTTGCGTCCTTGTTCACCTTTAGGGAGTGCTCGGCAAGTTTCCTCGGGACACCTGGCATGTCAGATGGTGACCAGGCAAATATGTGCCGGTTCTCACGGAGAAACTTGACGAGCTCGCCTTCCTATTTGTCGTCGAGGCCGGCATCGATGATGGCCTCCTTTGTCGGATCATCCTTTGAGAGCTTGATTTTCTTGGTGTCATCCTTTGGCTTGAAGCTTGAGTCGACCTTAGAGGATGGCTTTTCTGTCACCGGCATCTCATCGGGACCAATTGTTTTCTTGAGATACTCCAACTCTTCCCTGCAGATTTCTTGTTCAGCATGGACGGCATTGGAGGCCTCACATTCCTTGGCTTTCTTGAAGTCCCCCTTAACTATGATGATGCCATTGGGTCCCAACATTTTCAGCTTGCTGTAGATGTAGCAGGGCCGAGCCATAAACTTGGCGAAAGCCGGACGTCCAAAGATTGCATGATATGCACTTCTGAAGGGAACCACCTCAAAAGAGACGTCCTCAGTCCGAAAATTATCGGCTTCACCAAAGGTGACCTTCAGGGTAATTTGCCCCATCGAGGAGGCTTGCCGTCCCGGCACAATTCCATGAAACTTCACAGTACTGTGGGTGAGTTGTGACTCGGAAAGATGCATCCTCTTCAATGTTGCGGCATAAAGTATGTTGATACTGCTGCCACCATCCATGAGCACCTTTGTCAACTTGTATTTGTCGACTATTGGGCTGACGACTAAAGCGTAGGTGCGCTTTGCAGGAACTCTATCCGGATGATCGCTGTGATCCCATGTGATGGGTGTGTCGGACCAATCCAGATATTGAGGAACTGCGGGCACCGTAGCATTGAGTTCTCGCCAAGCCGCCTTTTCTTTGCGTGAAGAATCTGTTGCCAAGTTGACAATGGGACTTTCGGCATGCTTAGGGAATTTGCTGCCTTTTTCTTTGGAGGCCGCGTCATCCGACTCTGAAGCAGCTTCCTCCTTCTCTTTGTCGTCTTTCCTGGACTTGCGCTTGTTCCTTGATTTGCCGGCTTTGGGGTCCTTAGCGATGTCTCGATTGATGCGACATTGCTGGAGCGTGTGGGAACTTGTTCCATCTGGCCTCAGATGATGGACACAGGGGTTGTGTTTGATGTCGTCATACTTCACCATTGGCGGCCGGGACGATTGGTTATTTGCCGGCTTCTTGCCCTGCCACTTGACATTGCTTGAGCCACCCTTTCCAAAGGCGGCAGCGACTTCGTGAGAAGGGCCGGCTTGGTCTTCAATCTTCTTTTTCCCGGACTCGCGTCGGCAGTTTTCGGCATCCTCCCTGTTATCATCATCAGCGGCGGCATACTTGTTTGCACAAGCGAGTAAGCCCCCCAAAGTCTCCGACTTGTCGCTGTAGATCATGAAGCGAAAAGTCGTCCCCTTCCTCAGAGACTGCTTGAAAGCATGGATCGCCTGAGTTTCTGAGACGCCTTCGCAAGCGTTCTTGATTTCACTCCATCGTGAGACAAACTCACGGCTAGACTCGTTCTTTTGCTGCACGCACCGCTGTAAGTCGAAAATCGACTTCGGGCGCTTATATGTGCCCTGGAAGTGCTGGATAAAAACACGCTTCATGTCACCCCAGGTATGAACCGTCCTTTTCGGCAAACCTTCAATCCACATGCGTGCCGTCCCGGTTAACATCAGGGGCAAAAATCGCACTGCGGAGTCAGCGCTGCCTTGATATATGTCGCATGCACTAACGTAATCTGAGAGCCAGGTCTCCGGATTAGCCGTACCACTATACTTCTCAACCATCTTTGTTACGTTCGACAAAGTGGGAGGTAGAATTTGCTCTCTGATTGTTCTGCCAAAGCACTTGGGGCCGAGGTATTGGGCATCTCTAGCCGACTTCCTCTCCTCGATTAGGCTTCGAACGTCATTGGCTGATGACGGTTTAGGAACCGACTTTTCTTGTCTTGGTTCTTCCCTGTGACGGCTTTGGCTCGCCCGGCTTGCGTTACGCTGAGGGCTTGGAGTCCTTTGCCGTCGTGGAGGGGGTATGTATTTGGAAGGGTTATCTCCCTCTTTGCGCGGTGGAGGCGGCGGTGGAGGTGGCATATGACCTCTGTTATCCTCCCCTTGGGGTTGATTTTCCCCTTCACGTCATCGCTCCTGACGGGGTGGTGCCGCCTTTTCCTTGCGAGGGTCCTCATTTCGCTCTCGGCTCCGATGTCTTTCCCGACCAGTTTCACGATGGCGTGAAGAACCTGTCCGGGACTCTTCGCCCTTAGGCTGCCTGTCCTTCGGGTCCCTGCCGCCTTTGTTGTGGCTGCTTGAGCCGGCCGGGTCATCGTCTGGGTCGGCAGGGGCGGCAGCTATTGGCTTGTTGGCAGTTGACTTGCAAAGGCGAGAATCATCAACAAGCCGTCCCGATTTGACTTGCGAATCGTTTTGCTGCTGCTGTGCAACCTCCAGTAGATAAGCCGAATACTTAAGCCGAGCGTCACGATCCAACGATTGTCGAACATGACCTCCTGGGAAGCCTCCATGTTTTTGGCTGGGGTATTGAAGTAACACAGATTTGTCACCGGGTCACGTCGGTGGTGGTATTTCCTCCAGACTGAATCGGCATGATCGGCTTCCCACTTGCTGCGGAAATCCAACTTCTTATGCAGGTTCTTATCACGAGCCGGACGGAAAACATCGTCAGCCCCCTTTTCTCTCTGCTTTCGGATGAACTCCGTCTCCTTATTTGTAAGCTCGACTTCGCGCTCTGCTATATGGGCTGCTTGCTCCTCTAGCAGGATGCGGCGCTTCTCAATGTCGTCCAGCGATGCATTAGGAGGAAGTGGCGTTAGAAGTTGCTTGTACTTCGCCATCCTTTCTTCGTGCTCCTCTGCATCCTCGCCGGCCGTAGCATCGATGTCGTCTCCTTCAGCCGGCACTCTAGCTGACCCCTTCAATGGAGCCAGTGGTGGAACAAAATCCACCTTGAGATTTCTGGCTTGAGGAGTTTTTTCTTCGCCATTGGCGGCTTTCGAGGTGTTGGGGTCGTCATTAGGATCCGAGACATTTCCCATCAAGACCTCGGCAGGGCGTCCTAAGCAGGATGCAACTTTCCGACTAAAATTGTCAGATTCTCCTTCAGATTCGAGGTCCTGCTCCATATGGGCGGTGTCCCCAGATCCGGCTTCTGAATCCACCCCGGCCTGCAGAGCAGGGAGGATAGACTCAGGCTCTGTCATCGACTCGTGAGAGCCGGATTCTCCTAAGACACCGACGAAGTGGAAGTCCGGCGCCGCCATGTTGGAACTTGCGTCATCTTCAGAGTCTTCGTCGTCAGCGTCGAAAGCCAGATCCAGATCGGCTATCTCGTCAGAGTCCAGATCCGACTCCTCGTCGAGGTTGCTTGGGTGGGTGGTGGACAAGCTCGAGGTGAAGCCGAGATCGTCCAAGGCCTGGGCGGTGAAGCCGACGAAGATGTTGAAGCCGCCGATGGAGACCGTGGACCAGCCGGCGGGATCCTCCTTTGCCAGCGTCCAGAGGCCGTCGTTGAAGACGTGGCCGGCTCCTGACTCGTCGAAGTAGCTCACCATGCCGACCGCGATGGTGTCGCCGACTCCGCCTGCGGCTCCTGGACGGATCGAAACCCCGGAGGTCTCCTGCCCCACGGTGGGCGCCAACTGTCGTGGTATTGTCGAATCTAGCCGCGGCAGGGGTGCCATCGAGCTAGGTAGAGAGAGGGGTTTTGGAGACGTGGGGTGTTCCGGCAACGAGGTGACAAAGGGTTTACCCAGCTTCGGATCTCGCAACGGTGGCGAAACCCTACGTACTGCTATAATTCACTATAAGGCTAAATCGCCGAGTTACAGTGGATTGAGGTTGAGAGTGTGCCCTAAGGCGTCCCGTAGGACGGCTTATAAAGGCGTCCGGACCTAGGGCTTACAGGAGGAAACCTAACCGACTAAGTACAGAGTCCTACTCTAATCCGGCTTGGGCCCTGCCTTGTGGGCTAAGTCTTCCGCAATGCAGGCCGGCTTCTGGAAACTTCCCTTAGCCGGATGGGCCTCCTGCGCTTCAGCACACTGGGCCACCCGGTTAAGCCAGATTCGGCTTACCACCACTATGGGCCACCCTGGTATGCTGGCTTTTAGTCTTCTCTGTGAGGACACCTGTTCGGCATAACCCCAACACGGAGTCTTATCTTTCAAGATAAAGTCGATGTGCAATCTTTTCTTACATTTGTTGAATAGCTCGGCCATCTTCTTAAGAGTCCACTGCTTGACTTTTTCCTCTAGGGCAACTTTTTTTCTCTCTGTATCCTCCTCATCTGGATCCAGCTCTGGCGCCGGCAGGGTGAAATGAACCATGACCTTTTTCCAAAGTTTTCTTTGGCTAAGGGGCCGACATATCTAACTCCTCCCGCCCTTGGCTTATGCCATTCTCGAACGGTGATCGGGATGTAGTCCCTAACAACAACTCCGCATTGCTTCACAAATTTTTGTTTAACATCATTGGGAGCAATCGGTTGGCCGTCTTGAGCGACTTCTTCGATCCTGTACCTTTCATGGTCATCCAACTTTTTGGTTGGGCCTCGTTCGTCCTTACAGAAGATTTGCTCGATCCGTAGGGCCAAAAGAAGAAAGAACGTTAATATATGTATATAGACAGCAGAGTCTTAATTAATTAATTAATATATATATGCACCTCGTCGGAGTTTGCAATATTTAATGTTCCACCGGAGCCGCCGGCTTCTCCCTTGTCGGCTTCTCCCTCATCGGAGCCGCCGAGTTCTCTCTCGCCCCAGCCGTCGGAGCCGTCTCCTCGGTTGAGAGACTCGTCTCCCTCGCCGGAGTCGTTCAGAAACTGCTTGGTGACATCGCCGTGGATCATATCCTCGAGGATATTTTCCTGATTTTCGTCTCTACCGTGTGGTTCCATATTTCTGCAAAATGACAAAGTAGTAATTTAAATCAATAATTAAGGAAAATGACATAATTTTTCTTTATTGGCATAATTTAAAATGGCATAATTTTTAAATGGTCCACTAATTTAAAGTACAAACTCGTAGCAAATTCATAGCAACTAATTTCATAGCGAATTTAAGTAGTCCACTAATTAATTCATAACTTCAAAAAATTTACCACTAACTTTTGATCTAACTTCTAACAAATTTTATCTTAACTACAAATGTGAATGCAAATTTGGTCGAACTTTTAAAAATTCCTAAAATTAATTGTAACCTAAATTAATTCTACAATTTTGGTCTAACTTTTAAAAATTCCTAAAATTGATCCTAACCTAAATACAAAACTAGCCTAAATTAATTCTACAAAATTACAAAACTACAAATGTATACTAAATTTTTACAATGTACTAAAAAGTTTCTCAAATTCACCTAGCCTAAATTTTCTAACACACTAACGTAAAATTTCTAACACACTAACCTAAAATTTCGAACACCTAGTTTCAGAGGAGGGGATCGGGCCAGGGAGGAGGAGGGCATACCGGCCGGCGGCGGGGTCGGGCGGCGCAGGGGAGGATGCCGACGCAGGGGAGGCTCGGGCGGCGCAGGGGAGGCCGGGGTGGCGCAGGGGGAGGCCGGCACAGGGGGAGGGCGGTGCAGGGGGAGGCCGGCGGTGGGCTCGGGTGGTGCGTGGAGGCCTACGGCGGGCTCAGGCAGCCTGACGGCGTCCTTGTGTTCCGCCGCTCCTCCTGTTCTTCGATCGCGAGAATGTGGGGGAGTTGGGGGAGAGAAGAGCACGGTATAAGGAAAAAGATTCTGTAGTCCCGGTTCCAGCCACGAACCGGGACTAAAGCCCTACCCTTTAGTCCCGATTGTAGCCACCAACCGGGACTAAAGATATTTTCCGGGGGAGACGCGCAAAGCCACCTTTAGTCCCGGTTGGTGGCTAAAACCGGGACTAAAGGACCTTTTCAGTATGGAATTTTGTTTCCCGCCTTATTTCATATTGAAGCTATGATCAACCTTGCATAATATTGAAATAATTTATATCTATTTTTTTGTCTATTCATTTAATTTATATATATTGAATTAATTTATATCTAATCATTTCATTTATATCTATTCATTTAATTTATATCTATTGAATTAATTCATATCTATCAATTTTTTTATATCTATTCGTTTCATTTATATCTATTGAATTAATTTATATCTAATCATTTCATTTATATCTATTCATTTAATTTATATCTATTGAATTAATTTATATCTAATCATTTCATTTATATCTATTCATTTAATTTATATCTATTGAATTAATTCATATCTATCAATTTTTTTATATCTATTCATTTCATTTATATCTATTGAATTAATTTATATCTAATCATTTCATTTATATCTATTCATTTAATTTATATCTATTGATTTAATTTCTATCTATTAATTTTTTTATATCTATTCATTTCATTTATATCTATTCATTTAATATATATCTATTGAAGACCCTTTAGTCCCGGTTGGTGGCTGGAACCGGGACTAATTCATTTCATTTATATCTATTCATTTCATTTATATCCACTCCGAGATAGTATGCCCAATCAGGAAGAAGCACACGGATCGTGTGTTTCCTTCGAGCGCTTGTGAGCGGTTGGATCAGCGGTGTGTTTCCTTCGAGCGCTGGTGAGCCGTTGGATCGGCGGTGTGTTTCTTTCGAGCGCTGGTGAGTTGTTGGATCAGCACTATCACGACCACTTTGTGAGCCACGCGACCCTATATATAGCCCATCTCTCAGACATCTTCGGCACTCTCAGTGTGTACTCATTGTAGTTCATTTGGTATACAGAGCATTCGGATTCCCTGCATACGTCCTACTGTGCATTTGATATGCGAGCACTCTCTAGCCACCGTAGGGCTGTATGTAGGTGAAACCGTGTATTTTGTTATATCTAGAAATCCTTCAGTTCATCGACCGAATACAAATCATTCGGATTCCCTGCATACGTCCTACGGTGCATTTGATATGCGGGCACTCTCTAGCCACCGTAGGGCTGTATGCAGGTAAAACCGTGTGTTTTGTTCTATCTACAAATCCTTCAGTTCATCGACTGAATACAAATCATTCGGATTCCCTGCATACATCCCGATGGTGCATTTGATATGCGGGCACTCTCTAGCCACCGTCGGGCTGTATGCAGGGGAACCTTTGTGTTTTGTTCCAACTTCTGAGTTTTCAGAACATAGTTACATAAAAGGTTTAATGCATTTTCTTTAGAACCAAGTGGTACCAAAAGGAATGGGACATTGTGTGCCAAGTTTGAGAACACTCGTACATGAATTGTTTAATATATTATTGCACATAACCAACATCCCCATCTAGCATATGTGCCTTGCTTATGATCGCTATGATCGCTTCTTCGGCCGTAACCATGGAGCATCTTCATTATGTAACGGGATGCTTGGGTCAGTTTTTACTGTGAAGGGCGGAATTTCATCAAACTTATTATAATCTGCTGACATGTATGTCTTGTCCTCGACTCCCACAATGTTTCTTTTCCCTGAAAGAACTATGTGACGCTTTGGCTCATCGTGTGATGTATTCGTTTGCTTATTTTTCTTTTTTTCGGTCTGGAGGACATGTGCTTCACATAGAAAACCTGAGCCACATCATTGGCTAGGACGAATGGTTCGTCTCTGTAAGCAAGATTCTTGAGATCCACTGTTGTCATTCCGTACAGCTGGTCTACCTTTATCCCTTCTCCATTCATGTTGACCCAACTGCACCGAAACAAAGGGACCTTAAAAGTAGGTCCATAGTCAAGTTCCTATATCTCTTCTATGTAACCATAGTATGTGTCCTTTTTCCCATTCTCGTGTGTTGCATCAAAGCGGACACCACTGTTTTGGTTGGTACTCTTTTTATCTTGGGCGATCGTGTAAAATGTATTCCCATTTATCTCGTACCCTTGGAAATTCAATACAGTCGAAGATGGTGACGCGGCCAACAAATAGAGCTGATCTCCAACAGTGGTGTCATTCATGAGATGTAATCGCAACCAACTGCCGAAAGTCTCCATGTGTTTTTCTTTAATCCAGGAGTCAGGCTTCCCCAGGTTTTTGGAGCGTACACTATTCTTGTGTACCTCGATATACGGAGCCACGAAGGTGGAACTTTGTAGAATTGTGTAGTGTGCTTGAGTGAAGGAATGCCCGTACCTACATATCATTGCTTTCTTTCCTAGCGTGCCTTTTCCACTAAGTCTCCCCTCATGCCACGATTCAGGAACACCAATCGGCTTAAGGTCAGAAATAAAGTCAACACAGAACTCAATGACCTCCTCTGTTCCATAGCCCTTGGAGATACTTTCTTCTGGCCTAGCACGGTTATGAACATATTTCTTTAAGACTCCCATGAACCTCTCAAAGGGAACATAATGTGTAGAAATACATGACCGAGAATGGCAATCTCGTCGACTAGGTGAACCAGGAGATGCGTCATAATATTGAAGAAGGATGGGGGGAACACCAACTCAAAACTAACAAGACATTGGACCACATCCCTCTGTAACCTTGGCAGACTTTCTTGATCGATTACCTTCTAAGATATTGCATTGAGGAATGCACATAGCTTCACAATGGGTACTCGAACATTTTCCGGTAGAAGCCCCCTCAATGCAACCGGAAGCAACTGCGTCATAATCACGTGGCAATCATGAGACTTCAGGTTTTGGAATTTTTTATCTGCCATATTTATTATTCCCTTTATATTTGACGAGAAGCCAGCCGGGACCTTGATACTGCTCAAGCATTCAAAAAAGATTTCCTTCTCTGCTTTGGTAAGAGCGTAGCTGCTTAAGAACGCCCTTTATCCGTCTGCTTGTTAATGGGTCTTTCATACGTTGCTGGTCCTCCCGTGCTTTTGGTGTATCTTTTGTCTTTCCATACACGCTCAGGAAGCCTAGCAGGTTCACGCAAAGATTCTTCATCACATACATCACGTCGATTCAAGACCGGACCTCTAGGACTTTCTAATAGGGTAGCTCCCAAAATATAGATTTCTTCTTCCACATGGGCGTATGTCCGGTAGCGACGTCTTTCGGAACAGATTGACCGCCAGGACCCTTTCCAAAGATTACTTCTATGTCCTTGACCATACCAAATATAGCATCACCATCAGGAAGGTTAGGCTTCTTCCGGTGATCTGCCTCACCTTTGAAATACTTGCCTTTCTTTCTTACGGAATGATTGGTTGGAAGAAATTGACGACACCCCAGGTACACAACCTTCTTACATTTTTCTAAATATGTACCTTTAGTCTTATCTAAACAGTACGTGCATGCGTTGTATCCCTTGTTTGACTGTCCTGAAATGTTACTAAGAGCAGGTCAATCATTGATGGTTACGAACAGCAACGCTCGTAAGTCAAATTCCAGCTGTTTGTGCTCATACCACACACGTACACCTGGTTTGGCCCACAACTGCAAAAGTTCATCAACTAATGGCCTTAGATACACATGAATGTCGTTGCCGGGTTGCTTCTGGCCTTGGATGAGAACTGGCCTCATAATGAACTTCCGCTTCATGCACAACCAAGGAGGAAGGTTGTAGATACATAGAGTCACGGGCCAGGTGATGTGACTGTAGCTCTGCTCCCCAAAAGGATTCATGCCGTCTGTACTTAGACCAAACCATAAGTTCCTTGCGTCACCTGCAAAGTCCAAGAGCTCTCTCTCGATTTTTCTCCACTGCGACCCATCGGCGGGATGTCTCAACTTCCCGTCTTTCTTACGCTCTTCTTTGTGTCATCGCAACAACCTGGCATGCTCTTTGTTTCTGAACAGAAGTTTCAACCGTGGTATTATAGGAGCATACCACATAACCTTAGCAGGAACCCTCTTCCTGGGGGGCTCGTCATCGCCCTCAACATCACCAGGGTCATCTTGTCTGATCTTGTACCGCAGTGCAGTGCATACCGGGCATTCATCCATATTCTCGTACTTCTCACCGTGGTACAGGATGCAGTCATCAATGCATGCATGTATCTTCTGCACATCTAATCCTAATGAGCAGATAGCCTTCTTTGCTTCGTACGTAGTCTCGGGCAATTCGTTATCCTTTGTAAGGTTTGGCTTCATTATTTTCAGTAACTTCTCAAATCCCTTGTCAGATAAACCAGTCTATGCCTTCCATTTCAGCAATTCTAGTGTGGTACCGAGCTTTGTGCTGCCATCTTTGCAATTTGGGTACAGCAACTTTTTGTGATCCTCTAGCATGGCCTCCAACTTCAGCTTCTCCTTTTCTGTATCGCATTCTCGCTTTGCATCAGAAATGACCCGACCAAGACCATCAGCGGGCTCATCTGATGCTTGTTGTTCTTCATCTCCTTCTTCTTCATTGTCTTCCATTGCAGTATCACCGTATTCTTCAGGGAACATAGGATAGTTGTCATCATCCTCTTCTTCTTCATTGTCTTCCATCATAACCCCTCTTTCTCCGTGCTTGGTCCAACAATAATAGGTGGGCATGAAACCTCTCCGAAGCAGGTGGCCTTGAAGGGTTCTCGAGGAAGAGTGCTCCTTGATGTTCCGACAGTCCACACATGGACAAGGCGTAAAACCATCCTCTTTGTTTGCCTCAGCCACATCGATAAATTTATGCAGGCCTGCAATAAAATCGGAACTGCATCGGTCGCTGTACATCCATCGCTTCCGTGCATCCATCTGCATACCATATAATTAAGTTTATCAAATACCATTAGAATAACATCTTGAATAGTGAAATGACCACCGTACATCGACACATGCAATATTTGTATCAATTACAGATAAAAAGGACAAGGTTGCTAACCTCGATCGATCGGAGGAAAGAGAGAGGAGAAAGCTTAAGTGTGGCTCGGGCACCTCATATCATTTTGTGTGAACTTAAGTGTGGCTCGGGCATTTCATCGAACACCTCTAGTGCATAGCAAAGGAAAACAAACTAGCACCCACCTCTCACACCTCCTAGCAGGAAAAAAAAGAGAGGAGAAAAGCTGGCTTGGCGCGATATATATAGGCAGGGGAGGAGTATTAGTCCCGGTTCGTGCTATGAACCGGGACTAATGCTCTGCGGCGCGCCACGTTTCCGGCGCGGGAGCTTTAGTCCCGGTTCATAGCACGAACCGGGACTAATGCCCCCATCCGAACTGGGACCAATGGATCACGGGGCCCTGGCAGCTCGAACCGGGACCAATGCCGGGCACTGATCCCGGTTTTTGGCCAAACCGGGACTAATGGCTTATGGGGCTCCGGACGAAAGGCCCTTTTTCTACTAGTGGACTTGAGGAAGACGATGATCTACGGCGGATGGAACCCGATCGATAACATCGACGATGCGAAGATCCAGCGGCTCGGCGAGTGGGCGGTGTCGGAGCATGTCAAGCGGGCGAACGGCGGCCTCAAGTTCGTGAAGGTGGTAAGCGGTGAGGAGCAGCAGGTGGCAGGCATGAACTACTCGTTGGTCATCCATGCCGTCAACGGCCACGGCAAGCACGTCACATACAAGGCACGGGTGCACGACCGGTCGTGGACCAACACGCGCGAGCTCATCTCCTTCCGCCGGGCCAACTGAGGGAAATATATTGGTCCAGCCGGCAGGGCTGGGCTAACGGAGGGGAGTGTAGAGTATCTCCGAGCTCTGAATATTCGTAGGGAAATATTAATAGGGTAGTAGGATGTTTATTTCCTTTCATTTTTTCTTATTAGTACTTGATTAAATTGGAAATTCAATTTGAATCACACGATTCGGCAACCAGAGGATGTTGATGGTCTAACAGTATCTCCACCAGCACCCCCGGAAATATGTCCGGCACCTCCCAAATTTTGTCGGGTTTTGAAGGGTGTGGGACACATGTTCGACACAATGGGGGTGGTGCCCCAACGGCACCCCAAATCAAATTTGAATTAAGAATATTTGTATTTTTTAAAAAAAACTTGATTTTCATTATAACTTGATATATTACAACGAAATTTGAACTACACTAAAACTAACTAAACCTAAAACTAAACATAATCTAGACGCTAGGAGCAGCTGGGTGGGCTGGCCCGGACTGATGGCGGCAGAGGGACCAGCCTCCCCGTCGTTCGCAGCCTGAAAATGCCTCTCCGACCTGGCTTGGACCGTCATCGGGTGTCTCTACACTACTGTTGTGTCCACACACGCGACGCTCCCTCTGGGCGCTGAGCTCCATATGGGAATGTCGCTTGACCTCCATGAGCGAGCGGCTAGCATCTTCCAACGATATTGTCACGAGCGACAACCAGATGCCGAACTCGAGGACGTGGTTGTTGCTTTCCTCCAACCCCACCGCGCTCAGTGTGGGGTCTTGTCTCTCCTGGAGCGTGGTGGCTTCATAGGACGCATACAAGGCAGCCTGCTCCGGGCACAGCGGTATCGCCTCCTCCCCCTTCTTCCTCTTCCTCCTCGTCGTAGTCGTAGTCATTGTCGCCCGATGGTAGATAAATTGGGTCTGGCAGCGGAAGTGGAGTTGGGTCCAGCGGCTAAAAATGATGGCGTGCGGCCTGGGTGAGGGTAGCCCACAAGGTGACTAGACGGGGAGGCATTTTTGGGTACGAGGAAAAGTGAGCACAGATGGTCTCGGCGACGGACTGACCATTTTATAGCCGGTGGATTGAGCGGGAAGTGTCAAGAAACGGAGGTGGGAAGCGGTGACGTGGGCGAGAATCGATGGGTGGATGAGCGGGAATCTTCAGAGTAAATGGTGGTGACGTGCCTGCCTAATTGCTAGGCCTGAGAACGAACGTGACCTTCATGCGGATGACAAGAAGGCCTCGCGTGTTTGGTGTGGACACACCTATATGTTGTCCCGAGCATGCCCCCAAGTTTGGGGTTAGCTTTCGGCTTGCCGAAGAAATTTTAGACCAGTCCGGACAGATGGGGTGCCGCTAGGGGAGATCTTTTGATACGGACCTCCATTGGGGCTCTGGGCCAGTGGAGATTCTTTATGAGGGCTAGGATGATGCCCGATTGTAATGTCCTAAATTGCCAACGTTTTTAGGGGTTTCAAAATATATATTCCCTTCGGTTCGTAATTGCATGTTTTCTGAATGACTATCTTCAACTGAACCAGATGGAGTGTTAACTATTTGTAGCCATTATTAAATATATGCAACATTTAGTTCTATATAATTTTGTAGAAAATATTATCCAAAAATGGTGTTAAACTATCCAAAATATTTCTTCAAGATTTGTGATTAAAAAATGTTGGAGGATCGGTGGAGCACGATCATCGAGGAGGGCGGTACGATGAGGCCGCCGCGGGCCGGTGGTGAATGCGGGGCAAACGGGATCTAGGAGTTCGACGGTAGTAGTACGGCGGCGAATCTTCTTCTCCACCCCTATCCTTCTTCTCCTCCTTCGATTCCGACAGCTCACCGACATACGTAAGCTGTCGGAAAATCGGCCATGCCCACAGTTGCCCTTAAGCTACCACCCCCCCCCCCCCCCCCCCCCTCTAAAAGTTGGCATACATGTATTATACCACAAGTTCAAGAGGTATGTCAAATGCCAATCACCTTCTAATTTAAACTTCAGGACGCACACGTGTCGTGTTGCCCGCGAACCACCTGGCTAGTTCTCAAATAATCAGCGCGAAGACCAATTTTTCCATGTGGTGTTGTGCAGAGCTGATAGATTTGATCGGTACAAAAAGAGAAGAGGTCAAAGAGGAGAAAAAAAATGTGGAGAATTCTGACCGGGTTGCTTGGCTCGAAAAACTTTGTCAAAACCGAGTTGTGTAGTTTTTTATCTACAAAAACAAATTGTGTTGTTTTTGTTCACGTGCATATAAGTCATGGCAGTGTACTAGGATAGTAGGATGTTCATTACCTTTTTCTTTTTCTTTTTAGTACTTGAGTAAATTGAAAAAACTATAGGAAATTTAATTTCGAATAGCACGATTCAACAGCCGAGGACGTTGATGCGCTAAGGGGGCTAGGATGATGCCCATTGTAATGTCCTAAATTGTCAACGTTTTTTACCGTTTTCAAAATATATACTCCTTCCGGTTCGGAATTGCATGTTTTCTGAATGGCGCTCTATCAACTGAACCACATGGAGTATTAAATATTTCTAAACAATATCAAATATATTCAAAATTTAGTATTATATAATTTTCTCCGGTAGGTATTAAATGTCGCAGGAAAGCTACTAGGCTAGTACAAATGCTATACAACCTGGCAACAAACAATTCGGATCAGAGGGAGTAGAAAAATATTATACAAAAGTGGTGTTAAATTATCCAAAATATTTCTTCAAAATTTCTACTAAATGATATCCTATTATTTGAAAGGTTAAATAATAAATTATTCTGGTCCAGAAATTTTGATACTCAAAAAAAAAAAAATCTTACTGTATGAATAGGATGGGCATGTCTTACAGTGAGGATTATATATTATGACATGGACCAAAAAATGATAAACTGTATTTTTTACATCATAATACGTGTCTCATTTATAAAATAAAGATCAACTTACAAGGCACGTACACACCGATCTTACGGAACTGAAAAGATAGGATAAACCTATGCAAAAATATCAGCGCCTATCCACCTCCTTCGACACCACCGAAGCGACCACCAAAGGGACGGAAGACAGATCACCTCTTCATCCGAGCTCGACGCGGCTCCATCGCCGATCTGCAACTTTACAAATCTCCAAAGTAGTTGTTGGGAGTGTTCCCGTATTCAAAATGTATTATAAATCTTTATCATTTTCAATAAAGCTCAATAAAAAATTCAAACTACCTCAATAAGTAGTGTGAAAAAATATCATCACCCTTAGTTTTTTTAACATACCACTTATTATGTAAAGAATAAAAGCATATATGTAAATAGGACATATTCATACTACACCCGGATGTAGCTACACTCACATGCGTTTCTCATGATGAAAAATATATAGAGTCAAATATATATATATACTATGACATGGACGAAAAAAAGATAAACTAATCTTTTGATTTTAAAGAAGGACTCCTTTTATATATTGTTGGGAGTACACGTTCCCGTATTCAAAATGTATTATAAATCTTTATCATTTTCAATAAAGCTCAATAAAGAAAATTCAAACTACCTCAATAAGTAGTCCAAAAAAATATCATCACCCTTAGTTTTTTAAAATACCATTTTTATGTAAATAATTAAAATATATATGTAAATCGGACATATCTATACCTCTTATAAAGCAAAACCCCACTAAGTGCATTTATGATATCCACATAATCCATTCTATTAGCCAATCAATTGTCCATGTCATCCCTACTAATATTTATTAATCTCTACAGACAAACTCCACATCATATTATATTTCTAATCATTTATTTGTCCACGTTAATATTTTTCAATACATAGATATTTCATGTTGAATAAAGTTAGTATGTCAACTATGGCAAATTAAATTTAGTATATTTATTTAGACAATTTAATGTATCATATTTTTATACCCTGATATTTACATACTATAGTTTCTAAAGGGTCACCGCTGCAACGCGTGGGGAATATTTCGAGTTAATACTACATCTAGGTGTAGCTACACACACATGCGTTTCTCATGATACAAAATACATATAGTCAAATAATTTTTTCATAGAACTCACTTGGGTCATCTATTATTTAATAATAAAGTATACTCCATCCGATCCATAAAAAGTGTCGCCCACTTAGTATAAAATTTGTACTAACCTAGTACAAAATGTGCTACACTTTTTATGAATCAGAGCGATTATTAAAAATGATAGAAAGGTATAATTGATTTATCTATGTGATATATTAAATATGGGAGTACATACTCGTAGGAGTCTTAAACCATTTTCCTTTGTAAAGTACAATGTACGGTTACTCTAAAAACGAAGGGCTCTTAACCGGGTGAACGTCTCCATGATCCATGCGCCTGACACACGCTCACCGGGTGGACTCCACCCGCACGACCCATTAATTACTCATCTTTCATTTTTTTATTTTCTTCCTCCTCATCATCTCTTTCAGGTTATGTTCTTCTCCCGACAACATCGTCAATGGCTCCCTCTCCGCCACCATGATCATCACGCACACAAAAATGACCGAGACGGTGCCAGTAACGCCATCGCGGCTGCATGGGAGCCTCCGCGGTGAAGATGTCATCGAGGATAGAGCGAGCCGATGGCAAGCAACAAACTTACGGTGGGGGTGTTGTGTGCGCGCCGGCGAGGGAGACCACCCAGGTGGCGGTGAACCTTCAAGGGAAGGTCAGGGGTGATGGAGGATGGTGCGACAAGACGGCCGCAAGCGGGTGTGGCAGACGGCCCAGTCGATGGTGGATGTGGAGGCGAACGGGAACTGAAGTTTGACGGTAGCGGTGGCAGTGCGACTGCGGATCTTCTTCTCCCTCTCCAATTCTGACAGCTAAACGTGACCTGTGGGCTGTCAAAAAATCGACTGTGCCCATGGGTGCCGTAAGCTACTCGACCGCCTCTAAAAAATGTCATACATATATTATACTAGAAATTCAAAACCTGTACAAATGCTAATCACCTTCTGTTCAAAATTTCAGGACGCATACGTGGCGTGTTGTCCCGGGAACCACCTGCCTAGTTCTGACAGAATTCGGAATTTTCCGTGTGCTGTTGTGCAGGGCTCATAGATTTGATCGGTATACAAAAAGAAAGAAAAGGTCAAAGAGGAGAGAAAGACAATTCTGATCGGAACTTCACTTTGGCATCCGGGTGCACCTGCACCCGTATGCTTTTGAAAATTTTAAAATATGAAAATGCTTTTAAAAAATCTGCAAAAAATTGGGTACAAACATACGCAAGTAACGAACACTCGTGAAAAATTTCGACAGAAAATAACAAATTTTCTGCTCTGTGCAAAAAAGACAAATTTCTGACAAAAAAAATATACTTTTCAAATCTCAGTTTTTGTCAGAAATTTGTCTTTTTTTTTACAGAGCAGAAAAATTGTTATTTTCTGTCGAAATGTTTCACGAGTGTTCGTTACTTGCGTATGTTTGTACCCAATTGTTTTCAGATTTTTTAGAAGCATTTTCATATTTTTAAAAATTCAAAAAGAATACCGGTGCAGGTGCACCCGGGTGCCAAAACGCCTCCCTCAATTCTGATCGGGTTGTTTGGCTTGCGAAGTTTTGTCTGTTGGAAGTAGGAGTACGATTCCGTGCTGGACCTGAAACCTTGTCGGTTGAATTAGCAGATAAATAGCACCGCCAGAGTTTTCTATCGTAGCCTTAGAGCTGTCTCTGACATATCTCAAGCTGTGGCAAGATGGTTAGGAGGGTGGTTGTACCCCCAGCCCACCAGAGTTTAAATCCCAGGTTTGACGTTGGTGTTTCTCATTTAAGGCGGAATATTCTTCAGTGGGAGGCGACGTTCCCGTCGACAGCGAGGCGCCCGTGGTGACTTCGTCAATCTCAAGACTCGACCCGCCGACTCGATCTCTCGGAGGTGCTCATAGGGGTAGGGTGT
Source organism: Puccinellia tenuiflora (assembly GCA_012064385.1). NCBI lineage: Eukaryota > Viridiplantae > Streptophyta > Magnoliopsida > Poales > Poaceae > Puccinellia > Puccinellia tenuiflora. The sequence goes on from QRDG01000338.1 coordinate 905,852, forward strand.
GCGTGGGTACGTTCATAGGGGTGAGTGTGTGCGCGTGTATATAGACGCTTGCCTTATACTGGGTTTAGAAAAAAAAAGCTGCAAACCTCATTGATCAGTAGCCACGAAACCGCGAATCAGCAACCATGAAGACCTGCCTCCTCCTTATCCTCCTGGTCACCGGAGTCGTCGCCGTCATGCCAGCCACGGCGACGGCGGTGCGCGGCGGATCAAACCGGATCAATAACATCGACGACCCGAAGATCGGCTGGAGGAAGACGAAGATCTACGCCGGATTTAGACCGATCAGTAACATCGACGACGCGGAGATCCAGCGGCTCGGCGAGTGGGCGGTGTCGGAGCACGTCAAGCGGGCGAACGGCGTCCTCAAGTTCGTCAAGCGGGCGAACGGGCGGCCTCAAGTTCGTCAAGGTGGTAAGCGGCGAGGAGCAGCCTGTGAACGGCATGAACTACTCCTTGGTCATCCAGGCGCGGGTGTACGAGCAGTGGTGGCCCACCACGCACAAGCTCGTCTCCTTCGTCCCGGCCAACTGAGCGAAATTGGTCCGTCAGGTACTAGTTTTCTAGCATTGATTCTTTCTTTTTTTTTTTTTTTTTTCCTCCGCCGTATCATGTTTGCTTCTCCTATCTTTACCTTTACCTAATAATAAAGAAAGAGTTGCTTCTCCCAAAATTTTCGTCCAACTTTTAGTTTACCCTTATCTTCGGTAGAAATTACAACACCTGCCACCGCTAAGCATAAAAAACGGTTCGGTCATAAATTTGTTTCACGATTCGTTCGTGCCGCCATGCCGCGACCCGACCTAACTTCCGCCGCATATCGTGCAACGCCCGGCCGGCGCGCTCCCTTACTCCCCAAGCTCTCCACATCTTCCCCGCACGTGCGCTCGCCGGCCGCCGTCGCCGGTCGCATCTATGCCGTCGCCCGCCGCATCGACCTGCTCCGAGGTTGGTCCCTTCTCCACCGCCCGCCATATATACTTGGTTCAAGGTCCAGCCGCGGTTGATCCGATTCCCCAGACTTAAGCTTTCAGCGGCCGATCGATCCCCCGGGCGAGAGCTTTCCGGTCACCTACAACGCCCAGGCTGGTTCTGCCCCGCGGTCGTGACTTTGACGGCTCCGATGTTGGCGAGGCGCGGCCGTTAGTCTGGAACAGAGTGGTGACCATATTCCTGGTGGCGGCGGCCGCGAACGCCGCCGGCGAGGGCGAGTAGCTTCAGCGTGGACTGTCCCGCGAGCTCCCGAGCCACCGGGCTGGACGCCTGCAGGCTGCAGCCGCACGAAGCAGGCGAGGTCCGGGAACAACGCCAGCACCTCCCCCACTTCCACTTCAGCGGCCGCGAACGCCGCCGGCGAGGGCGAGCAGCTCCAGCGAGGACAATCCGCGAGATCCCGGGCCACCGGGCTGGACGCCAGCAGCCCGCCACGCTGCCCAGAGTCGGATCTTTTGCGGCCTCGGCCAAGGACGGCGTAGCCGTCTATGGCTTCTACTTGGTCGCCTCCGTTCGCCACGTGATTTCCAGCCGCTCTTCTGCTGTTCTGCACATCTCGCGGAGGCGAGTACAGCGCTGGAGTTGGCCTGTCTGCAGCATGACCATGACGCGGTGCTGCAACCACACGGAGCAGCAGCTCCTACATCAGAAATTCAGCCTTCCGTCGATGGCACCACCAACCGCATCAAGCGACTGCAGAGACAGGGAGATGCCACCGGTGATTGGCGCCTGTGATGTTTGGACAGAGACGTCAATGGCTCAGAGAGCTGGCCTGGTTGATTCTTTTTTCATTCAAATCCAATGCCTAAGTGAGAGATTAGAATTGCGTTTCGGAAGTCTGCATAGTCTACTAGCGTACTACACTTATTTTGTGCCACCGGTAAACTGTTCTCACCCTGCTGTGATTTAGTTATCTCTACTAATATAAGGAGAAGTGCACACTTCCTATCTAGGGAAGTACTACACACTTATATGCCCGAAGTGTACAGATGGCTTACTGCAGTACACGTAAGTTGTGAGTATGTGCCTTGTAGACGTTTGTTCATGTGCTTGTGAGAGTTAGAAACATTCGTTCCAAGATTTTATTGTGGTTTCAGTTGTGATTAATTCTTTACTGTTGTCGTCAGCCACACATACACCCTGTTGCAATCTTTCCTCATGTGAATTTGATCATAATTTTCTAATGTTTTTTGCACATACTGGACTTTAGAAAATGTGCATCAAAGTTGCCGATAAAATACCCATAAAGAGGATTAATTGTGTTTAATTGGGTTTTTTATAAGCTAAAAAATTAGTTGTTATTAAATAACTATTTTGTCCCTATATCATGATTCCTTCTTATGTTCGCTTTCTAGAGAATCATGCGGTGGCCGAGCTCATCGCCTTGGGGTTGACTACGTCAGTCACATTATGATATGATGGACACCAAGACCATCATCGGACTGGGCGGGAAGGAGGATCAGCGGCAACACAAGTGGGTCGTCGTGTTGAAAAAGAATGTGGATCTGAGTGTCTAGGTGTGGGGCAGAGGGGGGTTTGAGCCATGCTTATTGAGTTAGGAGTATTTGATATTTTTTCTCCCGTTGCAATGCACGGGCATTTTTGCTATAATAAAGAAAGAGTTCTTCTCCCAAAATTTTCATTCAACATTAGAATTGCCCTTAATTTTTTTTCTTATCCGTCTCGATTGCCTCGCGTTCCGGACTCATCCCCATATCCTCCGAGACTGCACGCCAAACCCGTGTCGCTCCTCCATGGTCCGTCGCCCTTGCGTTGCTCAGTGTGAGCGCCAAGGGACCACGCTCAACCCGGCTCTGCTCCTCCAGGAACGGTGGTGCCCATGCCCGTGGCCCTCGACCCGCCTAGGTGCGGCGAAGCCAGCATCCAACAGTCGGAGCACCGCACGGCAGCACCCGCTTCCGCGGCCTCACCCGGCAAACAGGGGAAAGATGGGTTGGGTAGAGACTTACGTCCGCGACGGCGGCAAAGGCGGAGTCGTCAAGGAGTATGTCCTCGACACGCCAACCAGTGCATATGTTCCTGAGATGGTCTGAGATGCTTCTGTTGTGTCGTCCTATTTCTACTCCTCCCTCGTCGTGGTTGCCTTCAAAAACTGCGAGTGCGTCCTCGGCGGCCGAGGCCTAAGAAGAAGAAAGATTGAACTATGCTAGATTGACTCAATAAGAGAGAGAAGGGTTGTATAGATGATATATATGCGGCTTGTATGTATCAATTGACCTAGACAAGGGTTTATGTTAGACGAAGCGGTTGGATTGAGTGAATGATCTTTATGGTGCTCTGTACGAAAAAACAAAACCAGTGCTCTAAAACGATATTTTTTTAAATCCCATGTTGACCACTGATTTTGTTTTCTCTTACATAGCACCACAAATATCAGATTTTTTTCTCTTACATAGCACCACAAATATCATTTCTTAACAAAAATTTACACTTATGTACAAATCTTTGATATGTTTGTCATAAATTATTTTTAATTCTTTTTGAATTGTTTACTATTCTTTTCGAAATTTACACCCAGATAGGAGCATGTGAGCTCGGGAGGTATATTGAATTTTGGTGTCTCCATGAAATACTTATTTTGTGTGTCTCCGTAGCATAACTATTTTATCTTTTGTTGTAACACCAGAACATGAACTTATTTTGGGCGTGTCTCCACTATTGTAATTTTTATCTCTTCCGTTGCAACGCACGGACATGTTTGCTAGTATTAATATAAAAGGTAAAACTTTTGCCTTGTTTAAAAAAAAAAGAAATCGGTCCGGACGGCAGGGCTAGGCTGACGGGGGAGAGATTTCATGTATTTGTAGACTCTGAAGATCGTAGGGAGAATTGGATCAAGCTTTTTTTTTTCGCATCAGTATTGGGACAAAATAGACAGTAGATCTAGCGATTAGTAGATTGATGTATAAGCGGAAATTCCAACTTACATAAAGGGAATATAAACCGTAATTCGTTCTGACACACGGGAGTATATGCTCCTCCCACTCAGTAGAAATATTTTGGAATGTCAAAAAATTATGAACAAAGATTGGCTTGAACATCTCAATATTTTATGTGCGCACGACAAATTTAATGCAAAATCGATAGTTTTGTAGGTTGTGAAAATTCCTTAAAAGCTTTTGTTAGCAACGAATTTTGTCACACGACAGAAGAAATATCGGTTTTTCGTGAAACAACGACTTTGTGGACTCATAGGATGTCAAGATGTATGCACGATTTTTTATATCCAAACTTTTGACATCTTAAATGCATTTAAAATGTATAAACCCGACATCATATGCTTCAGGGTGCCAAAACGCCGGCCCAGAATATAAGTGGATTCAGGGAGAGATCGTGTGGAATAGAAGAGGAAGACGCTTAGAGCATCTCCGGTTGCAATGCCAATAGGGATTCCAATGGTCGTATTGAGCGTGCCGAACGAAAAATAGTGCCCACTACGGCGCCAATAGTTCGATTTCGTCAGGCGAGGCCCAATATCTTGTCCGGGTTCCCAGCCCACGCCCCCCGCGTAGGGAGCCGCTTGGGCGCGCCGTACGAAGCCGCGCGCAACCCTGCCCTATTATGTTATGGAAGAATTTAGCTTCTTGCTGGGATGGTTATTCACAGCCAGCAACTGGCTGCCGGATTTCGTCCCTTCCGTAGTGCTTCGGAAGTCAATCTGGCGTGGCGCTGCTGGATACTTCAGATCAATAGGAATAGCTGACAAGCGGGCCAATATTGTCAACCACACACCGGCTGCTCAACGTAATTTGATGCAGATGTAGTGCGCCGGTGCGCAACCATCAATGGCAGCATTCATGGCCGAAAGGGAGCTGTCGCGTCGCACCTGCGCCTTCTCCATGCGGCGAGCCCGACTGTTTCCCACACGACGTGGCGCCGCTATAGAGCTCGTCGTCGCCCCTGTCGACGCCCACACTCCCACTCTGCTCTTTCTCCCTCGACGCGCCTCTGCTCTCTCTCTGCCGCGCCTCCACCCTAAACCCTAGCCGCAATGTCCGGCTACAGGCGTAACAACGGAGCGACAGCCAACGGCTGCCCCTCCCCATGTACGCTGCTGAAGGAGGAGGCGCAGGCATTGCACGACAACAACTACCGCGCGTTGCCCGACATGCGAGGCTCCCGCTGGTGGGCATTCAGTATCAACGTCATTCCCGTGCCCAACCCCGTCATCCCGACGAACCGCGACTAGCGGGGCTCGGTGATGTGCCACTACTGTGGCGCGCTCTCCCCTCCCCGCCAGCAACTCGAGGAGCCCCAGTGGGAGCCGATCCAGGCAAACTACGGCCGCTACGTCGTTGAGTTCTAGCGGCTCCACGCGGAGGAGATGAACACCTGGACGGGCCCCCGGTTGCCGCCGACGCCGCGGCACAAGAACTCCATTGACCGCTACGCGTTCTGGGCCGTGGCGGGGCGCAAGATCGATTGGTTCATGCCGCACATTGCTGCCCGCGGCCCGTCCCTCTACGCCCCCTCCCCTCGTTCACAGCGTTGCCGACCCCTCCGAATCGTTGGCGTCGAGGAGCACATGCTCATCTTCGTCACGCTCAGGCTCCTCCTCCCGTGGCACGTCGACGCCGCTTACCCCCTAGCCGGAGGTGAAGGAGGAGGTGCGCTTACCGGCGAGGAGGGCCACGTGTGGATCACCAGCGCGTCGTACTACGACCTCACCGCCGACGATGGCGAGGTGGGGCCAGCAGCGTCGTCAAGGGCGAGGAAGACGACGATGCGGTCAAGGCCGAGGAGCTGGACTTCACCATCTTCGACCGCTACCGCCGAGGTTAGATTAGGTTTAGGTTTTAGTTTATCGAATTTCATTCAAATATGTGAAAGTTTCTAAAATTTCAATGAAATCTATCGAATTTAATGTTTATTTAAATTCGTCAAATTTTCTATTAGCGATGTGAGTAGAGAACAGCGCCCCCAAATATGCGCCAGCTCGTCCGGACGGCCCCAATAACGTTCGTCCGGCCGAGCATCCGGACGACGTATTGTCGCCGCGAGTGGAGTTGCTCTTAGAGGGGTGCCTAAATTGTGTCCGGCACCACCCGTTTGGAGGCCCAATTGCGGGGTGCCGGACACATGTCCGGCATTTTTTTTTGCGCCTCCCACACCGGCACCCCCTAAACGGCCGGACACCGAACACAGTATTTCGTTGAAATATAAAATTTTCGATACAATTTGATATGATTCAAATACAAACTTCGATACAATTTCAAATATAAAATTGGATACATGCGATCGTGCCGAGGTACAGGCCCGTGCCCGTGACGGCGGTGACGGCAGAAGCCCTAACCCTAACCCCTGCCGGGCAGGAGCTTTGGGATCACCCCTTGGTCAAGTGGCTGTTTCGGGCAACGATCGCTATGTGTCAACCCATGGACGATGAGGCCGGTGACAAGCTCACCGGCCTTGCCTGCCATGGAGTAAAACCAGACTCCGAGGCTTTCCCGGTGCACTGATCGAGCCACTGCTCACTTACCGGCTGAGCTGCTCATCACAATGCATCTCTAGGCAAAGAGGGTTGAAATCTCTGGCTACATCGATATTAATGACCGACGCGGCTTGTGGAGAAACCACTGCGTGCCTAGAATCCTGAAAGCCCTCAGTCTGGCCGTTATCGATATTAACGACCGACGCAGCTTGGAGGCGGCGGTGCCTCCTCGTCGTCGGACGACTCCACGGGAGCCGGCTCGGGCGGCTCGTCGTCAGTGCGGCTGGTGGTGGCGAAGCTGTGGAGGCGGCAGGCGTGCTCGGATCGCACGATGGCGTCCCAGTATGCCGCCGACACGTTGAACGGAGGCTCATGGCTCCGCTCCTCCTCCGTCACTACGCCGGCGGCGTCCGAGTCCCACATCGCCCGGATGTAGTCCAGCCTCGCCTGACCGGTGAGGGGCGGCGCAACCGGGACGTTGTCCAGGTTGACCAGCCAGCCGTCCGGCAGGCTACGGTCGGCGGGCAGAGGGAGGTAGTCGCGCACGAGCTGCTCCGCCTCCTCCACCGTCATGGGACGACGGTCGTCGGCCTGCGGGGGTGGAGGAGGCGGAGGGGGTGGTGGTTGTGGCGCCGCAGCCCTAGCCGCCGCAATCCGGATCCCCTGGATCCGGCGTAGCTCATTGCGGCGTTGGCAGCGCACCAACGATATCGCGTCAAGGCGCCGACGCCGCTCGTGGTCCTCCGCCGTGGGCTGGTAACCTGGCCCGCGGCGGTGCATCGTAGTTGTGCGACTGCAAGGAAAGGAAGAGGGCGGTGGTGGAGTGTGTGAGACGAGAGGACCGGTGGTGGCTTTTTAAAGCAGGTCGAAGGAGTGGAGATGTCGTCGCCATTAACGTCAAGACGGCATGCATACCGCCGCGTGGCTCTGCGGCGCTGCATCGATGCGACGCTTCACCGCGCCGCCCACCTAGCCACTGAAACGATGCGCCGCCTGACGGCCCGTGCAACGATGCGACGACTCGGCACTGAAACGACGAGGCGCCTGCATCGCTGCCGCGTGCGGTCAGATCTCGACGCGTCGTTTCGTGTGGCTGACGGGCGGGCCATATCTGTCGGAGTCTCGGGCCGGACAGAGTGTCCGGCACCGCGAAGGCAGCCCCCAACTTTGGAGGCCCTGTTGGCGGTGCCGGACAGGTTTTGGGCTGGACAAGGCCTTTGCGACCCCCTGGTGTGTCCTGTTTTTCTGTCCGGGGCCGTAATGGAGATTTAGGGGCCGCATTGGCCGTAGTGGCCAATTGTGTCGGCGTGATCCGGTTCAGACTGTTGGCGTGGCAAATTTAGAGGCGTTTTTTCAATATGAAAAAAAGATAGCACGCAAAATGTTTGAATTTTGGAGCAAAATGAATTGAAAAGTACCAAACGATCGCGTGACCGCGCCCAATATTTCAAACAGATGGAGGAATGCAAATGCTGCTTCCAAAGGTGGCTTCTCGTACTTGCCCATTAAAGAATGCTACATGTACTGACACATACGCAAAGCTGGCATTTGGGAGTAAAAGCAGCTCTGATGACCTCTGAGCTTTATTAAACACGAAGGCGTCAACGTTACGGCCCCGCCGTTGATCTGTCCCCCGGTCATCCCCACACTTCATTCATTTCGCTGACCGTTTTCAGTTCATAGTACAATAAGGCTGGTGCCAGTGCACCGCCTGTGATAGCGAGGCCACATCAGCTTTTATCCCTATTCTCACCTCATTTTCACCCCACGGTGCCAATGCACGGACTGTAGTGCTAGCTGTCACTTCTCTCTCCTCCATATCAGCATTTCTTTTTCAGATTAAGTTATTTCACTCGTTTTTGTTTAGACATTCAAAATAATGCAATAAATTTATTTTATTCAACTAAAAATGTTACCGATTACATAATAATTAATAAAATTGCATAATAAATTTAAAAAATTATATAATAAATAAAAAATAAATTCTAATCCTCCTCATCCTCATCATATTGCAGCCCAAGCTCTTTTTCCACCATCTTGATGGCCTTCGCATGTGTGCGTTTTTCTGCTTCGTTCATGTCGGCGGTTGATCGGTCCCTCATTTTGTTCCATTGCTTGAGTAGCTTAGCCCCGGAGGTGGTGTGCCGGAGGGGAGTAATACTCGGGGATGCGGCGAAGAACCGACATTGGAGCGACAATGTGTCGGAGAGATATCATCTAGGGGAGGGGCTGGTGACCCGTCGGACTGCAAGAGATCGGTGAATGCGGTGAAATCTGGAGTCCAACCCGACATCGTGGAGAAGATTTGAGAGAGTGGAGGAGAGAAATGAGATGAAGTGGGGTGTGGAATGAGTGAAACCAGGTGGGGGTATTTATAGGGGGTTGGGGATGAAATTTGGAATTTTTTGCAATTTTTTTCGAATTTTTGGAGGCTGCAACGGATACCTCAACGGCTAGCTGACGTGGACGAATCAGAGCTCGCCACGTCCACTAGCCGTTACCCCGCCGGCCTATCTCCTCCCTCTCGCCCCACCCCGCCAGCGCGTCGCCCCACTCCCGCCTCCTCCTCGCCCACCTACCGCCGCCAACGCGGGCGACAGTGGGGCGGTAGCGCCCGCTACCGCCGGGCGACGGATCCGTCGCCCGCCGCTGCCGTCCCGCCTCGCTACCGCCTCCCTCTCGCCCCGCGCCGGGCGGTACCGCCCACGCTCCCGCCCCCACTAGCACCAGCCTAACTACATGTGATACAGGCAAACAGCAAGCAGAGCAGCAGGTCATTCAACTAAAGGTTTTCAAATATCAGAGGGCATCTCAAGAAAAAAAAATCAGAGGGTGATGGGAAGTGTTAGTACTACTCAGTACTAGAAACATAGTGCTCTACATTTTTTTGGTTAAAGAATTACTCCACATCTGGGAGCAAATATCAGGGAATGATGGACCGGGTAACTTGTTCTAAGAATTATCTCTCTCTCTCTCTCACACTCTCTTGTACAAAGAGTTATTCAGTTAAATTTAGCGATGCAATGTCTTTTCCCATTATTATCCACACTTTAAGATGCCATTTATCTCTGAACAAATGTGTAGAGTAGTTCAAATGGAACATATCAAGTCCATGAAGTTCTTGTGAAATGCCCATTCAAAACAGCTCGTCACTGATCACAAAGGGGAAACCAGTCAGTAGAGTGAGTACTGAGCATTCTACCGCAAGTGGTGAAGTCCAAAAGCAAAATCCAGGAAAGTCCCAAAGCAAAAGGTACCATGACCACCACTAGAAAAGTCCAGCTCCCAATGCGGCGACCGTTAGCACTCGCCACTCAGCCGTTTCAAATTTAAATCCTCCCTCCAAATCACCATCCACTAAGCTAGCCTTGCACTAACACGCACGCCCGCCCGCTCGCAAATTACAAATCCCCGTCCACCTCGCAGTGACCTTGCCTCGCCCATCCGCTCCCCTCGCGCGCACACACCGAGTCAGGGAGACCAGAGCCAGAGCTGCATCCAAGCTCCGGATATGGCAGCCACGCCGCCCAAGAGGGAGCCCCTGCGCCCCCTTAGCTGCAACGCCGGCGCGGGCACACCCGCCTCCGCCGTCGCGCGGCCCCGCGCGCCGGCGGTCTCCGCCGAGAAGGAGAACCAGGGCGCCCGCAATCTCGGCCCCGGGAAGGAAGAGAAGAAGCCGGCGACTGCTGCTGCTGCGAAGGCGGCGGCGCCGCCGCTGAAGCCGTCGTCGCTACAGGCCCGCATGGAGGGCGACGAGGCGGAGGCGGCGGTCCCCGTGTTCATGGGGCCGAGGGGGAGGGAGCTGCTGCCACCTCCGCCGCCGACGCCGGCGGCACTGTCGTCGTCCTACGAGGCGTGGGACCTGTCCGACAACGAGGCGGCGCCGGCCGCGTCCTGGGCCACCCTGCCCAACAGGGCGCTGCTGTGCCGCCCGCTGCCGCTGGACGTCGGGAGGTGCACCTGCGTCGTCGTCAGGGAGAAGGCCGCCGGAGCCAGGGGCGTGGCGCTCTACTCTCTCTACACCAACGTGAGCTAATCCCGTCCTCCTTCTCTCCCTGTGCCTTTCAATTTCAAATCCAGCGGAGTGTGAGATGGGTGGTTGATGTGATTAGCTGCTGAGATGTGTTTCGTCTCCGTGCTGTGAGAATCGCAGGAGGGGCAGGGGCGGCAGGACCGGAAGCTGGCGGTGGCACGGCACCGGAGGAGGAGGGGGAGGTCGGAGTTCCTCCTGGCGCAGAACCAGGACGGCGTCTTCTGCAGCTCCGACAAGAACTTCCTCGGGACTCTGGGTGCCAACCTCGTTGGATCCAAGTACCAGATTTGGGGCCAGGTACATGAATTTCCCCTTGACCTCGCCCTCTATGACTGAAAGATTTTTTTTTTGTTTCTTCTATATGACTGAAAGATCGATTGTCATGGTGGACGTTAACCTCTGACGATTGTTCATGGTTTTCGGTACAGGGAAACCGAATTGATGAGCTGAAGAGCCAGACGAAGAGGCTTCTCGGCGTTATCTCGTAAGAATCCAATCTCCGTGGGTGAGCTATTCCAGGAATCATATGGCTTTCCTTGATCAAATTTTGGTTTCTGCAGGTTTGCCCCAACCATCACTACGCTCACTGGTAGTTTCAGAAGCATGAGGGCATGGATTCCCAAGAACCAGTCGATGCAATTGAGGACCAGCAATTCGGCTCAGGTAAATCGACCAAAGTCAGCTGGAACATTGTGAGATTCAGTGGGGCATGTGGTTCCTGATTGTGTAAGTATTCTTATAGATTCAGCACATTGGTGGGCTTCCAAAGGATTGGCCGGAGAAGGCGAGCAGAGCTGAGAAACTCTGCTCAAGATCCCCTTTCTACAACAATGTAAGCAATGAAGAAACTTGCGGAGTATTTCATCCATGTGTCAACTACAGTCACACGCGAAGCTTATGTTTTCGTTTTCTGTATTCATTCACAACAGATGACAAAGCGGTATGAACTAGACTTCAGAGAGAGGGTGGGGAGGATGGGTTACAAGGTGCAGACATCAGTGAAGAACTTTCAGATGACTTTGGAGGTAAAGCTCAGCTTGTTATCATTAGAAGATCATGTATGGAAGATTTTTGTTGGTGTCAGTGATCATGTATGAACCAAAAAAAAAAAACTTGTGATCGACAGGAAAACGGAAGGCAGACGATCTTGCAGCTCGGGAGGGTCGGGAAGTCCAAGTACATAATGGACTTCAGGTAAGCCACCGATCATCCCCATTGTTTTCCACCGGCTGTATGTATCAGGCAGCACAATATTCTGATGGAAGTTTTTTTTTTCCTTTTTGTAGATACCCATTGACTGGCTACCAAGCATTCTGCATCTGCTTGGCGTCCATGGACTCGAAGCTGTGCTGCACGCTGTGAGATGCACACAGATGCATTGGAGTTTTGTTTTGCTCGAGAGTTGTTTCTGCAGTCGATTTTGTATATGCAGTCTTCTCACCTTGAGAAGACGCTGATAATAATAATAATGAGAGCAAGATTGTTCATCTGTTTATCCTTGTACAACCATAGTCGATGTTTTTTTAGATGACCATAGTCGACGTTTGTTCATCTAGAAAAACGATTTTTTCATGGATGCATGGACTGAGAAACTGAAAACTCATCCTTGTACTGTTGGACCTGGAGCCATGCCCAGCCGCTCATCTTTACTTTTCCGGCACCGGGACTTGCCACTCCAGCTGTTTCTGCCACTGGCAAAGAGGCCACTACAGTAGGCGATGGCAGGAAATGCTTTGCTTGGTGCTCATGTTCACCCAAGCAGAACGTGGAACGAAGTGGATGCCATTACTCCTATCGATTTTGCTTCACGTACGACGTTTTACGTACGATAACTGTCCGACGCTTCGTCGCTTCGCCAATTATTCCTCCCGCGATAAGGTCCAAGCCCAAGCCCAATACCCATAACTTGCCTCCTCCTCTTCCCTCCATAACTTTTCACGCCTCCTCCTCTTCCCTCCCAAGCATGACGGCTCATCTTCTTCACGATCTCTTCCCCGCTCATCTGCAGATCCGTCTCATTCACACCTAATCTGGAGAGAAACCTGATCAAGAGGGAAGAGGTGCAGGGCCGGCAAACATCACGAGGTGTGTATCTTCTGCAATGCTGGGCGCAGATCTGTTTCATATCATCTTCACAAGTTCTTCCATGTTGATTTGTGAACCCGTCTCATTCACATGTAACCTGCACCATGGCAGAGAAATTTGATTAGAGGGGCAGAAAATCAGATTCGGAAAACAATCTAAGGTGTGTATCTTTTGCATTGTTTGGATCAAATCTATTCCAGATTATTTGTAGGTTTATGCTTAGTGATCTGTTCAATTTTAGGTAGGATGCAGCCGAATTTAACTCCGGATGAAGTGGCAGAACAGAACATGGTATTTCACCAAGATGACGAAGATGTTTTCATTGTGGAGGATATTGGGGATTCTGTGGATGTCCAACAAGGAGAACCGATCATGATGCTGGAACCTAAGAAGGGGCTCATGTTTGATAGTGAGGATGATGCTGTTAGGTTCTACAAAGGTTATGCAAAAAAGAAGGGTTTTGGTGTAGTAAGAAGAACTGCTAGACACGATGAAGACAACAAGCTTAATTATTTTACTCTTGCTTGTAGTAGACAAGGGAAGGCTCAATACTCATCGAAGAACTCATTTAAACCTAATCCGTCGACAAGGATGCAATGTCCAGCTAAGAGTAACTTCTCTCGTCGTGGCGACAAGTTTTGCATTACTTCGGTTACAGTTGACCACAATCATCCTATAAGTCCAAGCAAAGCTAGATTTCTGAGGTGTCATAAGAAACTAGATTTGCATGCCAAAAGAATGCTAGAGTTGAATGATCAAGCAGGAATCCGTATGAGCAAGAATTTTGGTTCTCTTGTTATACAAGCTGGTGGCTATGATAAGCTTGAGTTTGGTGAAAAGGAGTGCAGGAATTATTTGCAAGAGACAAGAAGGCTTCAGCTTGGTGCCGGAGATGCACATGCTGTTTATCAATACTTTCTCCGTATGCAGTCAAAAGATCCCGACTTTTTCCATGTTATGGATGTGGACGAGGATGGGCGACTAAGAAATATCTTTTGGGCAGATGCAAGAAGTAGGGCTGCATATGAATCTTATTGGGATGTCATCACATTTGACACCACATACTTGACAAACAAGTATAGCATGCCGTTTGCTCCTTTTGTTGGCGTAAATCATCATGGTGAATCGGTTCTTCTAGGTTGTGGTCTTTTGTCTAATGAAGATACTGATACGTTTGTCTGGTTATTTAAATCTTGGCTATGTTGTATGTCAAACAACCCACCAAATGCTATAATCACCGACCAGTGCAAAGCAATGCAGAATGCTATTGAAGAAGTTTTCCCTCTGGCTCGTCATAGATGGTGTATATGGCATATCATGAAGAAGATTCCTTCACAACTCCAAACAAGTGAACCTGCTACATCAGTTCATATAAACTCCTACATTGACATTCTCCAGGTGCTACACTCAGCTCTGTACTATCAACTATTTGTAAATTATTTGTCAACGACTAATTTTTTTTTACTTTGAAGGGAAAGAAAGATGTCATGGATTTGCTGGATGCTAAATTGGATGGATGAAAGAGACATACTCTGCAGTAATCGATTGAATAGTTGGCTTATCACACTAGATGCAAGTGTTTATTTTGTCACTGCAAACCATGATTTTATCTTTCAACGCTATGTGTCACTAGCTTCTCTAGTGAAATATCAACCCTGTATGACCAAATATTTTCTGGAATCTCATATTCAATCAGAGCTTTATTCAATTGATCAGGCACGATTATATTATCGATTACAGTACAGTATAGAGCACTCACCTCATTCATTGGAGGTTTGCATCGACCTGCATCCATTCCCCAACCATGTCGAGCCAGCAAGAGGTAGGCTGCGAGGGAAGCGACGCCCCGCCCAGCTTCAAGGCTGCCAGAGAAGCAATGGCCTCCCAGCATCTTGGTTGCGAGAGCACCCTATGAATTTCGCCTCCGACGAGCTCAATTACAGAGCTATCTTGGCATGGTCGCTAGCTGAATCACACCTAGAAGACTCCGTCCAGGCAGTAGCGAAGGGATAAGGCATGCTTGCTCCATAAAAAAAGTTACTATTTGGGAGGTGGGACCACGTGGGAGGAGAAAGGAGACGTTTTGATCCGTCCCAGCCCGGCCCAAATCCAAATCCAGAGCTTAGCTGCCCCGCTTTGGTAAATCGCTGCCACGTAGGATCGTACGCAGATCGGACATGTTTCGTCGTACGTATAGCAGCGCCGTACTCCTATAAAGGAAGCTGGACTACCCGGCTCCTCCACCACTCTCGCGTGCACACCTGCTGCTGGCCGATCGATTGACTCAAATAGTAAATCCTGAATCCCGCTTTTGACACCAGCCGTCTGATATGGTGATTTCTTTTTTCACTTCGTGACTGGCTGGACAGGTCCATGACAGGTGGGGCTCACTGCGCCTAGGGTCGCACAGAACAGAGACTGGGTGGCTTCCTGCGTTTGGTGTGTATCACGTCCAACTCGGATGAAAACCCTAGACTCCACACGTGATAGAAAAATATCCGCACCGCCTCCCAGTCGTCTCTTCTTCCTCCTTCCCGCAATCCCGCATCTCCATCCCTCCCGCTCCCTCTCCTCCCTCCCAGCCGCCTCTGTGCCGCCTCCTCTATCTCGTTCATGCTCCCTTCCCTCCCAGTTGCCTCTCCGTCGCGGCTCATGCTCCGTGAGCGCCTTCTGCGTGGGGACTGGATGCGGACGGAAGGACCACATTGGCAGGCTGGAGGCAGGAGAAATAGAGCGTGCTGCCGGCGGCTCGGCTCCGGTTCGGCGTGGCTGGTGCCGGTGCAGGTAAGGGCGGCGTTGGTCGCTGCAGGAGTTCCGACACCGGCGATCGGTAAGGAGCAGGAGCGGCACGGTAGGGTGGGATTTGGGAGCAGGTGGTCGCCCCTCCGTGGTGCTCAGCTGTAGGCCTGGATTTGGAGGCGGAAGACCTGGGAAAACCGATCTCCAGCGCCGGCTCGAGCAACGCCCTCCTCGTCGGCCACTCCTCCTTGTCGCCACCAGGCCTAGCAGGTAGAGATTTCTGCCATATCCACGCAACCTAGGGTAGAAGCTGAGAAGGGAGCCGACGCGCGATGGCCACACGCGGTGGAAGGTGAGTCTCGGCGCTACTTTATTTCATTCCACGATGTGGAAAATTCGATCTCCGGTGTGGTTTTCGTGGGGCAACACCGTGATGGTGGATTCTTGGTTTCTTGACAGCGGTTGTTGTAGCCATGGAGCACGGAGCTGCTGCTCCGGTAACGGAGCCTCTGGGTGGTGTACGTCGACGGTGCCGCTGTTTTTGTTCAAGAGTGCCTTCGCCTGCGGAGACATCGAGCATTCAGCTATAGGAATGAGGAGATCTACAGTGCGTTGCCAGTTTAGCTTCATTTTTTATTTTAGAGATGAGCTTGGCTTCTTTTTTAGGATGCCATGTAGTATAATATTTGTGAAGAATGGTTTGGAAATTGCAAGTAGTCCCTGTAACTTGTTTTTAGGATGCTGTGTGGTATAATATTTAGAGATGCTTGCTAAGACTGAATGGAGTTTCTGCAAGGCTAGACATATAGAGTAGCACTCAGGGGCGGATGTAGGTGCAGCCTTGGGGGTGCACAGGACCCCGGTAAAAATGCTTTCTTTGTATATTGGTTTTTTCCACCATGTGTGGATCCCTAAAACAAGTAGTTTTTGCAGTTGTGACACCACCGTGCACCCCTCTCCCTGGTTCTCTAGCTCCGCCCCTGGTAGCACTATATTATGCATATGTATAACTCACCACGATTGGAAGAGTTTTAGAGGGACATATCACGTGATGTGACATTGGAGTTAGTAGTTCTTGTTGATATCTTGGTTTTCTTGCTTCATGGATTAGAAGTTTGAGAGTCAGAGCAGAGAGTCGAGCAGCGGTGGAGCTGAGAGTAGTCACTACGGGAGACCACGACTTTGCCGTGTGCTAAATATCGGACACACGGCAACGTCCATTTTTGCCGTGTGCTACACACGGTAACGAAAAACCTACGGCAGAGCAACAGAAAAAACACACGGTAAAGACGAGCACACGGTAAAGAAACGCAAAAGCACACGGCAAAGAAAAGCGCACGGCAAAGCCATAGGAAACGTGTCCATACAAAACGGTGGACCAAACGGCGCGGTTACGGCGCATCTTTGCCGTGTGTGGCACACGGAAAAGATTGAATCTTTACCGTGCGCAGCACACGGTAAAGAGATTGTTCATTTTTTTTAAAACTGGTTTGGTGCACATGATTTTTGTGTATTGCACGTACGTACGCGGACAGTTCAAACATCTTCCATTTTAAACATAGTGTTAAACCCTAGTCCGGTGTGTGACCGGCTTCATCGGCATCACTTACTCCCTAGCGAGTTCCTGGACTTAGAGCTCGAAACTCCCCCTCCGGGTGAACCGGAGGGAATCTTGTGTAGATTTTCGGTTTCCCATGTTCCTATGGCCTACCGTAACACAACCAAGCAAAATATTCCACTGGTCTACCCCCTTTCGTTGCCGGTCAAAGGGGTAGACGGTAAGTTTGACTATTCTCCAGCGGGGTGAGGGTTTCGTCGAAGCGGGGCTCCGGAGCATCAGATTCCCACCGAAACCTAGGTGGTGCAATACCATATGTCTACAAGTGTGGCGGGTGGTGTAGATCCTAGTCCGGTGTGTGACCGGCTTCATCGGCATCACTTACTCCCTAGCGAGTTCCTGGACTTAGAGCTCGAAACTCCCCCTCTGGGTGAACCGGAGGGAATCTTTTGTAGATTTTCGGTTTCCCATGTTCCTATGGCCTACCGTAACACAACCAAGCAAAAAAGTCCACTGGTCTACCCCCTTTCGTTGCCGGTCAAAGGGGTAGATGGTAAGTTTGACTATTCTCCAGCGGGGTGAGGGTTTCGTCGAAGCAGGGCTCCGGAGCGTCAGATTCCCACCGAAACCTAGGTGGTGCAATACCATATGTCTACAAGTGTGGCGGGTGGTGTAAATGTCCAAGATCCTAGTCCGGTGTGTGACCGGCTTCATCGGCATCACTTACTCCCAAGCGAGTTCCTGGACTTAGAGCTCGAAACTCCCCCTCCGGGTGAACCGGAGGGAATCTTGTGTAGATTTTTGGTTTCCCATGTTCCTATGGCCTACCGTAACACAACCAAGCAAAAAAAAAGTCCACTGGTCCACCCCCTTTCGTTGCCGGTCAAAGGGGTAGACGATAAGTTTGACTATTCTCCAGCGGGGTGAGGGTTTCGTCGAAGCGGGGCTCCGGACGTCAGATTCCCACCGAAACCTAGGTGGTGCAATACCATATGTCTACAAGTGTGGCGTGTGGTGTAAATGTCCAAGATCCTAGTCCGGTGTGTGACCGGCTTCATCGGCATCACTTACTCCCTAGCGAGTTCCTGGATTTAGAGCTCGAAACTCCCGCTCTGGTTGAACCGGAGGGAATCTTGTGTAGATTTTCGGTTTCCCCTGTTCCTATGGCCTACCGTAACACAACCAAGCAAAAAGGTCCACTGGTCTACCCCCTTTTTTTGCCGGTCAAAGGGCTAGACGGTAAGTTTGAGTATTCTCCAGCGGGGTGAGGATTTCGTCGAAGCGGGGCTCCGGAGCGTCGGATTCCCACCGAAACCTAGGTGGTGCAATACCATATGTATACAAGTGTGGCGGGTGGTGTAAATATCCAAGATCCTAGTCCGATGTGTGACCGGCTTGATCGGCATCACTTACTCCCTAGCGAGTTCCTGGACTTAGAGCTCGAAACTCCCCCTCCGGGTGAACCGGAGGGAATCTTGTGTAGATTTTCGGTTTCCCATGTTCCTATGTCCTACTGTAACACAACCAAGCAAAAAAGTCCACTGGTCTACCCCCTTTCGATGCCGGTCAAAGGGTTAGACAGTAAGTTTGACTATTCTCCAGCGGGGTGAGGGTTTCGTCGAAGCGGGGCTCCGGAGCATCGGATTCCCACCGAAACCTAGGTGGTGTAATACCATATGTATACAAGTGTGGCGGGTGGTGTAAATGTCCAAGATCCTAGTCCGGTGTGTGACCGGCTTGATCGGCATCACTTACTCCCTAGCAAGTTCCTGGACTTAGAGCTCGAAACTCCCCCTCCGGGTGAACCGGAGGGAATCTTGTGTAGATTTTCGGTTTCCTGATACGTCTCAAACGTATCTATAATTTTTGAGTGATCCATGCTAGTTTTGGGATATTGTCACATGTTTTTACTGTCATTTATATCATTTTTATGCATTTTGTCGGCCTAACCTATTGACAAGATGCCAAGTGCCAGTTCCCTGTTTTTGCTGTCGTTTTGTTTCAGAAATTTACTTCTGGAAATATTCTCAGAAATTTGCCACAACGAAGTACCAGTCCGAAGGAGAGCCGGAGGGGAGGCCCACAGGGCAGAGGCGCCCCCCTGCCGCGGCCTGGGGGTCACCCGCGAGTGGGGCCCGCCCCTGCCCGTGGGACCTCGCCTCGACACCCTCCGACGCCTATAAATTGCCTTCCCTAAAAACATCGAGGCGGCCATTATTTTCTAGAAACTCGACCCCGACGCGCCGTCACCGAAAACCCTAGTTCGGGGTCCAATCTGAAGCTGATCCCGGCACTCTGTCGGAGGGGAGATCGATCCCGGTGTTGGGAATATGCCCGAGAGGCAATAATAAAATGGTTTATTAAGCATATTCATGTTTATGATAATAGTTTATTATCCATGCTATAATTGTATTAAATGGAAAGATAATACATGTGTGGAATATAAACACCAGGAGTCCCTAGTGAGCCTCTACAGGACTAGTTCGTTGATCAAGAGATAGTTAGAGTTTCCTAACTATGGACTTGTTATAGTCACTTGATAATGGAGTCACGTCATTGGGCGAATGACTTGATGGACATGACCCAAATAATAAAGAGTTGCAATTAATCGTGTCACAAAAGTTTTATTGTCAACACTTTTAATATGCCAAGTATAGTTTCCTTAGACCATGAGATTATATCACTCCCGTTCACCAGAGGAATACTTTGTGGACATCAAACGTCACTTCGTAACTGGGTGATTATAAAGGTGGCTTTCAGGTATCTCCGACGGTGGGTTGTTGGGTGATATGAATCAAGAGTGGGATTTGTCCCTCCATGTGACGGAGAAGATATCTCCAGGCCTTCTCGGTAATATAGCATCAAAGGTCTGCAGACATGTGATTAGGATGTAATCACCGGGATCCTGTATTATGGACGAGTAAACAGAACTTGCCGGTAACGAGATTAAACTAGACATGGGGATGTCGGCGATTAAATCTCGGGCAAGTAAAATATCATGAGACAAAGGGAATCGTATATAGATTAATTGAATCTCCGGCATCGTGGTTCAATCGATAAAAGAGTTTCGTTGAGTGTATAGGAATTAATATGGGCATCCCGGTGAAAGTGCATGGTTCCCCCATGCATGGTTTTGGTAATTAATGACAATCTCTATGGACTAATATTTGTGTTGAGCTATATTTGTAGGTTGTCCATTAGCTTGCTTGTTATCCATTTGTTGGAGTCAAGGTTAAGGGAAGAAGAAAAGTTTGTGTTGATCAAGGCTTTGTGCGGGTTGTGCGGGTTGATCATCACTCAAGGCCAAGTGAAGATATGCCGAAGAGTGCGTCTCCCATCTTGGTGTATGGGGGAGCATCATGTGAATCTTCACCGAAGCGCGATCGAGGAAGGTGGTGCATCTTGAGGAGTTGAAGATCGTCTTCATCGACCTCAAGTGGATTTATGCGCAAGGCAAAGGTATGATCTTGATAGGGTTTCTATTTTACCGGTCTCATATTGTTTAGTGAGAGACCGGATTATAGGATAGATAACCGTACTATCAAGAGGGGCTCTCGACTGAATATCGTGATCGTATCGCCGTAGAGAGCACAAACCTTTGCATCCATGCAATCATCTTTATTGGTTCTTATTTTTCTCTTATCGTGGTGTGGTATTGGTGCTTGTCGTGCTTGTCATGACAAAGCCAAGTTCACCGAAAACGGTTTTCATATGCGTCTTCTATTGCGGTTTCGGTATTGGAGATTTTGCCGGTTCATCCGTGCGGAAGATTTACCTCTTCCATTTCTTTGCAAAATCTCCATTACTTGTTTGCCATTTTCAAAGGTAGCATTTGTCATCCTCTTTCCAACAAAATTGTTTTTATTTCATTCGGACTTCATTTGCAAAAGATTCGGCATTTCCGGTTTGCGAAAAAGAGTTTTTAACTTTCCCCATTTGTTTTTATAATGTTTTCTTGGACTATGATGTTTCCCTTCATAATCTTGTTGTGCTCGTTGTGACGATTCCAACGAGCCCAAGATTATCGAAACCGGAGTTCGTGGGTGAAAGTTATTGCATTTCCGATTTGCAAATGGGAGCTTTTACCTTTCCCCATTTATCTTTATAATATATTCTTGGACTATGATGTTTCTCTACATATTCTTGTATTGCTTGTTGTGACGATTCCAACGAGTCCAAGAATACCGAAAACGGAGTTCGTATGCGAAAGTTATTGCGTTTTCGGTTCGATCGATTTTTCAAAACAGAAAATTGAAAAGAAAAAAAAAGAAAAAAACAACAGTCCGACCGGCCCGGCCGGGCGCGAGGCCGGCCCCAGGCCGGGGGCTTCGGGTGGCCTCCCGGCCCACGCACTTGCTGGCCGACCGGCCCAGGACGGGATGAGGCCGGGAGGCTCGGGAGGCTGCCCGGCCCACCGCGCTCTCGGCCGGCCCAGGCCGGGTAACGAGGCCGGCTTCTCTGCTTTCGCTGGTTCCCTCGTATGCTTGATTCCCGGCCGGCCCAGGCCGGGTCTCGGGCTGGCTTCTCTGCGTTTTCCTATATGTGTTCGATGCGTTGCTCGCTGCAGAGATTCCCGGCCGGCCTGGCTGGCGTGCAGGCCGGCCCCAGGCCGGGGTCTCGGGCTGCAACTTTTTTGCCCCAACGGCTACTTTTTTGGGGCCCCTATAAAAAGGGCTTCTTCCCCAAATTTCGAGCAGAGCTCGTTTTCTCTCTCCTCACCATTGTTGCAACATTTTGAGAGCTCGATTCCTCCACTTCCCTCCGATGATTCTTGCCCAAATTTAGGGAAACAAGAGAGGAGATCTAGATCCACTACTCCACCAAACAAAATCTCCTCTAAGTGAGGGAATCTCGTTGGATCTAGATTTTGGAGTTCTTGGTGTTTCTCCTCCGTTCTTCCTCCTAAATCCCTCCATAGCATTAGTTGCTTTGGTTGGATTTTGGGGTGAAGGATTTGACCACTTGGTGTGATCTTGCCATTTTGCATTTGTTGCATCGGGTTGTGCTCCCCACGGTGATTCGTGGGATTGAAGGTTGGGAGCTTGTTACTCTTGGGTCATTGGACCCTAGATGGTGGTGGTGCCGTGAAGACTTCGGCTTGTGAAGCTTCGTCACGCTTTGGGAGCCCCCAATTGAGTTGTGGGTGTGTGCCCCAAAAGTTGTAAGGGCTTCGGAATCCGCCCCGAAGGATTCCGATAGTGGAAGGTGAACCAAACCTTTGGGTGCGGTTCATCGGAGAATAGGGTGAGGCCTTTGTGGCATCTTGAGTAGGCCTCTTGTGGCGATCTCACACCCCTCCAACGAGACATACTCCCTTAACAAGGAGGAACTCGGGAATAAATCCTCGTCTCCGCGTGCCTCGGTTATTTCTATACTCGAGCTTTTACTTATGCACTTTACATTGTGATAGCCTTCGTGCTTGAAGTTTTTATCTAGCTATCACCTTGTTTCTTGCCTTGTTTAGCATAGGTTGCTGGTGCACATAGGTGAGCATAGTAATTAGGTTGTTGGCTTGTTATTTTAAAACGCATAGTTTTATTCCACAATTATCAAGCCCTTTAAATAGAAAAAGTTTTAATCGCCTATTCACCCCCCTCTAGGCGACATCCGGGACATCGTTTGTTCTTTCAATTGGTATCAGAGCCTCGTCTCTCTTGTTTGGCTTTACCGCCTAGAGAGTAAAGATGTCATCTAGGGATTTAGTGCACAATTCCTTGTTTATATTCAATGGCACAAATTTTAATATTTGGAAAACTCATATGCTTAGTCACTTACGGGTCTTGGACCCCAATATTGAGGGTATCTTAGATATAGGTTTTTCTCCTCCAAAGGATCACGAAAGTACGACTTTAGAGGATGAGAAAAACTTATATCTAGATGCTCTAGCTTCTAATGAGTTTTGCAAATTTGTGAGTGTTGTAGTTTTTGAGTCAATCATGCCTCTCCGAGACGTTCATGATTTGTGGACAAAGCTTCAAGAAAAATATGGAAAGTCCATGACCATTAAGGATGATTGTTCTCCCTCCACCTCCGGTCATGACGAGCTCTCGTCTTCGTCTACTTCACCAAAATGTGGTAAGCCACAAACCAATGTGATGGTGAGTAGTGATAGGTTTTGCAACATTGATAGTGAGCTCATTATTGATGATCATTTATCTCTATCTTGTTGCAATGCTTCATCTTTGGACCTAAACACACATAGCACTATAAATGATTTACATGCTAGTGTTGATATTCCTTGCATATCATCAAAAAATTGCTTGGATAAATCTCTTTATGATATGCTTGCTTTATCTTGTTGCCATGATAAAAATGATTGTGTTCCCTCTAACTCTTGCATGAATAGTAATGTAGAGGAAACCCAATTTGCTATGCAACAAGATGTGAACTTGAGTAGTTCAAAAATTAATTGTTCTTCTTCATCCATCACTCATTGCCTTGTGGCTAAATCTTCTAGTAGTGATAATAATGATAATGATAATAATGATGAAGAAGATGATATGGAAAAGGTTAATGCTCTCCTTCAAAATAAAGGTCTAATAATTCTTAAAGCCCTACCTAACAATAAAAATGCTCAAGGTATCCTCTTTGAAATTATGGAAACGCTAATTGAGCGCGGGGAAACTATTGAGGCCTTGGAAGCAAGCCTTGAAGAAAAGGGTAAGATCGAAAGAGATGATGCTATGGAGAAGGCATCGTTAGAAGATGCTCTCGAGGAAGAGCAAGAGACTCGGGCTTCTCTAGAGGAGAAACTAGAATCTATCGAGGAGTCTCACAATGAAATAATTGCTAAAATCATTAAAGAACGTGACCATGCTCATGCTAAATATAAAGTCAAGAAAAATAAAAATGCTAAATTAAATGATGATCTTGCCAAGTTGTCTTCCTCTATTCCTAATGTCAAAGATGCTTGTGCTACTAACTCTATTTCTTGTGAAGCATCTACTTTGAAGGAGAATGTTGAGCTAAGGGCTCAACTTGAGTTGCTAACTAGCAAGTATAGGGAGTTGGAAGAAAGTCATGAAAATCTATCTAGCTCTAATGATGATCTTCTAGCATCCTATACTCGTCTAAAGTTAGCTCATGAGGCCCTCACTACCAAGGTAACATCTTGTGAGCCTCATGTGGATGATAGCACAACCTTAACCAAAAATGCTATATTGCCATGTGCTAGTCCTAGTAGTTCATCCACTAAAAATGTTGGTACATCATGTGATGAATTCTTTGCCTTGTTGCTCTAACAATGATGCATCTACCTCCTCTAGTTCTTGTGTTATCACTAACCATGTAGAGAAAAGAGGAGAGCTCAAGGCCCAAGCCACTTCTATGAAGAAAGGCTTGGAAAAGCGTCATGAAGGGAAGCGTGCACTTGACAACATGTTGAGTGTGCAACAATCCCCCAATGACAAGAGTGGACTTGGATTCAACTCCAACAACAAGAACAAGTCCAAGGTTGAGAAGAACAAGAAGGGTCAAGTTCAAATCAAGAATCCGGCCAACATCATTTGCTTCAAGTGCAAGCTAGAAGGGCACCATGTTCGGGATTGCCCAATGAAGAAGAAGAAGCCTCTTAGTGAGAAGCAACTAGGGAAGCGGCCTCTTGTTCAATCTCGTGCTCAACCACGAGTTGAACAAAGGCCACCTCCTAAGAAGACTCAAGTCAATGCTCCTCAAGTTGAGGAGCCTATTAAGAAGAAGAAGAGTCGGTGTTGCTACCTTTGCCGTGGTAAAGGTCATTTTGCTTCTTCATGCACTAACGGTACCTCATCCAACCCTATCATAATTGATGATGTTTATTTTCTTGGGAAGGATAGAGTTGGCAATGTGTTTGCCAAGTATGTGGGAGCTCAAAGTGGTGGGAAGAAAAGCACCATTTGGGTTCCCAAGCCTATTGTGACTAACCTCTTAGGACCCAACTTGGTTGGGGACCAACAATCTCAAACTTTATCAATAGGTTGAAATGGAGGACATTGGAGACTTGGCTACTTTTGAAGAATTAAGGGATCTTCATGGTTTTATTTCATCAAGCCAACTCAATTGGATTATCACATATCTATCTCATATCCAATGCTTCCTCCTTGCGGTAACTTGTATTTAATTCATATATTCATTGAAAGTTGCTTGCTCCCTTGCATGTGTTAGTTTTGTTCCTAGCATGTGCTTGTATATGATATGCTACTTTCCTACTTGTCTTGTTATTCAAGGTTATGTATGATAGTTGTGTATCGTGTATGTGTAACTTTGTGTTGAGCTTTATTGAATCTTGTGTGGATTTCATTTGGCTCTTTGAGATATTAATGGACTATCCCATTTTGGGGGAGTGATATGCTTTGTGCAATTCACAAACCTAAAAATGTGTTTACATGAAGCACACCACCTGGTATTGATATTTCAATATTATCTAGTTACTATGTGGTATGTCATATTCATGAGAAATTCAATTTCTATAATGTCCATTAATTTCTCTAGTTGGTTTTATTTGCCTCTTGTTTAAATAAAATGAATTATCACATTATGGGGGAGTAATAAGCTATGTGCATATTACAATCCCACAAAATGTGAACATTTGAGGTTTGCCACTTAGAATTGATATTGTAAATTATCTAATTCCTATGTGGCATGTGTGCTCAAACAAGTTCCAATTTTCCTTTGTGGTTACCCTTTGGTTCTTGTTTGTGTAAGTTTGCTTGGTGTGGTTTTTCTCTAATATCCATTTCCATATATTATGTGAGAATACATTTGTTTCATTTTATTCTAACCATGGCTGTGTCGGTTGGTTCGAATAATTGAAACTACCAACAAACCTTATTCAATATGGCGTTCTATTTCTTATCTCTTGCCATATGCTTATTTGTTGTGAAGTTGGTCTTGAACATCATTCATTTATACCACCGAGAAATATCTCTATATACTCCTTGTCCATGACAAGTGATACTAGTAATTGTGGTGGATTTTGTAGACCATCTTCACATTGGCTCTTGCGTTGATTTGCTTTATCTATTGCCTTCCTTGCCTTTTGAATGGATCCTATTTTTCAATTGGTAGTGTTTAGTGTTGTAAATAAAATATGGAGAGTAATGATCCCTTGTGCATGCATTTTGTATTCAAATGCAAATATCAAAGATAATGCATGAATATTGGGGGAGCATTCCTTTTTATTTAGAACACTAACCTATCTATCATTTTTTTATCCTTTCAATTGGCATTTGATTCTTTATCTTGTGTTGGTACCTTCAATTGGTATTAATTGGAATTTAATATCTCCTCCATAGATATTTGTTCCAATTGATATTTATTGTGGGAGTCTTGATACCTTTTTGCCTTATTTTGCTTTACTTGATTTTGGTCAAGTATCACCCTCTCCTTGGTATCTTTTCTCCTAGTTGGTATTTTTGTTTTTAATTGGTATCTTACTTTCATTTGTTGTCTTATCAATCATTTGTTGTGTTGATTTGATTCCTTTTGATATCACACTTCATGTGTTGATGTGTTTTGGAATCAATCATTTGTTGATTTGATTTTTTCTCAATCATGTGTTGATTTGGATTTTGATATAATTTGGACAACCTTTTTGTGTCACACCTTGGTGTGCTATCTTCTTGGTTGACTTGGTGTTTTTGTCCGAATTGTATCTTGTTTGGTTCTTGTAAGTCTATGTATGCATATTTAGTAATATATATTTTATATGGCATGCTAGCCTTTCTTGATCCAATATATAGGGGATACTCCACCGAATCCTAAATCGGCTAAGATGTGCATGAAATTCAATTTCATATCTATATGCACATATTTATGTGGAGTGTTTCCTATATATTGTAGTTTATCTAACTACTATGGGATCCAATGAGTTTGGGAACCATTTTGTACTCTAATTGTGTTTTAGGTACAATGGAGATGCATTGGATGCTTGCCTCATTCATAAGGAAGGTGTTCTAACCGTGTGATTGTCGGAGTCAAGCTTTGATGACAAACCAACTCTCATCATCTTCATCGTCAATGCATCTCGGTAACAAGTATCCATCTCATGCATACCTTTCTAGTTTTCAACCTTGTGTAGGTTGCCTCTTGGCATGAAATCTCTTATATGCAATTGTTGTGGTTTTGGCCTTTTCCTTCACTTCATATATCTTTGTGATATGTGTGTTGAATTTGCAAAAAACCTTTTCTTCAATTGATATTATTCCCTTGCGATACTTGTTGCCTAACTCAAAGCATCTCCACTATCTCTTGTTCCCTTAGTGATATGTGTGATGCATTTGATATAGTTGAAGTTCATTTATATGCAATGAGATAAATTGAGCTATGTGCTATGCTTTTAAGCAAAAATCTCGTTTGTATATTTATGACTTCTCCTTAGATACCTTGTTCTTTTCTTCCCGAACCATTTCGTATGTATATGTTTCTTTGCGGATGTATATGTTCAATGGTTTGTCTAATTAGAAACCTATACATATGAGAGAGGTCACCTTTTAGTTGGTATCCTATTTCTTTTTGAGCCACCTTGTGTTTCATCTATAATTCTTTGGTGGCTCCAAATTTGTCTCATGAGTGCTTGTCTTATTGTTTATTGGTATCTTTGCACACTCATGTATTTGTTGAGGATCTTTTACTTCATGCTTACCATGGTGAGCATGTTGATTTTCATTTGACTAAATGCTCTCACTAGCTTTTGGCATTTTCAATTGGTTTTAGTTTCCAATTGGTATCCCTAAGCTTGTGAACATATTTCTTTAAAAGATCTTCTTATTTCGGTTGGGCCTATCTTATGTTGAATTTTTGAAAATTGGTATCTTCTTATGGCTCAACCACATCTATGGTGCAAGTGCTATGATTTGCTTTTGCATTATGCACTCTTGCACTTGTTGAGTGTTCTCGATGATTTTGGGGGAGCGAGGATGCCATATTTGTGTACTCCTCAATAGTGCATGAACATTGGGGAGCTTCTCCATTTTCATTTAGAACTCTCGCTTTGGATCTTCTTGATTGCTTCTCTCCTTTGTGGAGATGTTTAAAATGATTTCATCTTTTTGCAATCTTTGGATCCTCAATATAGTTTGATTTCCTCTAATTATTTGTTAAAATGGATTGTCATCACCTTTATGGAGGAACTCATATTATATTGGCTCTCTAAATTTTTCTTCCCATTTCGGCAATCGATGCCAATGGGGGAGAAGTTTAGAGGGTTTAGGGAATTTGGGTTTTATGCTTTTGTTGCATTTGCCCTTAATGCGCTGTGCATCCTTGCTTGTTTGTCTTGCAAGGATGCTTTATTCATTATATAAACCCTCTTAATAAGGGATTGTCATCAATTACCAAAATGGGGGAGATTGAAAGTGCATGGTTGCCCCCATGCATGGTTTTGGTAATTAATGACAATCTCTATGGACTAATATTTGTGTTGAGCTATATTTGTAGGTTGTCCATTAGCTTGCTTGTTCTCCATTTGTTGGAGTCAAGGTTAAGGGAACAAGAAAAGTTTGTGTTGATCAAGGCTTTGTGCGGGTTGTGCGGGTTGATCATCACTCAAGGCCAAGTGAAGATATGCCGAAGAGTGCGTCTCCCATCTTGGTGTATGGGGGAGCATCATGTGAATCTTCACCGAAGCGCGATCGAGGAAGGTGGTGCATCTTGAGGAGTTGAAGATCGTCTTCATCGACCTCAAGTGGATTTATGCGCAAGGCAAAGGTATGATCTTGATAGGGTTTCTATTTTACCGGTCTCATATTGTTTAGTGAGAGACCGGATTATAGAATAGACAACCGTACTATCAAGAGGGGCTCTATAGCACCCCGACCCCAGAACTATACAGTGAAGCGTTGTTCAACCGGTCATGCTACACAATCGAAGGTTACTGGGTTTACCAATCCCAGGCCAAAACTCATTGGCAGGTGTGCTCAGAATGGATCATCGGCACACAACACCTCGATCATGCCATAAGCTCAGACATCGCTATCTCGTATAGTAGAGAGACCAAGACTGCGGAACAACTGGCACTTCACAGACTCTACGACATAAGAAAACATATAGCAACTCATATATGAGAAAGATACAAATATCACAATCAGAGGTCACAGACCCATCACGACATCATGCGGAAGCAAATATAGTTGTCTAACAACAAGATCCAAATTATGGCCTAAGAGGCCTACAAATAACATATCCCAGCCAGCCTGTTCCGAGACATCCCAAGCTGCCACCTGGGAACCCCAGACTACTCGTCGATGTCAATAAAGAACCCACCTTCCAGTTCGGTGACGTCCTCCTCTGAAACAAATAATAATCAACAAAGCAAGGCTGCGACGTACTCGCAAGAATTAGTAGGGCGATATAGGCCCAATGTCACTACCACAGAAATGGCTATCAGTGGCGCACCAAATTGCAATTCTGTGGCGCACCCCCAGGTTTGCTGGGTGCGCCACAGAATTCTCGCCACAAAAATATTTTCTGTGGCGCACCTTGCTTGGTGCGCCACAGAAATGTGAAAAAATTCAAAAAATGCAAAAAAAAATATAAAAAGTTTCAAAAAAAATTCAGAAAAATTAAAATATGAAATAATATGAAAAATCCGAATTATTTGAATTTTTTCAGATTTTTTACACATTTTGAACTAAAACCTTCCCGCTAGGTCACTCATTCTCAAATTGCTCCAACCCTAGCACGCTTAACTTCTAGGTTCCACCCACTTCACCTACCCCTGTGCTACTCAAGTTCTTATTGATATATATATCATATGAATCCTCTTAAGTCTTGTATGTGTATATGTTATGTATGTGTTATAAATGTGTGTTTTTAAATCTCAGATTTTTCAAAAACTTCTAAACTTTCAAAAGGAGATTCAAAAGTTTCAAAAGATCCAAAAAAAATCAAAAAACATAAATTTTTTAAAAAAACTTTAAAAAATAAAAAAATCCAAAAAATTCAAAAAAACTTAATTTTTTTAAAAAAACTTAAAAAAATTCAAAAAACATAATTTTTTTAAAAAACTTTAAAAAATTCAAAAATCCAAAAAATTCAAAAAAACTTAAAAAATCCAAAAAAATCCAAAAAATTCAAAAACTTAATTTTTTTAAAAAACTTTAAAAAATTCAAAAATCGAAAAATTTCAAAAAACTTATTTAAAAAAAAACTTTAAAATTTTCAAAAAATCCAAAAAATTCAAAAAAAATATTTTTAAAAAAAACTTTAAAAAATTCAAAAAATCCAAAAAATTCAAAAAATCCAAAAATTTCAACAATCTTCTTTGTTATAACTTTTTTTTTGGAATTTTTGAATTTTTTTCTTTTTTTAAATTTTTTTGAATTTTGAATTTTTTTGATTTTGTAGAAAAAAATCGTCTGTTTGAAATAACTTTTTTTTCTTTTGGAATTTGAGGAATCTGTGAATTGCTGACCGGGTAAACCCGGGTGAAATCGAACTCAGATTTTTCTCTAGTTTTTTTTTGATATATTAAATGCATTTTTTCGACGTCGTATGCAAAAGTTGTGGCCGTTTTACATTTTTTTCCTGGTTTTTGCAAAAAAGGTCAAAATTCATATTTCAAAATTTCTATACCTACTAGACACTCAAACCTAACTACATGTCAAAGGATTTTATTTATTGAAATTTTTATCATTTTCTTTTACTTCCTGCAAAACTAAAAAGGCGATCCACTAGGGGGGGGGGGGTGGGATTTGAAAAAAAAATTGTGGCGCACCAAACTTGGTGCGCCACAGAAAGTAGCTATTCTGTGGCACACGGGCACTCATGCGCCACAGAAAGTAGCTATTCTGTGGCGCACCGTGGCTAGTGCGCCACAGAAATTCAACTTTCTGTGACGCACCATGGCTAGTGCGCCACATAAATTCAACTTTCTGTGGCGCATCCTTCTCCATGCGCCACAGAAAAGGCCGAGATGGACCACCAGCCCACTGATTGAAGGTGGGGCCCACGCGTATTCTGTGGCGCATGAAGAGTGGTGCGCCACAGAAGTCTCTCTTTCTGTGGCGCATGGCGTGCAGTGCGCCACAGAAAGTTGATATTCTGTGGCGCATGGGCTAAGGATGCGCCACAGAATGTTCAACTTTCAGTGGCGCATCGACAGCCATGCGCCACAGAATAATTTTTTGTGGCGCATAAATTAAGAGTGTGCCACAGATAGGCAACCTCCCTATAATGCTTTTCCTGGTAGTGTGTTGATGGAGGCTCTAATGTTGTATAATGTAGCTAATTTGCATAAAGCTAGTTTTCCCTTTTAAAAGACATAAAGACCCGTGGCATCGTCTACTCAGAATGTTTTCCGAAAAGGGATAAGAGAGTAAACTTTCATCTTTGGTTCTCATCAAACCATTGTAGCCAGAAACCTCTCATCTCCATCAAGGCACTCCCTCGAATCACCCTCGAGGAAATGAACCTTTTATCACACGTTGAGTTGCAACCTTTAGCTGCCAAATTTTAACTGATTAGGTTATACTTTTCTATGAGCTAATCCGCCTTTCCCAAGATTTGTCCATAACCGTGGACACGGCTTTTCAAAAAGATTAAACCCTACAGGGGTGTACTATTTTACCCATTGGTACCATCCGGCTCACCTGATTGGCCCACTTCCGGGGAAGGCCGGCGAGTGGGCGCGGTTAGACCTTTACATTGCATGAGGCTTACTCAAGGACCATCAGTGTGCGGAAGGACAGGTTCAGCGCCTCCAACGCCCTGCCCCGCGGCCACATCCTAAACACCACCGTCCTCGTCATTTCATTTCCACCCACACAACTCACGCGCAAATGGAAAGAGCAAACTAGAGGACCCTTGACAAGCCCCTTACAACTTATTCGGTCAAAGGGGATTCCATATGTCCCCACCTTTGGAAGCACGCTCGGTTCTTGATTCTAGCTAAAAGCACTCTCAGCCTAGGCGACAAGAATGAGGCAAAACACCATCCCCGATGGCAACTCATCCAAGCCTTTAAGCAAATTAATTAAGTACCACACACATCCTCCATATTGTCCGAACATTCCATCAATTGCATAAATCATGGAATTAAACAACGGACAACTAAGCATTTAACTAAGCATGGCTAGGCATTGCTAAGCATATAAATACAACAATTATAATATTGTCTCCGGCAACACATCAACTCTATGGTTCATAGGTAGGGATATATGTGGTTGGCTCGGGGGAAAACATGCATTCATAGGATACTATTGTATTGATCAAGATTGTCATTGGAATCGCATGCAATATTATGGTGGATAAAATAAGTTTATAAAACAATAGGATTCTAGATGCCAAGAAGGTTAGGTTATCTCTTGCCTTGGTTGGCAATGCACAGAAAAATAGAGCTTCGAGGAAACAGGTGATTGACTTGTCGATCCATACTCCAGTGTCGTCCATCGGTGTCAACGATGAATATTTGGTGATTGTTTCAAAATTGACATTCTCCAATTTAAGCATTTTTAATGGGGCAGCATATGAAAATGTGTTTCCATGAGTGGAAAAAGATACTAACTTGTAGCCATTGACATACTGAACAAATTGAGCTATTAAACATAATTTTTGAGTAAACAAAACTCAAGTTATGATTTTCCCAAAATTGTTATTAATTCTGCCATTTTAGTAAATTTAAATAAACAGCGGAATAAACTATTTAGTTTATCATAGAAATGATACTAAAAGATAGATATGATTTGTATGAACATTTTGACATATCATTTGTAATTTTCTGAGTTATAAAACAAAAGATATTGAATTTACAAATTCATCTCAAAATCTGCCATTTTAATTATTTCAATTTTAACAGCAATTTAGAAAATTCATTTTAACATGTAATTATAACTAACATGTAGATATTAATTCTCTGAACATTTAGAGATCTTATTTTCAATTTTTGGATCAATATTCAAATTGTTATGAATTTCCCAAATAGTAATTTAAATCTGCCCTTTTTATATTTAATCAAAACAGGCAATTTAATTTAACCAAAAAAATTTAACTAAGGGCAGTAACATGTAGAGTTTATGTAGCTGAGCATTTTATCACATTGTTTGCATTTTTCTGAATTGTAAAACTCTAGATATGAATTTCCAAAAATTTGAATAACTCACATATGATTTGCATTTCACAATTGATTTCAAATTCAACAATTCATTTGCATGTGTGAGTTACATATTTGAATAGGTTGTGAAATTCTAAACATGTGGATACCTTATTTGAATTTTTCTGATTCACCAATTAAAAAATATTGCAAATACAAACTCTCTGTTAAAATCTAGAAAAATAAAACAGATGAACTGCTGACATCACCACACGTCACAGGGGAGGCTGCGGCATGTCGATCAAGAATTCGTCGCCTCTGATCGAAATTGGTCACGGGAAAGTGCACTAATAGCTAGAGGAGGCCGAGAGGAGCAGGGGGAGCGGCGGATTGGACCAAATGGTCACCGGAACGAGCTCCGGTGACCACCGGAGCGGAGGCAGACGGCGGAGCACGGCGAGACGACGGCACAGAACGTGGGGAAGGGGGAGAAGAGGACTATCCGGTCGAGGAGCTCACCCCAGAGGTGTTGGTGCAGATGGCGAGGACAGGGGAGGCCGGACGGCGGCGAGACGGTGCTCGGACGGCGGTGGCCGAGTTGGAGAAGACCGGGACGGCGGCGGCGACTTCGGGCCTCCCAACACGGGATGTTTGCACCGGGAGGAAGAGGAGGACGAGGCGGTCCGGAGGGACACCTCTTGTGAGCACGACGCGGCGCAGGACGGCGGCGATTCGGGGGCATGGCAGCGGCGGCGGCAGGAGCTCGGCAACGATTAGGGTTAGGGTTGGGGTTCGTGGGGGGCAGAGAGCAGGAGAGAGAGGAGTGAGCAGGGGGCGACGGCGTGCACGACTTATCCACGCAGGGGGGGCGCAGCGAGGGAGCAGCAGAGGTGGCCACGGCGGCCATGGCGCCAGTGGCAGCGCTGTCGCCACAGTGAAGATGGGATTCTTCCGAAAACCCCCCTGGCCCATTTTTCCTTTTCTGATTTTATTTTCTTTTTAAAACCAGAAGCTTTGGCAATTTAATTGAGGGACCAAAACATCCTCCAAAATTATGAAATTATTCAGGGAGGCTCATAATAAGATAAGGGAGCTCACCATATTTTTGTTTTGAATTTTTGAAAGGTTTTAACTTGGTTTCAAATTCCAAAGTTGATTTGCAACTATTTGAAGTCCTCATTTTTAATTGAGTCCTTTAAACCTTTTTATAAAATCTGCAAAAATTCATGTAGCCTCCCCATGACATGTAGAAGCTCCACAAAAATTGGTGTTGCAAAATAAAAAGTTTTGCATAACATTTGTTCATAGGGTTTACATAATGCAATTTTGATCAATTCCAACTATCATTTTTATAGCCTTATAAAAGCACAAAGCAAAAATATTATTTTGTACTCTTGGAACTTCCTGGACAAATATGGAAGCTCAAGAATATTTTGTTTTGCCAATTTGAGCAAATGCACTTGGTTTGGAAATTTGGGAAGGGTTTTGCTTCCTTTTAATGTTTTCCATTGTTTGCAATATTTAATTTAGCAATTTAAATATGTATGCCATGATGCAATGCAAAGCAAAAAGTGAAAATTTGGCTCAAATTTTAGGGTACCAAATCTGGGCTGTTACAATTCTACCCCCCTTACAAGAATCTCGCCCCGAGATTCCTAGAGTAGGAAGAGGGAGGAGGGAAACATGACAACCCTTAACTTCAACGATCTTCTCGATCCCACGATGATCTTCCTTGTTGCAGAGAAAAGGTAACAAGCATGACGTGCCGACGAGAAACAGAAGATAGTTCAAGGGTACAGACAAGTTTTCTCCAAGGGTTGGAAATATGAACTTTGCACAAGACCATAAGCCAATGAGGAAAACTAGGAACAACTTGACCAAACAAGGTCGAGCAGAGGATAGGAGAAATGGTCGAGAGACATGTGTAGCAACACCACATTAATGTTCTCCTCGATGTTCTAGATACCACTATCAGGCTTCGGAAGAGCCTTCAATAGGTCATCAAGTGGAGGTCGGACCTTTAAGATTTGCAAAGAGACCATAAGGGAAACTTCTAGAATAAGTAGCACAATATCCTCATGGAGAGTGGTTTGATTTTACGAAAGGCAAGTGGATATGACAATAGAACTTCCAGTTAAGTAGGGCAACCACCACCACAAACTTGCCGGATTTACACAAGGACTATGTCATACTCTTAAGAAACACCAACCATCATTTCTGCTTGAGATTCAGATTTGGTTAAGCGTGCAGATATTTCAGACTTGACATGTCCGAGGAAGGAGTTACAACAGTTAGCGAGAGGTAAGGATCTCAAGAATTGATTACAGTGTCAAGATCCAAAACACGAGCTAGATTGCGAGAGGAAGATTTGCTTTTCCAAGCGAAACACTATGATCTTTAGAGTTTCGACACGAATCTAACTCGTTGACCGAAAGTGTGCACCTGAACGAATGGACTTGGCAAGACAGACAACTCAGATCGATGATATGATTACCGATCATGCTAAGAGCGCCATCAAAGTCCTTGGACGTCAATGCAATAACAATTGCTAAGAGTATCCGATTACCACATCAATATGCACCCCCAACATTCCGAACACGAGTAGCTCGGGGGAAGATGGTCAATGAGGTATAGGAGCATCACTTCACCAAGTACGTCATGAGACTCAGCACGACCCATTGATACAAAAGAGTGTGACACTCTAGGTGGAACAGAACAGAAGCTAGACCAGCCTCTTATTCTGCGAGTCACAATACTTTGACCTGGTCCGAGAAATGGACAAGGTACCGGAGTTTGTTTCTCCTGACGTCCCGACGTGGAATGTATTGACGGACCACAAGGGTAACATGCATCGGAACACACCAATGCACGATAACACTTGACTGTCAACTAACAGATAAAGGTCGGACAACAATTCAGGAGTAAGAATCATGCTCAGGAGAATTTCCAAGATGTTGCAGTAGCACAAGTTGGCACTCTTCCAACAACTAGTGCTGAAAGGGTTTTACTAACAAGTGTCACCGGAGGAGGCACAAAGATAGCTGGGAAACTCGCGATGAGCACTCTTATCGTGATCCAGAGGGTTTCAGGACAGATAGTCCAGATACGGCTAGTGACAGAGAAGAGCATTGTTGCCGCAATTCAATTACGGCTACAACCACCAAATTGAAGATTAACTTCAAATTTAGCCAACCTGATGTAGGGTTTGACAATTAACACCAGGTTTCAACGGGAAGGGTCTTGGGTTAAAGATCAGCTTCATGTACTGGGAATCACGATTAGCATAATGCTCATATGGGTGACAACCCTCATGAATCAATACACCAGAATTCCAGTACAATCCGGGACCTTCGGTTCAAGACCATGGGCCATAACCCAAAGAGAGGAACACCCGATTAGGTGTGAAACGTTTTCAAGGCTTCGGATGTTTTGCACCTTCTTCTTCATTGGGTGCGAACAACGGAGTTTACTTCGGATTCTGAAGACGGAAGCAACCTAACCAGTAAACTAAAGGTAGGAACCAACCCCGTGAACCTAAATTCTTGAATCGCCAGACGAGCAGAAGAACCGCTAAATCAAATAGAGGTAAGATAACTCAGAGATGGAGCGAATTGGGTAAGGAGTAAAAAGAATCCTAAGATGGTTTTCACAACTCCTTTTTAGGTTATAAATAATTTTCACGAACACTAGACTCGACATCGACCAATAGAATGGGTTTCCTACAGGCAGTCCTGCTCTGATACCAACTTGTAGCGCCCCGACCCCAGAACTATACAGTGAAGCGTTGTGCAACCGGTCATGCTACACAATCGAAGGTTACTGGGTTTACCAATCCCAGGCCAAAACTCATTGGCAGGTGTGCTCGGAATGGATCATCGGCACACAACACCTCGATCATGCCATAAGCTCAGACATCGCTATCACGTATAGTAGAGAGACCAAGACTGCGGAACAACTGGCACTTCACAGACTCTACGACACAAGAAAACATATAGCAACTCATATATGAGAAAGATACAAATATCAAAATCAGAGGTCACAGACCCATCACGACATCATGCGGAAGCAAATATAGTTGTCTAACAACAAGATCCAAATTATGGCCTAAGAGGCCTACAAATAACATATCCCAGCCAGCCTGTTCCGAGACATCCCAAGCTGCCACCTGGGAACCCCAGACTACTCGTCGATGTCAATAAAGAACCCACCTTCCAGTTCGGTGACGTCCTCCTCTGAAACAAATAATAATCAACAAAGGAAGGCTGAGTACGACGTACTCGCAAGAATTAGTAGGGCGATATAGGCCCAATGCTGACGGAGGCTCTAATGCTGTATAATGTAGCTAATTTGCATAAAGCTAGTTTTCCCTTTTAAAAGACATAAAGACCCGTGGCATCGTCTACTCAGAATGTTTTCCGAAAAGGGATAAGAGAGTAAACTTTCATCTTTGGTTCTCATCAAACCATTGTAGCCAGAAACCTCTCATCTCCATCAAGGCACTCCCTCGAATCACCCTCGAGGAAATGAACCTTTTATCACACGTTGAGTTGCAACCTTTAGCTGCCAAATTTTAACTGATTAGGTTATACTTTTCTATGAGCTAATCCGCCTTTCCCAAGATTTTTCCATAACCGTGGACACGGCTTTTCGAAAAGAGTAAACCCTGCAGGGGTGTACTATTTTACCCATTGGTACCGTCCGGCTCACCTGATTGGCCCACTTCCGGGGAAGGCCGTCGAGTGGGCGCGGTTAGACCTTTACATTGCATGAGGCTTACTCAAGGACCATCAGTGTGCGGAAGGACAGGTTCAGCGCCTCCAACGCCCTGCCCCGCGGCCACATCCTAAACACCACCATCCTCGTCGTTTCTTTTCCACCCACACAACTCACGCGCACATGGAAATAGCAAACTAGAGGACCCTTGACAAGCCCCTCACAACTTATTTGGTCAAAGGGGATTCCATATGTCCCCACCTTTGGAAGCACGCTCGGTTCTTGGTTCTAGCTAAAACCACTCTCAGCCTAGGTGACAAGAATGAGGCAAAACACCATCCCCGATGGCAACTCATCCAAGCCTTTAAGCAAATTAATTAAGTACCACACACATCCTCCATATTGTCCGAACATTCCATCAATTGCATAAATCATGGAATTAAACAACAGACAGCTAAGCATTTAACTAAGTATGTCTAGGCATTGCTAAGCATATAAATACAACAATTATAATATTGTCTCCGGCCAACACATCAACTCTATGGTTCATAGGTAGGGATACATGTGGTTGGCTTGGGGGAAAACATGCATTCATAGGATACTATGGTATTGATCAAGATTGTCATTGGAATCACATGCAATATTATGGTGGATAAAATAAGTTTATAAAACAATAGGATTCTAGATGCCAAGAAGGTTAGGTTATCTCTTGCCTTGGTTGGCAATGCACAGAAAAATAGAGCTTCGAGGAAACTGGTGATTGACTTGTCGATCCATACTCCAGTGTCGTCCATCGGTGTCGTCGATCTTCACATCGGACTCGTCTCGATCTCGAATCACGTTCTATCGAGAAGATACAAAACACCAGAAAGAAGGAACAATCAACACATATAGAAGTGCAATGCGCATACACATGATGACATGACAAATTATGCATTGGAAAGGTCTTGAACATGACCCACAAGTTAAATGGGATCCCGAATATAATTATAACAATTAATCGGGATAAAACACATAATTAAACTTAATGCTCTTAAGTTATTCTAAAAACACCAGTAATGAAATACGATGACAACATGCACGGAGATGATATTATTAGTTAGTTATTGTCATGCTGATCGTTTTGATACCTCGTTTGCATTTTTCCAATCAACGATGAATATTTGGTGATTGTTTCAAAATTGACATTCTCCAATTTAAGCATTTTTAATAGGGCAGCATATGAAAATGTGTTTCCATGAGTGGAAAAAGATACCAAAATGTAGCCATTGACATACTGAACATTTTGAGCTATTAAACATAATTTTTGAGTAAACAAAACTCAAGTTATGATTTTCCCAAAATTGTTATTAATTCTGCCATTTTAGTAAATTTAAATAAACAGCAGAATAAACTATTTAGTTGATCATAGAAATGATACTACAAGATAGATATGATTTGTATGAACATTTTGACATATCATTTGTAATTTTCTGAGTTATAAAACAAAAGATATTGAATTTACAAATTCATCTCAAAATCTGCCATTTTAATTATTTCAATTTTAACAGCAATTTAGAAAATTCATTTTAACATGTAATTATAACTAACATGTAGATATTAATTCTTTGAACATTTAGAGATCTTATTTGCAATTTTTGGATCAATATTCAAATTGTTATGAATTTCCCAAATAGTAATTTAAATCTGCCCTTTTTATATTTAATCAAAACAGGCAATTTAATTTAACCAAAAAAATTTAACTAAGGGCAGTAACATGTAGAGTTTATGTAGCTGAGCATTTTATTACATTGTTTGCATTTTTCTGAATTGTAAAACTCTAGATATGAATTTGCAAAAATTTGAATAACTCACATATGATTTGCATTTCACAATTGATTTCAAATTCAATAATTTATTTGCATGTGTGAGTTACATATTTGAATAGGTTGTGAAATTCTAAACATGTGGATACCTTTTCTGATTCACCAATTAAAAAATATTGCAAATACAAACTCTTCGTTAAAATCTGGAAAAATAAAACAGATGAACTGCTGACGTCATCACACGTCATAGGGGAGGCTGCGGCATGTCGATCAAGAATTCGTCGCCTCTGATCGAAATTGGTCACGGGAAAGTGCACTAATAGCTAGAGGAGGCCGAGAGGAGCAGGGGGAGCGGCGGATTGGACCAAATGGTCACCGGAACGAGCTCCGGTGACCACCGGAGCGGAGGCAGACGGCGGAGCACGGCGAGACGACGGCACAGAACGTGGGGAAGGGGGAGAAGAGGACTATCCGGTCGAGGAGCTCACCCCAGAGGTGTTGGTGCAGATGGCGAGGACGGGGGAGGCCGGACGGCGGCGGCCGAGTCGGAGAAGACCGGGACGGCGGCGGCGACTTCGGGCCTCCCAGCACGGGATGTTTGCACCGGGAGGAAGAGGAGGACGAGGCGGTCCGGAGGGACACCTCCAGCGAGCTTGACGCGGCGCAGGACGGCGGCGATTCGGGGGCATGGCGGCGGCAGGAGCTCGGCAACGATTAGGGTTAGGGTTGGGGTTCGTGGGGGGCAAAGAGCAGGGGAGAGAGGAGAGAGCAGGGGGCGACGGCGTGCACGACTTATCCACGCAGGGGGGCGCAGCGAGGGAGCAGCAGAGGTGGCCACGGCGGCCATGGCGCCAGTGGCAGCGCTGTCGCCACAGTGAAGATGGGATTCTTCCGAAAACCCCCTGGCCCATTTTTTCTTTTCTGATTTTATTTTCTTTTTAAAACCAGAAGCTTTGGCAATTTAATTGAGGGACCAAAACTGTTGGAGATATGCCCAAGAGGCAATAATAAATGATTATTGTTTATCATATTTCTCCGTTCATGATATGTTTATTTCCATGCTAGAATTGTATTAACCGGAAACAAATACATGTGTGGAATATAAACGGTAATGTGTCCCTAGTCTTTCCTCTTGTGACTAGTTCGTTTGATTAAGTGATGGTTAGATGTTTCCTAACCATGGATTTATGAATCGCTTAATAAACGAAGTTTGTATCATAGGTGATGATATAATGGACAAGACTCAAATTAAATAGATGTCAAATATAGTTTCCTTAGACCATGAGATTATGTCACTCCCGTTTATCGGAGGAGGGCTTTGTGGACATCAAACGTCACTTCGTAACTGGGTGATTATAAAGGTGGCTTTCAGGTTCTCCGATGATAGGTTGTTGGGTGACATGTTTCAAGACTGGGATTTGTTCATCCAACAGTTGGATAGATATCTCTGGGCCCTCTCGGTAGGATAGCATCCAAACGCTTGCAAGCATATGACTAAGTGGCTAGTCATAAGGGATCCTATTCTATGGGAACGAGTAAAGAGAACTTGCCGGTAACGAGATTAATCAGATATGGAGATATCGGTGGATTGAATCTCGGGCAAGTAATATATCGTGAAACAAAAGGAATCGTATATGGATTAATTGAATCCCGGACATTGTGGTTCGACTAGTAAAGTACTTCGTCGAATATGTAGGAATTAATATGGACATCCCGGTCCCGCTATTAATATGACATATTCGCGAACCCGCAGAGTCACACACTTAAAGTTCGATGTAGTTAGGGTTCGAGATAAATGATGGTGAGAACGAATATTGATTCGGAGTCCCGGATTGGATCCCGGACGTCACGAGGAGTTCCGGAGTGGTCCGGAGAATAAGATTCATATAAGGAAAGTTGTTTCCGGAGGATAAGAAAGGTTCGGGAATTTATCGGTAAAGTACCGGAATGTTCTAGAAGGTTCTAGAAGGGTCTAGAAGTGGGGCCCATAGGAGTATGGGGCCCACATGGAAAAAGGGGGCAGTGGGCTGGCCTAATGGGCCAGCCGCACCACCACCCCATTGGCCCACCCGGGCCATGCTTCTAGAAGCAAGGGGGGGGGCCGGCCTAAACCCTAAGGCTTGCTTGGGGGGCAAGCCTCCCCCCCTTGCGCCGGCCCTAGGAGAGGGAGGGGGCGCACCCCCCTTGGCCTCCTATATAAGGAGGGGCAAGGGGAGGGGTGCCGCACCCTTTGCCTCCTCCCCAAGGTGCTAGCCGCCGGCCTCCCCTCCTCTAGCCGCACCCCTCCTCCTCCTCTCTCCCGACACCGCTTGGCGAAGCCCTGTCCAATCTCCACCATACACACCACGCCACCGTCGTCGTGCTGTTGATCTCGAGCCTCTCCACCACCTCTTGCGAGATCAAGAACGTGG
The DNA here is from genome assembly GCA_012064385.1 of Puccinellia tenuiflora. Classification (NCBI taxonomy): domain Eukaryota; kingdom Viridiplantae; phylum Streptophyta; class Magnoliopsida; order Poales; family Poaceae; genus Puccinellia; species Puccinellia tenuiflora. The sequence continues at coordinate 947,647 of QRDG01000338.1, forward strand.
AGTCTTCATCGAGCTGAACGTGTGGATCTCTCGGAGGCGTTGCTCGTGCGGCGCTTGGATAACACATCTCCTCGCGACTAGACGAGTCTAGTTGCGGGGATCGACTAGCCAACCCCTGCCTCGACAAAACGCTCACGGTTTTCTTCGAGGGTGAGATTTGATCTCCTTCTTGCTACCAACCTCTCGTAGATCGGATCTAGATGTTGGGTTTATTCCGCTATCTTTGCGTAGGAAAATTTTTGTTTTCTATGCTGCGACCCTTCAGTGGTATCAGAGCCTAGATCTATTCGTAGATGTTGGTGCGATTAGACACAAGTGTTGTGGGCGTTGATAATTTGAGTTTGCTACCTTCTCGCGTGCACTTTGCATCTTTGCGGTACTGTAAGATTGAAGCGGCCCGGACCAACTTTACTCGTCCACGCACGAGAGACCGGTTCCACGACTGACATGCAACTTGTTTTGCATAAGTGGCTGGCGGGTGTCTGTTTCTCTTGCTTTAGTGAAGATGCAATTTTCAATGGAAGGCCTTTCAAAAGGATGAGTAAATCAGCAACTATTTTATCACCGTTGTGGCTTTGCGTAGATTAGAACGGTTCTATCTAATGACCCATTAGAAGCCACGTAAAAATTGCATAAACAAAGTAGAGGCGTCTAACTTGTTTTTGCAGGGTTTGTGATATGGTATGGCCTCAAGATATGATTATGTGATGTATGCAATGATCATGTTTTGTAATTATCACGACTTGCATGTCGATGAGTACGGCAACCGGCAGGAGCCTTATGGTTGTCTTTGATTTATTGTATGACCTGCGTGTCACTTTAAACACCATGTAATTGCTTTACTTTATTTGCTAAGAGTAGCCAATAGTAGTAGTTGCAATAGTTGGTGGAGACAACCATGGTGATGGCGTTTGAGCTGGTGATGATGGAGATCATGCCGGTGCTTTGGAGATGGAGATCAAAGGCACAAGAAAAGGCTATACCATGTCACAATATTGAATTGCATGTGATGTTAATCCAATTATGCACCTTATGGTTTATGCTTAGATACGATCTCGACGGTAGCATGATAAGGTGATCTCTCACGTTAATATCAAGAAGTGTTCTCCCCTAGTATGCGCCGTTGCCAAAGTTCGTCGTTTTGAAGCACCACGTGATGATCGGGTGTGATAGATTCTACGTTCACATACAACGGGTGCAAGCCAGTTTGCACATGCAGAAATACTACGGTTTCCTTGACGAGCCTAGCATGTACAGACATGGCCTCGGAACACAAGAGCCGAAAGGCTAAACACGAGTCATATGAATGATATGATCAACATGGAGATGTTCACCATTTGAAACTGTGCCACTTCACGTGATGATCGGTTGTGGTGTAGTGGATTTTGGATCGTGTGTCACTAAACAACCAGAGAGATGTTGAGTTTAGTGGGAGTTCGTTTTATAATTAGATTATCTTTCGAACACAATATCATGAACATAGCCTAAACACCTTGCAAATAATGTTGTAGATCAATGGCCCTTCCCAACATCACCATGAACTTTAACGCGTTCCTAGAGAAAGACAAGCTGAAAGACGATGGAAGCAATTTCTCGGATTGGTTTATGAATCTGAAAATTATCCTCAAAGCTGCCAAGAAACTGTATGTCCTAGATGCACCGCTAGGTGAGGCTCCAGCAGAGGGAGCGGCTGAAGACATTAGGAATGTCTGGGCAGCCCGTTCAGAGGACCACGAGATAGTTAAGTGCGGTCTGTTGTACGGCTTAGGACCTAAGCTTCAAAAGCGTTTTGAGCACCATGGCGTTCATCAGATGATCGTTGATCTGAAAGCTATGTTTCAGACTCAAGCCAAGGTGGAGAGGTATGAGGCCTCTTCTAAGTTCTTTAGCTGTATGATGGAAGAGAATAGTTCCGTCAGTGAACACGTGCTCAAGATGTCTGGGTACGGTGATCGTCTGGCGCAGCTGGGTGTTGTGATTCCCAATGAGTTGGGGATTGACCGTGTTCTCCAGTCACTTCCACCGAGCTACAAGAGCTTTGTGATGAACTATAACATGCAAGGGATGGAGAATACTCTCCCTGAGCTTTTCGTGATGTTAAAAACCGCGGAAGTGGAAATCAAGAAGGAGCATCAAGTGTTGATGGTCAATAAGACCACCAGTTTCAAGAAAAAGGGCAAAAGAGACAACTTCAAGAGGGACGGCAAGCGAGTTGCCGGGTCTGCGAGGAAGTCAAGGAAGGGCCCTAAGTCTGATACTGAGTGCTTCTACTGCAAGGGAACCGGTCACTGGAAGCGGAACTGCCCCAAGTATCTGGCGGACAAGAAGGCTGGCACCGTCAAACAAGGTATATTTGATATACATGTTATTGATGTGTATTTAACAAGTGATCATAGTAGCACCTGGGTATTTGATACTGGTTCGGTTGCTAATATATGTAACTCGAAACAGGAGCTGCGGAATAGACGGCGCTTGGCAAGGGACGAGGTGACGATGCGAGTTGGAAATGGATCAAAAGTTGAAGTCATCGCTGTCGGCACACTCCCTCTGCATCTACCATCGGGATTAGTTTTAAACCTTAATAATTGTTATTATGTGCCTGCGTTGAGCATGAACATTATATCTGGATCTTGTTTATTGCGAGACGGTTATTCATTTAAGTCTGAAAACTTTGGTATTTCGATTTATATGGATAATACTTTTTATGGTCATGCACCTGAGAGGAATGGTTTATTTCTATTGGATCTCGATAGTAGTGATACACATGTTCATAACATTGATGCCAAAAGATGCAAAGTGAATAATGATAATACCACATTTTTGTGGCACTGCCGTTTGGGTCATATTGGTGTAAAGCGCATGAAGAAACTCCATTCTGATGGACTTTTGGATTCACTTGATTTTGAATCATTTGAAACTTGCGAACCATGCCTTATGGGTAAGATGACTCGAACACCCTTCTCCGGCACGATGGAGAGAGCGACAGACTTGTTGGAAATCATACATACCGATGTGTGTGGTCCGATGAGTGTTGCAGCGCGTGGTGGATATCGTTACTTCTTAACCTTCACCGATGATTTGAGTAGATATGGGTATATTTACTTAATGAAACATAAGTCTGAAACGTTCGAAAAGTTCAAAGAATTTCAGAGTGAAGTTGAGAACCATCGTAACAAGAAAATAAAGTTTCTTCGATCTGATCGTGGAGGCGAATATTTGAGTTACGAGTTTGGCATGCATTTAAAGACGTGTGGAATTGTTTCACAACTCACGCCACCCGGAACACCACAGCGTAATGGTGTGTCTGAGCGTCGTAATCGAACCTTATTGGATATGGTGCGATCTATGATGTCTCACACAGATCTGCCACTATCATTTTGGAGCTATGCATTAGAGACAGCCGCATTCACATTAAATAGGGCTCCATCAAAATCCGTTGAGACGACTCCATATGAGTTATGGTTTGGCAAGAAGCCAAAGTTATCGTTTCTCAAAGTTTGGGGTTGCGATGCTTATGTGAAAAAGCTTCAACCTGATAAGCTCGAACCCAAATCGGAAAAGTGCGTCTTCATTGGATACCCTAAGGAAACTATTGGGTATACCTTCTACCACAGAACTGAAGGCAAGATTTTCGTTGCCAAAAGAATGGTTCCTTTCTAGAGAAGGAGTTTCTCTCGAAAGAAGTGAGTGGAAGGAAGATAGAGCTTGACGAGGTTATTGAACCTGTTCTTGAGATGCCGAGTAGCGCAGAACTGGAAGGTGTTCCAGAACAGCCATCGCCACCTGAAGAAGGAACAGATGATGGTGATCCTGCTGTTCCAGTCAAGGCTGCTATTGAACCTCGCAGATCAACGAGGGAACATACCGCCCCTGATCGGTATGACCCCGTCATGAATGTCATGTTGTTAGACAATGATGAACCTACGAATTATGAGGAAGCAATGATGAGCCCAGACTCCGATAAATGGCTAGGAGCCATGAAATCCGAAATGGAATCCATGTATGAGAACCAAGTATGGACTTTGGTAGACTTACCTAACGACCGTAAGGCCGTTGAGAACAAATGGATATTCAAGAGAAAGACAGACGCTGACGGAAACATCACCATGTATAAAGCTCGACTTGTCGCAAAGGGTTTCCGACAAATTCAAGGAGTTGACTACGATGAGACATTCTCACCTGTAGCGATGCTGAAATCTGTTCGGATTATGTTAGCAATTGCCGCATATTATGACTATGAGATTTGGCAAATGGATGTGAAGACCGCGTTCCTTAATGGTCACATTAAGGAAGAGTTGTACATGGTACAGCCCGAAGGTTTTGTTGATCCAAAGGATGCTAACAAGGTATGCAAACTTCAGAGATCCATCTATGGACTGAAGCAAGCATCGCGGAGTTGGAATCTCCGGTTTGATGAAGTGATCAAAGGGTTTGGATTTGTCCAAACTTATGGAGAAGCCTGTATTTACAAGAAAGTGAGTGGGAGTTCAGTTGCATTTCTAATACTATATGTGGATGACATATTATTGATTGGAAATGATGTTACACTACTTGAAAGTGTAAAGTCTTATTTGAATAAGAGTTTTTCAATGAAAGACCTTGGAGAAGCTGCGTATATTTTAGGCATAAAGATCTATAGAGATAGGTCAAAGCGCCTAATTGGGCTTTCACAGAGTACATACCTTGACAAGGTTCTGAAGAAGTTCAGAATGGAAAATTCAAAGAAGGGGTTCTTACCAATGTTGCAAGGAAAGGTTCTGAGTAAGACTCAGAGTCCTGTTATGGCAAAAGATAGAGAGATAATGGACAAGGTCCCTTATGCCTCTGCAATAGGCTCTATCATGTATGCCATGCTATGTACTAGACCAGATGTGTGCCATGCTGTAAGTTTGACTAGCAGGTACCAAAGTGATCCAGGAGTGGAACACTGGTCAGCTGTCAAGAATATCCTTAAGTATCTGAATAGAACTAAGGAAATGTTTCTCGTATATGGAGGTGACCAAGAGCTTGTCGTAAGGAGTTACGTCGATGCTAGTTGGGACACAGATCCGGATGATTCTAAGTCTCAGTCCGGATATGTGTTTATTCTGAATGGTGGCGCTGTGAGTTGGAGGAGTTCCAAGCAGAGCGTGGTGGCGAAATCTTCAACAGAAGCGGAGTATGTTGCAGCCTCGTCGGCAGCAAGTGAAGCAGTCTGGATGAAGGAGTTCCTCTCAGAGCTGAGCATGGTTCCAAGTGCGTCAAGACCTCTGGCCCTGTACTGTGATAATACAGGTGCAATAGCTCTTGCCAAGGACCCGACTTCACACAAGAATACCAAGCATATCAAGCGCCGCTATCACAATTTGCGTGAGAATGTCAAGGATGGTGACATAGAGATTTGCAAGGTGCATACGGATCTGAATGTGGCAGACCCGTTGACTAAACCTCTTCCACGAGCAAAACATGATCAACACCGAGAGGCCATGGGTGTTAGATTGCTACAAATGTAAACTAGATTATTGACTCTAGTGCAAGTGGGAGACTGTTGGAGATATGCCCAAGAGGCAATAATAAATGATTATTGTTTATCATATTTCTCCGTTCATGATATGTTTATTTCCATGCTAGAATTGTATTAACCGGAAACAAATACATGTGTGGAATATAAACGGTAATGTGTCCCTAGTCTTTCCTCTTGTGACTAGTTCGTTTGATTAAGTGATGGTTAGATGTTTCCTAACCATGGATTTATGAATCGCTTAATAAACGAAGTTTGTATCATAGGTGATGATATAATGGACAAGACTCAAATTAAATAGATGTCAAATATAGTTTCCTTAGACCATGAGATTATGTCACTCCCGTTTATCGGAGGAGGGCTTTGTGGACATCAAACGTCACTTCGTAACTGGGTGATTATAAAGGTGGCTTTCAGGTTCTCCGATGATAGGTTGTTGGGTGACATGTTTCAAGACTGGGATTTGTTCATCCAACAGTTGGATAGATATCTCTGGGCCCTCTCGGTAGGATAGCATCCAAACGCTTGCAAGCATATGACTAAGTGGCTAGTCATAAGGGATCCTATTCTATGGGAACGAGTAAAGAGAACTTGCCGGTAACGAGATTAATCAGATATGGAGATATCGGTGGATTGAATCTCGGGCAAGTAATATATCGTGAAACAAAAGGAATCGTATATGGATTAATTGAATCCCGGACATTGTGGTTCGACTAGTAAAGTACTTCGTCGAATATGTAGGAATTAATATGGACATCCCGGTCCCGCTATTAATATGACATATTCGCGAACCCGCAGAGTCACACACTTAAAGTTTGATGTAGTTAGGGTTCGAGATAAATGATGGTGAGAACGAATATTGATTCGGAGTCCCGGATTGGATCCCGGACGTCACGAGGAGTTCCGGAGTGGTCCGGAGAATAAGATTCATATAAGGAAAGTTGTTTCCGGAGGATAAGAAAGGTTCGGGAATTTATCGGTAAAGTACCGGAATGTTCTAGAAGGTTCTAGAAGGGTCTAGAAGTGGGGCCCATAGGAGTATGGGGCCCACATGGAAAAAGGGGGCAGTGGGCTGGCCTAATGGGCCAGCCGCACCACCACCCCATTGGCCCACCCGGGCCATGCTTCTAGAAGCAAGGGGGGGGGCCGGCCTAAACCCTAAGGCTTGCTTGGGGGGCAAGCCTCCCCCCTTGCGCCGGCCCTAGGAGAGGGAGGGGGCGCACCCCCCTTGGCCTCCTATATAAGGAGGGGCAAGGGGAGGGGTGCCGCACCCTTTGCCTCCTCCCCAAGGTGCTAGCCGCCGGCCCCCCCCCTCCTCTAGCCGCACCCCTCCTCCTCCTCTCTCCCGACACCGCTTGGCGAAGCCCTGTCCAATCTCCACCATACACACCACGCCACCGTCGTCGTGCTGTTGATCTCGAGCCTCTCCACCACCTCTTGCGGGATCAAGAACGTGGAGTCTTCATCGAGCTGAACGTGTGGATCTCTCGGAGGCGTTGCTCGTGCGGCGCTTGGATAACACATCTCCTCGCGACTAGACGAGTCTAGTTGCGGGGATCGACTAGCCAACCCCTGCCTCGACAAAACGCTCACGGTTTTCTTCGAGGGTGAGATTCGATCTCCTTCTTGCTACCAACCTCTCGTAGATCGGATCTAGATGTTGGGTTTATTCTGCTATCTTTGCGTAGGAAAATTTTTGTTTTCTATGCTGCGACCCTTCAAAAACATCCTCCAAAATTATGAAATTATTCAGGGAGGCTCATAATAAGATAAGGGAGCTCACCATATTTTTGTTTTGAATTTTTGAAAGGTTTTAACTTGGTTTCAAATTCCAAAGTTGATTTGCAACTATTTGAAGTCCTCATTTTTAATTGAGTCCTTTAAACCTTTTTATAAAATCTGCAAAAATTCATGTAGCCTCCCCATGACATTTAGAAGCTCCACAAAAATTGGTGTTACAAAATAAAAAGTTTTGGATAACATTTGTTCATAGGGTTTACATAATGCAATTTTGATCAATTCCAACTATCATTTTTATAGCCTTATAAAAGCACAAAGCAAAAATATTATTTTGTACTCTTGGAACTTCCTGGACAAATATGGAAGCTCAAGAATATTTTGTTTTGTCAATTTGAGCAAATGCACTTGGTTTGGAAATTTGGGAAGGGTTTTGCTTCCTTTTAATGTTTTCCATTGTTTGCAATATTTAATTTAGCAATTTAAATATGTATGCCATGATGCAATGCAAAGCAAAAAGTGAAAATTTGGCTCAACTTTTAGGGTACCAAATCTGGGTTGTTCAAGGCTCTCGACCGAATATCGTGATCGTATCGCCGTAGAGAGCACAAACCTTTGCATCCATGCAATCATCTTTATTGGTTCTTATTTGTCTCTTATCGTGGTGTGGTCTTGGTGCTTGTCGTGCTTGTCATGACAAAGCCAAGTTCACCGAAAACGGTTTTCATATGCGTCTTCTATTGCGGTTTCGGTATTGGAGATTTTGCCGGTTCATCCGTGCGGAAGATTTAACTCTTCCATTTCTTTGCAAAATCTCCATTACTTGTTTGCCATTTTCAAAGGTAGCATTTGTCACCCTCTTTCCAACAAAATTGTTTTTATTTCATTTGGACTTCATTTGCAAAAGATTCGGCATTTCCGGTTTGCGAAAAAGAGTTTTTAACTTTCCCCATTTGGTTTTATAATATTTTCTTGGACTATGATGTTTTTCTTCATAATCTTGTTGTGCTCGTTGTGACGATTCCAACGAGCCCAAGATTATCGAAACCGGAGTTAGTGGGTGAAAGTTATTGCATTTCCGATTTGCAAATGGGAGCTTTTACCTTTCCCCATTTATCTTTATAATATATTCTTGGACTATGATGTTTCTCCGCATATTCTTGTAGTGCTTGTTGTGACGATTCCAACGAGTCCAAGAATACCGAAAACGGAGTTCGTATGCGGAAGTTATTGCGTTTTCGGTTCGATCGATTTTTCAAAACAGAAAATTGAAAAGAAAAAAAAAGAAAAAAACAACAGTCCGGCCAGCCCCAGGCCGGGGGCTTCGTGTGGCCTCCCGGCCCACGCACTTGCTGGCCGACCGGCCCAGGCCGGGATGAGGCCGGCAGGCTCGGGAGGCTGTCCGGCCCACCGCGCTCTCGGCCGGCCCAGGCCGGGTAACGAGGTCGGCTTCTCTGCTTTCGCTGGTTCCCTCGTATGCTTGATTCCCGGCCGGCCCAGGCTGGGTCTCGGGCTGGCTTCTCTGCATTTTCCTGTATGTGTTCGATGCGTTGCTCGCTGTAGAGATTCCCGGCCGGCCTAGCCGGCGTGCAGGCCGGGGTCTCGGGCTGCAACTTTTTGCCCCAACGACTACTTTTTTGGGGCCCCTATAAAAAGGGCTTCTTCCCCAAATTTCGATCAGAGCTCATTTTATCTCTCCTCACCATTGTTGCAACATTTTGAGAGCTCGATTCCTCCACTTCCCTCCGATGATTCTTGCCCAAATTTAGGGAAACAAGAGAGGAGATCTAGATCCACTACTCCACCAAACAAAATCTCCTCTAAGTGAGGGAATCTCGTTGGATCTAGATTTTGGAGTTCTTGGTGTTTCTCCTCCGTTCTTCCTCCTAAATCCCTCCATAGCATTAGTTGCTTTGGTTGGATTTTGGGGTGAAGGATTTGACCACTTGGTGTGATCTTGCCCTTTTGCATTTGTTGCATCGGGTTGTGCTCCCCACGGTGATTCGTGGGATTGAAGGTTGGGAGCTTGTTACTCTTGGGTCATTGGACCCTAGACGGTGGTGGTGCTGTGAAGACTTCGGCTTGTGAAGCTTCATCACGCTTTGGGAGCCCCCAATTGAGTTGTGGGTGTGTGCCCCAAAAGTTGTAAGGGCTCCGGAATCCGCCCCGAAGGATTCCGATAGTGGAAGGTGAACCAAACCTTTGGGTGCGGTTCATCGGAGAATAGGGTGAGGCCTTTGTGGCATCTTGAGTAGGCCTCTTGTGGCGAGCTCACACCCCTCCAACGAGACGTACTCCCTTAACAAGGAGGAACTCGGGAATAAATCCTCGTCTCCGCGTGCCTCAGTTATTTCTATACCCAAGCTTTTACTTATGCACTTTACATTGTGATAGCCTTCGTGCTTGAAGTTTTTATCTAGCTATCACCTTGTTGCTTGCCTTGTTTAGCATAGGTTGTTGGTGCACATAGGTGAGCCTAGTAATTAGGTTGTTGGCTTGTTATTTTAAAACACATAGTTTTATTCCGCAATTATCAAGTCATTTAAATAGAAAACGTTTTAATCGCCTATTCACCCCCCCTCTAGGCGACATCCTGGACATCGTTTGTTCTTTCACCCGGTCCCGCTATTAATTATTGATATGATCATGTCTATGCATTCCCGAACCCGTAGGGTCACACACTTAACGCTCCGATGAAATTAGGTTTTTATGGAACAAGAAAACTGAGGATGGGGAAAAATGCAATTCTCTTATTGCTTGGAAGGAGGTCTGCAAGCCAAAAAAAAAGGGGGGGCTAGGGGTTCTTAACCTTAAAGTTCAGAATGAGGCCTTGCTCTTAAAATCGCTGCATAAATTCTATAATAGAGCTGACACCCCTTGGGTTCATCTTTTATGGAATACATATTACACTGGTAAAATCCCACATGCTTTGGCCCCCTGTGGGTCATTTTGGTGGAAAGATATTTTCAAGCTTAATGATTTATTCAGAGGAGTGACTAGGGCTGGAATTGTCTCTGGTTCCACGGTTTTATTTTGGAAAGATACTTGGATATCTGAGGAACTTGCCATTACACATCCCAGAGCGTTTTCATTTGCTTTGCAAGAAGACATCTCTGTTCAGGCTTTTCTTACGGCTGACAACCTTGCTAGCCTGTTCCACCTGCCCCTTTCTCCCCAAGCTATGGATGAAGTCAGAAGCTTGCAAGAAATTACTGAACATGTTACCATGGATAATTCTGTCCATGCTGATGACTGGGGGCTGATTTGGGGATCCAGTAACTACTCATCTAGCAAATATTATGAGTTCTGTTTCAGAAATTTTACACCTCATGAATCTTTTCTCTGGATTTGGAAGGCTAGGTCGACGCTCAAGTTAAAATTCTTTTTCTGGCTTTTGCTGTCAGACAGATTGAACACTAGGAACATCCTGCGCAGAAGGCACTACAACATTGGGAATAATTATTCTTGCCTCATGTGCAATCCAGCACCAGAAGAAACTTTGGAACACCTATTTTTTAGATGTCCTTTTTCCATAAGTTGCTGGCACACCCTGGGTATAAGCTGGAGGCAGAATGGATGTCGTCTGGATATAATTTCTGATGCAAGGAATAATTGGAGGCAACCAATGTTTATGGAGATTGTAATTACAGGTGCATGGAGTATTTGGAAGGAAAGAAACAGGATGCTTTTTGATGGTGTGCCCCCTTCCATCTTATCCTGGAAAGAGAGATTTAAGGAGGATTTTGCTCTACTGGTTCATAGGACTAAGTCCTCTCTGCATGATTTTATTTTGTATTATGTAAGAAACCTTTGATTTATTTTTTTTAGGGATCCCAATTCCCCCTTTTGTGTAAATATTGTAATTGGCTGGTTTTTTTGGGTAATGGAAAAGCAGTAGGAGTCTTTCCTACTGTTATGTTATTCAAAAAAAAAAGATGAAATTAGGTTTTGCGATGAATTAAATGATGAAATGAACGAATGGTGATTCGGAGTCTCGGATGGGATCCCGGACGTCATGAGGAGTTCCGAAGGAGTCCGGAGAATAAGATTCATATAAGGAAAGTGGTTTCCGGAGGTATTGGAAAGGTTCCGGGAAATTTGTATATGGTACCGGAAGGTTCCGGAATGTTCTAGAGGGGTCTAGAAGTGGGACCCACATATTGTATGGGGGCCCACATGGACAAAGGGGGTGCAGCCACCACATGGGTGTGCCGCACCACCCAAGGCCCACATGGGCCAATCCGTGTGGCCCTAGGAGGGGAGCCGGCCTAACCCTAGGAGAGTCCTAGGGGGACTCGGCTTGCTTGGCTTAGGGGCCAAGTTGTCCCAAGCCGGCCGGCCCTAGGGCTCCCCCTCCACCTATATAAAGGGGCAAGGGGAGGGGGTGCGATACACCCAATGGAGCACCCCAACCCTAAACCCTAGCCGCCGGCCTCCCCCTCCAAGCAGCCGCCGCCGCACCCCCCCCTTGCCCTAGGGGCTGCGCCGCCACCACCACCTCCTCCTCATAGCCGCCGCACCCCTCTAGCCCTAGGGGGCTGCTACGCCACCTCCTCCTCTCCCTCTCCTCTTGCTTGGCTTGGCGAAGCCCTCTCGCGGAGATCGTCATCATCACCACCACACCGTCATATTGCTGAGATCATCAAGGCCACGTCCACCTCTCTTGTGGGATCAAGGAGTGGACGTCTTCATTGAGCTGTACGTGTGGATACCGCAGAGGTGCTGCCCGTTGTAGCGCTTCATCGGATTGGATCTCGAGGATAATACATCTCCTCGCGACTAGACGAGTCTAGTTGCGGGGATCGACTAGCCAACCCCTGCACCGACAAAACGCGTTTGTTCGACCTTCAAGGGTAAGAGATTGGATCTCACCTTCGCTATCTTCATCTAGTAGATCTAGATCCTCTTGGGGTTTATTCCGTTTGTTGCGTAGGAAATTTTTTTGTTTTCTATGCTGCGACCCCTTCAGTGGTATCAGAGCCTAGATCTATTCGTAGATGTTGGTGCGATTGGAACACAAGGAGTTGTGGGCGTTGATATTTTATGTTGCTACCTTCTAGCGTGCACTTTGCATCTTTGCGGTATTGTGAGATTGAAGCGGCCCGGACCAACCTTACTCGTCCACGCACGAGAGACCGGTTCCACGACTGACATGCAACTTGTTTTGCATAAGTGGCTGGCAGGTGTCTGTTTCTCTTGCTTTAGTGAGGGTGTAATTTTCAATGGAAGGCCTTTCAAAAGGATATAAAATAAGCAACTATTATATCACCGTTGTGGTTTTGCGTAGATTAGAACGGTTCTATCTTTTGACCCAAGCCACGTAAAAATTGCATAAACAAAGTAGAGGATGTCTAACTTGTTTTTGCAGGGGTCATGTGATGTGGTATGGCCAATGTGTGATTTGTGATAATGTATGAAATGATCATGTTTGTAATATTTCGCGACTTGCATGTCGACGAATACGGCAACCGGCGGGAGCCATATGGTTGTCTATTATTTTATGTGACCTGCGTGTCATTGAATCACCATGTAATTGCTTTACTTTATTGCTAAGAGTAGCATTAGTTGTAGTTGCAATAGTTGGTGGACAACCATGGTGATGGCGCCACGATGATGGAGATCATGCCGGAGATGGAGATCATGCCAGTGATTTGGAGATGGAGATCAAAGGCACAAGAAGAAAGGCCATATCATATCACAATTTTTGAATTGCATGTGATGTTAATCCTTTTATGCACCTTATTGCTTGCTTAGATGTGATTGCGACGGTAGCATGATAAGGTGATCTCTCACGTCAATATCAAGATAATTAAGTGTTCTCCCCTAGTATGCACCGTTGCGAAAGTTCGTCGTTTCGAAGCATCACGTGATGATCGGGTGTGATAGATTCAACATCCACATACAACGGGTGTACGCCAGTTTACACATGCATGAAATACTATGGTAGATCTTGACGAGCCTAGCATGTACAGACATGGCCTCGGGAACACGGAACCGAAAGGTTAAACACGAGCCATATGAATGATATGATCAACACTAAGTTGTTCACCATTGAAGCTACATCATCTCACGTGATGATCGGTTGTGGTGTAGTGGATTTGGATCGTGTGTCACTAAACAACCAGAGAGATGTTGAGTTTAGTGGGAGTTCATGTAGTAATTTGATTAAGATGAACTAGAATTATCATAAAAAAATGTCCTAAGATGTCTTTGCAAAATCCTTGTAGATCATGGCAGACTACAATAACTTGTTCGTAGCTGAGGAGCTGCGTCTTGATGGGTCAAATTTCATCGAGTGGTACCAACGTCTTAGAGAAGTCCTATCGTCCAATGATGAAATCTACGTGTTACATGAAACCTTAGAAGAGAAACCCAAAGCTTCTGCAAGTTACAATAAGCGTATGGCTTGGCTCAATCAGAGTAAGACTCACATTCAAGTCAAATGGTTGATGAGTGTCTTCATGAACTCAGACCTGGCCAAACAATTCAAGAACTTGAGTGCCATTGAGACTGTCACTGAGCTAAAGAAAATGTTCATAGCACAAGTGAGAATTGCGAGGTTTGAAGGTCTAGATGAATTTCTTTCAACTAAGATGGAAGAAAACACTTGCCTGGAACAACACCTGAGTAAGATGCATAGGCTGTATTATACTCTGGTGGATGTTTGGAACTACGAGATGACTGACAAATTGGCGATAGATGGGGTGTTGCGTTCGCTTCCTCCCAGCTTCAAGAATTATGTCAGAGACTATGTCATGAGAGGAGATTCGATCACCTTCTGTGAGTTTGTGTCTCGGCTGCGTCATGTCAAAGTAGAGCCCATAGCAGGAGAAGTAGTCAATGCAGAAGGTATATTTTGATATACAAGTTATAAATGTTTAAATGTCCCATTTACACTTGTGGTGAGCTAAGTATTTGATACTTGTGCTGTTTTGTGAAAACAGGGCCCGCCGTTTGAAAAGTGCATGGAGGGACTGAGTGGATTTCGCGGAAAGAAGGCAATCAAGGAGTTGATGCTGGCGACATTCTACTTCTACATTTATCGTTTTAAATTAGAGGATTTGAATGAGTTTTGTAATCGAATTAAGTGTGATCTTTAAATCAGTGTGTCTCGATTTGTGAGACGGTCATTCATGTTAAAGACAAGTGGTTGTTCTATTTTCATGAGTAATCCTTTTTGGTGATCACGTTTCGATTATGAGATTATTGTCCTTTGTTTGATTTAAACGATGATTGGTTAAACATTTATAAAATATGAAACATGCTAAAATATCCAATACTTGATGATGAGGTTTGTTTCAATTGTACTATAGTGTTGAGGAGCATCTGGATGCGCATCACTAAGTAGTATGATTAAAACTGCCATTTTCTGAAAATGCCATGAGTAGCTGGAAAATAAACACAAGTGTTGGTTGAATTTTCCAGTGAATAAGAGACATCATTATTTTGTGTGCTTCATCATGAATGAGTAAATAGGTGTATTTATTCAAGTTATGATGAGACCATAGAAGTAAAGGATATTAATTTAACAAGATAATTGAGTCTTTTCGATTTGATCAAAAGAGACGAAATATTTGAGTTATTGTTTAGTATGCAGACTTGTGACAAGTGTTATCACAAATTACAATATTTAGAGTTTATTCAAAAGTGTTTTGATGAAACCTAAAGTGTTGTAGTCACATTATATTTTGATATTGTGTGGTCTTAAAGATGGGATTTAGTTTTAAGGGTTTATTTGTAACATTTAGATTTATTTTGATAACACTCTGTTTTAAATAAAGGATCTATTTAATGATTTGCATTTCGCATATGAGTTATGTGAAATAGTGGTTTCAGTAATTATGGGATAATTAGAAACTATAGCAAATGGAGTTTTGTAGTATATTCATATGATATTATGAATAGAGATTCCACAATGAGAGACTAAAAGGGACAAATTAATTGTTGGTTGTGTTAAATATTTTAGTGGTTTTATCATGAAATGGTTTCATGGATAAAAGAATTGTTGTAATAAATTTAGAAAGCTAAAACCTTGTATGTTTATGTATCAAGTGGCACATGTGTAAAGTGCTATGTTGGTTAAAACTGGACACATAAAAGAATTTAATGATGGTGATCATTGAATTTTGGTTTAGCTTGTCTAAAGAGAAGTAGGATTCAAGAATATGAAATTTGTCAAAGTTGCAAATAATATTCATGATTTACTTGTCATGTTTGAGAAACAAGACATACCTGCGAAACTGCAAAAGGAAGAAATAGACACTTTAAAATACAAAAGTGGCTTAGAGTCATCCTACGTTAAGTTTAAATCACAAAGTAATTGTTACTTGATTTTGTGAAAACAATGTTTCACATATTTATTCTTCAAAAGGTTTTGTAAGGAATAAATAAAACTTGCTGAAGAGAAGCACAAGAGGTAAATCTCTTTAAACAGATTCAATGTTGTTAACTACATGGTGTAGTTGTGCTTAAAGTCAAGAGGATTGATGCTAGTAGAGTACTAGTATTTCGTATATGAGTTCTCGATTTTAATGGTTAATTAAGAATTTTGGAGGAGTCCAAAGTATCGAGAAAGTGCATAAGAAACTGAGTGGGATCTAATTAACATATGTGGTGACATATATTAAGTTAGAGCAGAAACTATTTTCCCTGATCAAAATATGTGGAGACATATGTTTGAGTGGGAATTGTTTAATCATGGTCAAATATAGAGATAACATATTTCTGAGTGGGAGCCATAGTGGGTTTCACAATTTAATATGTGTATGGTGTATATTTGAGTGGGAGTTTACAACATCTTGTTTGAGTGAAATGGAGATTTCATGAATGTTGTAAATATTGTCATGGACCAATGCATAACTTGTGAAGTTAGTTTGAACGTCAAATATCCATGGAGATGGATGTATCTATGGAGGATAGATATGTTTGATAAACATTAAAGTCAGGATGTTTTAACCTAAGTAAGTTCTTTTGAAGGAGTTCAAAATAAAACAAGAGAAGAATGGTTCATCTCCTTGTAAGGAATAGGTGAAACATTGAGTTGATAACTCAGTACAAAATTGATGGTTGGAGGATATGTTGGTATTCACTATGAATGGTTCATAGGTCTAAACATATAAGAACCATGTGTTTGTATTTGATGATATGTGACCCAAGTTCTTAGTTGGAAGAACATGTTAAATGAGGAGTCATTTTTCGTGAGATTGAGATGAATTTAGAAAGTGGTAGACTTGGTTGAAGTCATAAAGCCAAACTAAATTGGAGATCTCTTAAAATCACAAGCGTAGCGAAAGCATGAACGGAAATATCGAAGTGACATGGTATACTGTCGATTTGTTAAGTCTACAACATATAGGAGTGTATGATTAATTCAAGGATTAAAAAATAAGATATAATATTTTGGTTTGAGAAAGGTTGTTTCAAGATTGAGTGAGTTCCGGATGCACATGCTATGTGAAAGTCCTTTTGACTGATCATACGTCATGTAGGCATAAAGGGATACAAGCATCTCACTCTATAACCAAACATATTATATACATTATATGATAATGAGTTTTATTATGGGATGATAGGAAGTTTATCATGTGATGATAAAGTAATGTCAAATTAGGTGACAGTTACAATTTTGCAAAGGACATAAAGAGCTGCATAGTACAGAGCACGGACAGAACCTCTTCCACAAGCAAACATGATCAGCACTGAGACTTCATGAGTGAGACTCTATGGGTGTTGGATCGAGAAAAATGTAAACTAGATTATTGACTCTAGTGCAAGTGGGAGACTGTTGGGAATATGCCCTAGAGGCAATAATAAAATGGTTTATTAAGCATATTCATGTTTATGATAATAGTTTATTATCCATGCTATAATTGTATTAAATGGAAACATAATACATGTGTGGAATATAAACACCAGGAGTCCCTAGTGAGCCTCTACAGGACTAGTTCATTGATCAAGAGATAGTTAGAGTTTCCTAACTATGGACTTGTTATAGTCACTTGATAAAGGAGTCACGTCATTGGGCGAATGACTTGATGGACATGATCCAAATAATAAAGAGTTGCAATTAATCATGTCACAAAAGTTTTGTTGTCAACACTTTTAATATGCCAAGTATAGTTTCCTTAGACCATGAGATTATATCACTCCCGTTCACCGGAGGAATACTTCGTGGACATCAAATGTCACTTCGTAACTGGGTGATTATAAAGGTGGCTTTCAGGTATCTCCGACGGTGGGTTGTTGGGTGATATGAATCAAGAGTGGGATTTGTCCCTCCATGTGACGGAGAAGATATCTCCAGGCCTTCTCGGTAATATAGCATCAAAGGTCTGCAGACATGTGATTAGGATGTAATCACCGGGATCCTATATTATGGACGAGTAAACAGAAC
This sequence comes from Puccinellia tenuiflora, assembly GCA_012064385.1. Lineage (NCBI taxonomy): Eukaryota > Viridiplantae > Streptophyta > Magnoliopsida > Poales > Poaceae > Puccinellia > Puccinellia tenuiflora. Next base: position 965,277 of record QRDG01000338.1, read on the forward strand.
TTGCCGGTAACGAGATTAAACTAGACATGGGGATGTCGACGATTAAATCTGGGGCAAGTAAAATATCGTGAGACAAAGGGAATTAATTGAATCTCCAGCATCGTGGTTCAATCGAGAAAAGAGTTTTGTTGAGTGTATAGGAATTAATATGGGCATCCCGGTCCCGCTATTAATTATTGATATGATCATGTCTATGCATTCCGGAACCCGTAGGGTCACACACTTAACGCTCCGATGAAATTAGGTTTTGCGATGAATTAAATGATGAAACGAACGAATGGTGATTCGGAGTCTCGGATGGGATCCCGGACGTCATGAGGAGTTCCGGAGGAGTCCGGAGAATAAGATTCATATAAGGAAAGTGGTTTCCGGAGGTATCGGAAAGGTTCCGGGAAATTTGTATAGGGTACCGGAAGGTTCCGGAATGTTCTAGAGGGGTCTAGAAGTGGGACCCACATATTGTATGGGGGCCCACATGGACAAAGGGGGTGCAGCCACCACATGGGTGTGCCGCACCACCCAAGACCCACATGGGCCAATCCGTGTGGCCCTAGGAGGGGAGCTGGCCGAACCCTAGGAGAGTCCTAGGGGGACTAGGCTTGCTTGGCTTAGGGGCCAAGTTGTATCAAGCCGGCCGGCCCTAGGGCTCCCCCTCCACCTATATAAAGGGGCAAGGGGAGGGGGTGCGGTACACCCAAGGGAGCACCCCAACCCTAAACCTTAGCCGTCGGCCTCCACCTCCAAGCAGCCGCCACCGCACCCCCCTTGCCCTAGGGGCTGCACCGCCACCACCACCTCCTCCTCATAGCCACCGCACCCCTCTAGCCCTAGGGGGTGCTACGCCACCTCCTCCTCTCCCTCTCCTCTTGCTTGGCTTGGCGAAGCCCTGCTCGTGGAGATCGTCATCATCACCACCACACCGTCGTGTTGCTGAGATCATCAAGGCCACGTCCACCTCGCTTGCGGGATCAAGGAGTGGACGTCTTCATCGAGCTGTACGTGTGGATACTGCGGAGGTGTTGCCCGTTGAAGCGCTTCATCGGATTGGATCTCGAGGATAATACATCTCCTCGCGACTAGACGAGTCTAGTTGCGGGGATCGACTAGCCATCTCCTGCACCGACAAAATGCGTTTGTTCGACCTTCAAGGGTAAGAGATTGGATCTCACCTTCGCTATCTTCATCTAGTAGATCTAGATCCTTGGGGTTTATTCCGTTTGTTGCGTAGGAAATTTTTTTGTTTTCTATGCTGCGACCCCTTCACCCGGAGGGATCTTCATCGTCATGCCTTCCGCTAGGATGATTTGTGAGTAGTCTCACCTTGGACTACGGGTCCATGGCAGTAGCTAGTTGGTAGTCTCTCTCTCTCTTGTGCTTCATGTCTTATGATCTTGTGAGCTGCCTAACATGATCAAGATCGATTATTGTAATGTTATGTGATGTGTTTGCTGGGATCCGATGCATTATGAAGTTATGTTCAGATTGTGCATGATTCTTATGTGAGTAATTTATCTTCTTGCATGCTCTCTGATGTGCGTAGTTACTTTGGCCAAGTGGTTGTGTGTATCTCCAAGAGACGGTATTTCTGCTAGATAGTGGGTTCATGCCCCCTTTTGTTCCTCGGCACGAGTGACAGAAACGTCTAAGGGCGAGGGTGTGCTGTTCCTACTAAGGGTAAAAAAGCGGTGTTAATGTCTCTTTTGATATTAGTATTGCTTACTTCATGCACTTTACTTAATGCAATTGTCTGTTGCTTGCAACTTAATACCGTTGGGTGACAGGCTGGATAGCGATCCCACGGTGGACTTTTTAGACAAAGACGCAGTTGGACTCAACGGTCTTTGTTCCTTGTCGTGATGCCTCCATAAATATTATCATGTCCTTTTTGTCATAGCTAAATTGGGTTTGTGTCATGATCTTGTCAATTGCCTAGCTGTAATTCGTTCACCCATCACATGCATATTTTATTTACTTGAGAGACTCCACTAGTGAACCCATGGCCCCCGGTCCATCCTTTTACATTGTTTACAACCTCATTTACTTGCTTTTAATCATCATTACTCCTATGGTAACTTTTCATATTTCATCATACAATTAACCGCTTTGTTTTCTACGAGATCGAAAATATTGACAACCTTTCCGCCGTTGGGGGCAAAGTATTTTGGTTGAGTGTGTGCAGGTCCATGTCTGTTGAAGGTCAAGCGCCAGAGATCTTCAACATTCACCTCGTTGTTGATTTCAAAGTCCTACTGGTTCGATAAACCTCGGTTCGTTAAACGAGGGAAAACTGCTACTAGCTGCAATTCCGCCTTCACTTGGGGCACCACCCAACTTATTTTAATACAGCAGCAAGTTCTTTTCTGGCGCCATTGCCGGGGACTTTGGATCTACAGCATGGGGAGTCTCATACTCTCAATCTCTTTATTTATTTATTTGTCTTGCTTGCTTTATATCTCGTTTAGTTTATTTTCCTGTTTCAAAATTTTAAAACCCAAAAAAATTAGTGTAGTCTTTAATTCTGTCTTGTTATTTTATCTTATCGTTATGTCTTGTACTGAAAACACCAAGTTGTGTGACTTTACTAGCACTAATAACAATGATTTCATATGCTCTCCAATTGCTCCACCCGCTACTAAAGCGAAATCTTATGAAATTAAACCTGCCTTGCTAAATCTTGTTATGAAAGAGCAATTTTCTGGTGCTAGTACTGATGATGCCGCCTCTCATTTAAATAACTTTGTTGAGTTATGTGATATGCAAAAGTATAAAGAGGTAGAAAGTGACATCATAAAACTGAAACTTTTCCCTTTCTCTTTGAGAGGGAGAGCAAAAGAATGGTTATTGTCTTTGCCTAAAAATAGCATTGATTCTTGGATTAAATGCAAAGATGCTTTTATTGGAAAATATTATCCACCTGCTAAAATCATACAACTAAGGAGTAACATTATGAACTTTAGACAATTTTATCGCAAAGGGAGCACTTCTTTGCTCTCTAGCTGTCTTTTTTCCCCTTTTTTTATCACCAAAAAAATAGAAATAAATATGGAACAGATTCAGAATAGATTCCAGCAGTTTGAGAGCTGGCAAGACAACATCATAAAGATCAGTTTGAGAATAGATTCAAAGAAATACACCATAGATTCAGAACAGATTCAGAATAGATTCAAAGAACAACATCATAAAGATCAGTTTGAGAGCTGGCAAGACAGCTCTCACACAACTCATAAATAATACATCAGTTTCAGAGATCCATTACAACGGATAAATGCTAAAACACTAATAGATCAACACATAAATGATCTTGACCCAATAAGATGAAGCAAAGATTACTCATCACAGATATCTTTTATCTTCTTGATCTTTCCCCGAAACTCTTCATTTTGTTTCAGCAGATCTGTAATCGTCTGCTCCAGCTTCCTCTTATATTCTTTGAACTGATCCCTATCTTTCTCTGCCTTCACCCTCAAAAACTTGTGCATGTTGGAAGTGGATGCATCAAGTTTCTTCTTCTCCTCCAAATCATCTTGTGCATCAACCAGAGCTTGTTCAGCTTTGGCCTTGAGGGCTAGTGTCACCTGATTTTCCTCAACCACTTGCTTAAGCTCATCTTGGGAAAACCTCAGGTCACGGTGAAGCTTTGCAATCTCATCCTTCAAGTCAAACCTTCTTTGACAATCATTTAATGCATCACGAACTCTACCATCTTTGACTTCAGTATACATTTCCCATAGCTTCAACAGGGAATTATTGAGTGTACTAGGCCACACGGGATCAACCCAGTGCACAAAGTCACATCTTTCTCCTCCCTATATGATAGAGCAGAATCTATTAGAAATTTACACAGCGAAAACCTAATTTGAATGACTAAAAAAGTTTGTATTTTTGACAGACCTCCCCTGAACAGGCCAAGAACCTCCTGCCAGTCCAACAACCTTCAAAAGCAACAAATTTGGAGGGCATGCAATTGCAAGAACAACGGATAGGTCCATCATCAGCTAATCCGTTGTAATCAGAGTCGTAGATGGTATTTGGACCCTAACAAGACAAAATGAGAGCTGAAATCCGAAATACCCAAATCAATATGAACCCTAACCCATCACACCAAATCCACTTACATTGCTTCCAACAGAGCTTGGATCGGTGGAAGATTCCTCGCCATCGCCCCACGAAACCATGTCGTCGTTGACCGGAATGGATGGGGACAGGAGATCTATGACTCTTGTGGCGACTGGAGTGGATGGGGACCGGATCAGTGCCAGGGGAGAGGATGGGGACGGGAGTGGCGACGAGCAGGGGAGAGGATGGGGACGGGAGTGGCGATGGGCCCACTCGTCAGCGGGTAATCACGAGCCAATCTGTGGCTACTCCTACGCGGCCAATCACATTGCAGGAACCAGCATCTCGCGGATCGCCTCGCCAAGCCTTCTAGAAGACCATATCTGACGGTTGTAGTGTGGCGCTCTGGTTTGGAGATAGTCAACGGGGTTTTGTAGGGTTTGACCATGACTGAAATGAGCTAGGGTATGACCTTTGACATAACAAAAATGATCGGAATGAGGCCATATTTGACACACTGCTCTATCTTGGTTGTAGAATAGTGTTGGGTATGGGGTTTAGGGTTTTTATTGAATAAAAAACCCATTTTTCATTTTATTAGTGTCAAAACATGTCGGCACAGTGGAAACCAGGGTACCACGGGCCGGCCTGCCAGGGCCCACGAGTTCTTTCGGACGATTTTCGCTAAGGACCAGGCTCTCCAAGCCTGGCGAGCCTCGCGAGGATTTTCCCTCGCGAGGGATCTGTTCTCCTCGCCGAGGGTTTTCTTCCTTGGCGAGGGACCGCTACTCGACGAGGCGTCTCCGACGCCACCCGCAATTCTGCTAAGGACCTAGCCGGAGGGCTCGGCGAGGCCTTTTCCCCTCGCGAAGCTCCTTCCTCGCGAAGCCATCTCTGCCTCCGCTGCAGAGCGCACATGGGCTCTGCGCCATGTGCAGAGTGACGCGCATGCCTACGCGCGATGACGACGACGCCGCAGTTGCTGTTTCCATGTATAAAGCAGTCAACAAAGCGGGGCCAAGCAAAGCAGACAACGAGTATTGCCTCTTTGGTGATAAGGGAACCGTCTGCAGCTATGCTCCAAGGACGACGTCACCGTGGGTCACCTCCCACCTCGGCGATCGCCAGCCCACCGTCCGGCTGGTCGGTGACCTTTTTCAGCTTTGGTGACGCCGTTCCCCTGCCGTGGACCGCGTCCACGAGCTTTACCTTTATGGTGGACTTCACCTTTATCGTGCATCGCGCCTCCTCCATTGTCGCCGTGTGGTAATCCTTCCCGCCCAAATGTTTTGGGCAGAAGAGGTCCAGGACGCCTATAAAAGGAGGGGGAGCACGCTCAAGCAAGGGGTTCCAAGATTCCAGAGCCCAAAAACCCTAGATCTGAAGACTAGTAAGTAGTCATTGTTAGCCACCCTGAGCTCGACAAGCTCTCCTTGTACTGTGAACTCTCTAAGCAGTGCAATACACCAAAGCAGGACGTAGGGGTTTTACCTCCACAAGAGGGCCCTGAACCTGGGTAAGACCGAGCGTTCCATCTCTGTAGTGCTGTCCCGTAGCAAGTCCGACGAGCACCATCGCCGGAGCACGTTGAGGGTTGTTTGATTCCGTGTTCAGCCCCTTACTCGATCCTTGAGACGCACCTAGTTCCTGGGACAGTTCTCCGACATTTGGCGCGCCAGGTAGGGGTCTGAGGCGCATCTTCAATCTCGACACAGCCATGGCCGGCCCTTCTCGCGCCGAACGACTCGCTCGCCGGACGGCCAGCGCCGCCACCGCTCCTCCCGCTGGCAACCCGCGCGGCCGCCCGCGCGGGAGCGCCGCTCCGGCTCGCCGCGCCGACCCCGAGCCCCGTGTCGAGCACCCGGATGACGACGACATCGACCACGCTGAGGACGACCTCGGCGAAGAGGAGGCCTCCTCCCTGCACCCGTCGCGGGACCGTGCTGCCTCCTCGCTGGGCTGCCCTGCGCCCAGCCCGGCGACTGCGCTCCTCATGGCGCAGGAGCTGCTGTAGTACCGTCCTACGCCGGAGGCCCAGGAGGCTGGCTCAACCGCCTCTCGGAGCTCGTCGGCGTCGCTCGCGTCGCCGCTCCCGCCCAGTCCCGTTCGCTGGTTCCTTCGGGCCGCGTGGGGGACGTGGCGCAAGGCGCCCCTCCCGCGCCCCCTCTCCATCCTGCACCTGCTCCAGCTCCACCAGTTGCACCGCAGCCTGCTCCAGCGGGGGCTCCTCCTCACGACAACCGTGCTGCATCGCACGCGTCGTCGCCACAGAACTGCCAAATCGTGCAGCGAGCCCCTGAGGACGCACGCGTGAGCATCGAGCGCGGGCAGGAACGCCGCAACCGCGCCGTCCAGGACGTCGCCGCCGCCGGGCGCCACCTCCGCGCCACCCTCGCCAACGGCACGGTCACATACGGCACGACGGCCGCGTTCACTCGCACCCTCCGTCGCGTCGTTTGGCCCGTCAAGTTCAGGCCGGACCTCCCTCCGCGCTACGACGGCAAGAACAACCCCCTGGAGTTCCTGCAGCTCTACTCTCTGGCCATCCAGGCCGCCGGGGGCGACGACAAGGTCATGGCGAACTGGTTCCCCATGGCCCTCAAGGACTCCGCGTCCTCATGGCTCACCAACCTCCCCGCCGAGTCCATCAACACCTGGGAGGAGCTCTGCCGGTGCTTTGTCGCCAACTTCAAGGGCACGTACGAGCGCGGCCTCACCTACAACGACCTTCGCGCCGTGCGTCAGAAGCCCGGCGAGACCCTCCGCAAGTACATCCAGTGCTTCAGCCAAGTGCGCAACAAGATCCCCAAAGCCACCGACGCACAGGTCATTTTGGCCTTCCAGGCTGGGGTCATAGACGTGCGGATGCTCGAGAAGCTCGGCATCCACGACAACATCACCACCGTCGTCAAGCTTTCGACTTGGCGGACAAGTGCGCCAAGGCTGAAGAGGGCCGCTTGTTCATCAAGAACGAGCCAGGGGACCCCACCGAGGGGTCCAAGAAGAAGAAATCCTCCGAGAAGCGCAAGACCACTGCGGTCCTCGCGGCCGAGCCCGACGCCAAGCAGCCCCGCCAAGCTGCCGCTCCAGCCGCAGGACCTGAGAAGAAGGATGATCGTCCTTTCTGCATCTACCACAACAGGCATTCTCATGCCACCGAGGACTGCTTCGACATCAAGAGGCTTCGCGAGGCTCGCGAAGCAAACGGAGGCCGCGGAGGCTGCGGCGGAGGCCGCGGCGGCCGCGGGGGGCGACGCTGGAACAACAACTACAACGACAACTACCAGCAGAACCCCCAGGCCAATGCCGTACAGCCCGCGAATGACAACCTGCCTGCCGAGGCTGACGAGGGCTACCAGGTGCCTCGCGGGGCCGCTTGCATCCTCGGCGGGGCTCAGGCCCCTCGCTCCAACCGCCACTTCAAGCAATTCGCTCGCGAGCTCGCAGCAGCCCTTCCCGGGGTCGAGGCCTCTAGGCCTCTCAAGTGGTCTGAGCACCCCATCACCTTTGACTCCACCGACCACCCCAAGTCCACCTCAACCGTTGGCACCATCCCGTTGGTCTGCACCCCCACCATCAACAACATCGCCGTCTCTAAGACGCTCATTGATGGGGGTGCTGGCCTCAACGTCATCTTCGTCGAGACATTCGAAAAGTTGCAGGTGCCCTACGAGCGGCTCATGCCCACCAGGCCCTTCTCGGGGGTGACGGAGGGCCTCACGACGCCTCTGGGGCAAGTGAGGCTTGCGGTCACTTTCGGTACCCAGACCAACTACCGCACCGAGCTGATTGACTTCGACGTTGCGCACATCGGCCTGCCCTACAACGCTATCCTCGGCTACCCCGCCCTCGCCAAGTTCATGGCGGTAACCCACCACGCCTACAACCTCATCAAGCTCCCTGGCTCCAGTGGCACCATCGTCATCCGCGGCGTGGTCTCTGACGCCGTGTACGCTGCGCAAGTGGCTTACAAGGCTGCCGCGGTGGCGTCCCCCGCCGACGAGGACGAAGAACCCCTCCCGAGGCCCCCCACGAAGAAGAAGCAGCTGTTCTCTCAGGAGAAGGCCGCGACAAAGCAAGTGTCTCTGGAGGCTAACGGCTCGGGGGCTAGCGTCACCATCGGCGCCAACTTGCCTCCCAAATAGGAAAGCGTGCTTGTCGCCTTCCTCAGGGCAAACTCTGACATGTTCGCATGGACACCGTCAGATATGTTCAGAGTACCGAGGGAGGTGATCGAGCACCACTTAGCCGTGTGTCCAAACGCACGCCCCGTCAAGCAAAAAGCGCGGCGCCAGGCGCCAGAGAAGCAAGACTTCATCATCAAGGAAGTAGACAAGCTGAAGAGGGCTAGCATCATCAAGGAAGTGGTTCACCCCACTTGGCTCGCCAACGGTGTGGTCGTCCCCAAGCACACCGGAGGAAGCCGCCTCTGCATCGACTTCACCGACCTCAACAAGGCCTGCCCCAAGGACCCCTATCCCCTCCCGAGGATCGACCAGATCGTGGACTCCACCGCCGGCTGCGCACTCCTCTGTTTTCTGGATGCCTTCTCTGGTTACCACCAGATCAAGATGGCAAAGGAGGACGAGGAGAAGACAGCATTTCTCACCCCTTGTGGTGTGTTTTGCTACGTCTGCATGCCCTTCGGCCTGAAGAACGCCGGCGCCACTTTCCAGCGCCTCATGAGGATCGCCTTGGGGGCTCAGATGGGGAGGAATGCAGAGGCCTACGTCGACGACATTGTGGTCAAGACTCGCGAGAAGGACACGCTCATCACGGACCTCGAGGAGACCTTTGCCAACCTGCGCAAGGTCAACATCAAGCTGAACCCCGCCAAGTGCGTCTTCGGGGTCCCTTCAGGCAAGCTCCTCGGGTTCCTGGTATCTCACCGCGGCATTGAGGCCAACCCCGACAAGATCAAGGCCATAGAGCAGATGCAGCCCCCTCGTCGCCTCAAGGACATGCAGCGCTTAGCGGGATGTATGGCCAGCCTCGGCCGTTTCATCTCCAAGTTCGGCGAGAGGGCGCTGCCATTTTTCAAGATCATGAAGAGGTCCGGTCCCTTCAAGTGGACCCCTGAAGTAGCAAAGGCCTTTGAGGACCTGAAGAAGTACCTGGCGAGCCCACCCATCATGGTTGCCCCATGCCCTCGCGAGCCTCTGAACCTGTATCTTGCAGCCACTCCTCAGACGGCAAGCGCGGTCTTGGTGGCTGAAAGGGAAGAGCCAGTCCTCGACAAGCAGAACTCCGCCTCGCCAAGCCCAGAACCCCCCGACAAGGAGGCAGCCTCGTCAAGCCTCCAGCCTCAAGAAAACCTCGCCGAGGACCCCACCGAGCCTAGAGAGGAGCCAGCCGCTGCCGCACCAACGACTACCCTCGTCGAGCATCCCGTCTACTTCGTCAGCATAGTGCTACGGGATGCCCGCGAGCGCTACCCCATGCAGCAAAAGCTCCTCTTCTCGCTCCTCATTGCCTCCAGAAAGCTGCGTCACTACTTCCAGGGTCACCCCATCAAGGTGGTCACCTCCTACCCCCTGGAGCAGGTCCTGCGCAACCCGAACACGACAGATCGCGTCGCAGGCTGGGGCATCGAGCT